>OX463756.1:105649762-106224713 GCA_949824845.1 Rhingia rostrata
GCCTGAAAACAAATCTTCTTTCTTCATCTCGTCAGGCAGTTTCTTCAAAATGTTTCTCGCATAGAGTCTCTTCCACAGTGCCGCGAGGTACATCAGGTTGAATACTTTCTATGCTCAAGAATCGTTCCACCAATTCACATAACGATGAGTCCACTTTATTGGATTCTGACACGATATGATAATAATGAATTTCTCATTGCGTTTGCTGGGCTTTTCCGGAAATAACCCACCCAAAAACGATTTTTTGCAGAGTTGGTCGGTCATCCTCTAGCTTAAATTGTCCTACCGACAACAAATTATAAAATAAATCTGCGCCAATCAGTAGATCAATCGCCGATGACAGCTACATTCAGCCACATTTCCAGGGATGTTCCATTCCTTCGTATCAACTACTATCGACTCAGTTACAAAGTTTAACTGTGATGCCGAATCCAATAATGCCGTAAAATTGTGAAACTGTAATGGCCGTTGCCAGAATGTCTTGAGATGACTGCCTCTCTTTACGCCGCCCACCAATGACGAATGTAACGAGGAGTTCACATGGTTCACCACTTCCGGCTGTGCACGCAAACTTGCCTCCTCCGGTAACTTGCTTCCATTTCGATGCAACAACAAATGATGTAGCCGGCCACATAACTGACATTTGGTAGCCGTGCGTGCCCTGACTATGTCTAACACATGATCAGTTTATGCAAAGCATTCGTTTTTTCACCTCCGTAAACCTATCTGCAACATTGAGGTTAAAGGCTCAGCATAGGTCAACACTATGCTCTTTTATATTGCAATGCTGGCAATACCCGAAACAACGAGAGCGGTATTATTGTTATTTCCACAGGGGGTTTTCCAGAGCGTGTGCCACTGACATGATTGGGTCGGCCCTACAATGCTAGTGGGGTTCGCTCATACATTTGGACTCGATTGGGGCGCTCTAAATTTGGCGATTTTATACATGCAAAATATGCCGGGTTTCGGCACCAAAATGTTCCATATAGTTGTACGGTTTTACAAATTTACGATATAATTTATTAACTATCAACAATGAAAAAAACACGAAAGTACGAAAAATTTGTTTCGAATACTGAGTATAGCAGGGTGCCCAAAAATTATCTTTGTCAAGTCGACATTATTTTTTGTCGACCATGCGTACGCTTCCCGATCCTTCTTCTTCCCCATTGCTTCTTGCTTTTTGTCTCCATATAGGTTTCTGCGTAACTGAGGTAGGTAATGTAGTTAAACTTAGTTAACGTAGGAAAATGTAAATGTAATTGTCAAAATGTATTTTGGGTTGCTTGTTTTATAGATTAATTTATTTTACACCTAAATAATTCAATAAAATGCGAGAGAAAGGAAACTCTATTATTATTTGAGCATAGTTCGGTTTTCTCCTGTTGGAAAGTTGGATGAATGGCGATGAATCGTTTTCAAGAACACTACAATATACAGGCTTCGGTCATATAGTTGAATTCTAAACGTTTTTTGATTCTGGACGCATTGAAAATTGAAAGTTAACGATTTATATGAAGGTAGCATACGTAACAAATGTAGGTAGTAAATTAAACAAATCAAGCATGTAGATAATCCGATTTGCTACGCTTAGTTAATCGAGTAGATTACCTCACGTAAACTTCTCTGCCATCTCACGTAAACTACTCTACCATCTCTTTATTGATTGAGAGCATCTTATGTCATTTTCGAGTTTGTTACATATTCTCTTGTATTATTTTTAGGAAGATCTTTAACGCATGGTTAAGTGTTTCAGTTATATGTTTTTAAATATTTATTTTGTATGGGAGGTGCCACGCCTACTTCTTACACCACACCCATTTTTTAACTTAACTACTCAGGTTAGCAATTATTCATAGCATCATACTAAGTTTCAAGAATGGCTTTCTGGAGTACAAATATATTTGGTTTTTGTATTGGAGGTGACGTGCCCGCTGATGGAAGTCCGCTTATTTTCACCTAAAACTATAAACAATATACTTCGACAAAGCTAGGGAAAGTTCCTTGCCCACTCTTTCGATCCCATATTATGTAATGCTACTGAGGTTAATGGCTTATGAACTCATACAAAGTTTCAACACACTCACTATTTTAGTGGTTGAGCCGAATTTGTTACAGAACAGTGTAGATGTTTATATACTGTTTTCCTAGTGCTTAAACATTATATTTTCAATTGTTTGTGATTTTCTTTTAACGAAAGTGTTATAGAAATTATGGCAAAATTTGGAATGAATTTTCTATAATAGTTTGCGAAAGCTACGAATCTTCGGACTTCATCAGCGTTGGTTGGTTACGGAAAATTTCTCATTACATTAAATTTAGTGGGGTCAGGCAGATTGCCTTTTTAGGATATAACATGCCCAAGGTTAACCACCTCCTTTTGAAAGAAATAACATTTTCCTGAGTGTATTTGAGGTTCACCACCCTGAGACGTGGGAAAAGTTTGTATTGTGGTCTAGTAAACTCCTACCGAAAATTATAAGATCATTTAGATAGGCACATCGTGAAAATGTTAGTCCACACATTGCTATGGACATTATTCTTGAGAAAACTTCAGTCCCATTGGTAGTCATTTTAACTGGTAGTGACCATTCTCAGTTGGAAATGCTGTAATTGATCTATTATTGGATTCTAGTTTCATATGATAGTATCCCTGGCTTAAATCTATGCATGAAAAACAGACTGCTCATCCTACCACAGGATTAAGAGATATACGATTATGCATTTAGGTGTTCAATTCTTTGTTGTTCTTTGCAGCTACCACGCTGGTGATATTTAATTTGACAGCTCGTTGTAATTGTAGATTATTTTCATACGAATTGCGTGAAATTAAATTAAAATTTGTGTTTTTGTTGAGAGAAATCGTATTTTAAATGTGTGTCAGCATGAAAAATGTTTTTTTTAACTATTAAGATGTTCTATCAATTTTCTGCCTGATTATAATGATTCTGTCAAAATATTAAACGTTCATATAGACCAAAACATTGGATTACCTTAAAGCGAATTAGCTTTTCAAGATTTTGTATTTTCTAAAATGTTTAAGAATTTGTGACGTTTAAATGTATAATTTATCACAAAACTTTGAGCCGTTGCATGAAATGGGTATGTATTCCTAGAAAGAAACATGGAATCTTGAATAAAAGATAAGTAAGCTTTTGTGCCCAACATTGAAGTGTTCGGACGCAAGAATGAGGAACATTTTTCTGTCGCAGAAATGTGTAAGCCTTATCACTTGTTGAGTGCAGTGTGATAGATTGCGCTACATCCGCTCCCGACCACTGACAGCGTTTAAATATATTTACTTGACCTGAAGTTTGTTTATAAAGATGTAATCAATACATATATATTTTAAATATTTCACCATTCGTGAATATGTTTTGCAATTTATTCTTCATATTAATACGTTCAAACTCGGATTTTGAGTGAACGTATTTGGAGTTGGTAACCTCTCCATTCTTTCATAATGGTAAAACTCTCTAGCTTTAAGCTTCCACTAAAAATGGTTAGAGTTGTTATTGTAGGTACTGACAATGATACGCATCAACTTGCATCTCTTGTTTTAAAAGATCAATTTGATCCTGCAGCTGAATTGTCTTTTCATCTACAACGTTGTTGTTCATCTTCAGCAGTGAAATGCGATAAAAGTGGAACACTCCACACCTCATATTGTGTTTAAAATAAAAAAAACAATTCAATCAAAAAATAATTTTAGTACATAAAACCAATTCAAAGTTAACGCGCTGAAAATATATATCAATGCCTACTTTCAGAAGGAAATAACATTCGCTTGTCGAAACAGGCAAGAAGCAGAAACCTAAAAAAAAAATGGCGGACATGCCCAATGCGTAATCTGTGATACATCATATCATAAATGTCTGCCATGCTTGGAAGGGAAGATTTGTAGTCTTCAATTCGCTCATTAACGCGACGGTAATCGATCACCATTCGGAATTTCTTTTCACCGGTAACAGGCTCTTTCATTCTTTATTTATTTATTTAAGCTTAGTACAAGCTAAACTTAATACTTAATTAACCTAACTAAATTTAATTACTCGACGAAGGGTTAAGAAGTAGCGGTAGATAAGGAGGACATAAGGGAGTTTCGTAGGGCAAGTTTGCTACAGTGAAAATCAAAGGAGCAATGCCCAATAGCCAGGCGTAGTATTCCAGTTATTGGTTCGTTGTTACCGTAGTTGGTTTGGTGGAATTGAGTCGGAAGAGAGGAATAAATCTTAGATTTCTGGAGTTGCCGTTGCGGGAAATCACTTCTAGCAGAGCCAGGCAGTTTATTTATCCTGCTAGAAGCTGATGTGCAAAAAGATTGCCGGCTATTTCACCACGCTTTTGTAGTGATTGAATGTTTATTAATTGCAAACGATCCTTGTATGGGGGTAAATTAAAACTATATACCCAGGGGAGACCGCTTAGAGGAAAACGGATAAATCTGCGTTGGACAGACACTCTCAATACGGAGGGAATGGGTATTGTGGTAAGGCGACCTTACTTGGCTAGCATATCCAAGGATAGGTCTAACAAAAGCGAATAAGAGAGATTTTGTGACTATTGTTTTCTTTTTACTTCTTCCATTCTTCCATCCATTTACTAAATGGTTGACTGCTGCTAAACATGCTGCTTAATATATAAATAATAAATAAAGATTAGTATATTAACAGGATGTTCTTATTTTTAAGATATTCGAATCGAATCTTTCCATGAGCTTGTTAACTCGCCCGTTGATTATGATTTGTTGTAAGTACGGTTTGTCCTAAAATATCCCAATTGTCTAATATTGCTTGCGAACTCATTTTTTCAAAGTCTGCTTTAATTTATTTTTTATTTTTTTTTACAATTTTGCTCAAATTTCTGTATCGTTATTTCTCGGAACTTAAATGTACCCTCTGATTCGTTTATGTTATTAACGTATTCAGCATCTTCAATTGCTCTGTATGTATGACCGTTTGTTATGCCTTCGACTGGAATTGGAAACTATCTGATACTACATGAAATTCGTATGGTATGATAAACTTTTCTAAAGTGGTCTCAATATTGCATGTTCCTATTGTCTATAAATCTCCAGATACTCCTAAAATTGTTGTGGTTTTGTTTTTGAATATGGGAATGTTTTTATTTAATAAACTTGTAACGGTATGAAGATGCCATTTGAGATTCCAGTAGGGCAAACAACATTTGGTATTGGTGGCTTTATTGATTCCATTCTTGAGTCGATCATTTACTCCTCTTTTGAGGAAAGCTAATTCTCATCTGTCGTTGGCTGTAGTAAGTGTAAGTGTAAGTAAGTGTAAGAGCAAAGCTAAAATTTAATGACTCGGTCATTATATCAGGTTGTTGTGTCGCCAAGGGTTTTATGTTATCGCCTTTTCTCTCGATAGTTACTAATCCAATATATGGTTCTATTTCTAAACTATTCGTGACTATTCGTTCAGATTCCTGTTGGAAGTTTGCAGCTGTAGCTATTATGCTTTTCAGATTGGCTCTCTCTACTTCGGAAATGGATTTTTGATCAATGCTATCAAGTTGAATGGCTTTGGATTACATTCAGAGGTAATTCAAAGCCCTTCAACCTGGCATTTTGTATTGACGCTTTCTTCAGTTTCTCTCCTATTTGGTGTTTTCTTTAGGCTGGTGTGGTATTTCTTAAGTGCAGGAGTAGTGTAGGAAAATTCATTTGGCGGAATGGTAATACTTGACAGGTCGTCGCTACAGGTGTTTAATAGTGTCTGTAATAAGTTTACGCCGTTAGTGCTGTAAGGTTATAAAAATCGGCAAGAGTACTGCTGAGATGGTGGATGCTGCAACAGTAGATTTTGGCTTTACCGAAACTAGAGGTTTTTCGTTGTCGCTAGGTTTCGTCGTGCGTCTATATTCCTCCAGGTTTAGGGGTTTTGGTCCAACTTTGAGCGCTGGTTTGAGCGCCTGTTCTGGCGGCGATGTCAGCTTGAGCAGAAGAAGATAAAGGTGGCTGCCAGAGCCAGACATTCCTCACTAGTCATAGGGGAAACTCTAATCAATATAGGAATGTTAACATTCGTTACTTTGGTGCCCGCTATCTCGGACTATTGCGCCTACAGCTAAGACCTTTTGGGCAACAATTTACACGCCAAAATACTGGTTACGTCTCGTGAGCCAAATCAAAAGAAGAAGTATCGTTCGTGGTTGGAAAATAAGTCGTTCTTTATTGTAAAACAACGTCTCTTACATCGTACAAAAATATGTTATCGAAATAGATATTTCGTCTTGCGTGACGAGTGTAAACGGCCCAACATTTCAAGTATTTTGTATTCACCTGCGTACAATGCTTAATTGACATATTTAGTGTACTTTGGGTGTTCCCCCGCTTTATTACCGCTATACACATAAATTTGCATATCTATTGTCTTCATTCACCAAGATGCCATCAGTGTAACATGACTCTTTCATTGGATTGTTCACTCCATGAGTGTCTGAATGTCGTTCATGTTACTCTGATGTTTGAAATATATTTCGTCCACGGTAATGCATAGTTCTGGGTATCAAGTATGGGAGCAGATATTTTGTTATTTTCAATTACCTAAGTGACCGCAGGTGCGATCCCTTCACACAACTCATACCGAAGCTCAAGTCATATAAAAGTCGTGTAAAAAACCTCAAATGATTTAATTATGCAATACCTTACCGTGTCTCAGAGGTTGATTAGTTAAGCATGCTTAAATATTAAAATTGTTTCTAAGCAACGTTGCTTAAATTACTTGGGGATCAGTAGACATGATACCATCCCCATTTGACCCATCAAGGTTGGATCGCACAAGGTTGATAAGGTTTTTCATATTGGGCTTAGAAAATCGATACTTTCGCCGAATCGATATTTGTCTTGAAGTTTCATTGGGTTAAATTAAATCTCAGTTTGTACATTTTTGGTCTCTTAGCTGTTGGTCTGTTTTTATTTACCACATTCACTTCATTTAAATCATTTACAAAAGAAATGTAGCTCGAGTCCATTTTTATTAATTTACTTGCTTTTCAATACAGAAACTCAAAATAAATATACAAAAAATATTAAGAAAGAAACTCTCTGATCTGTCAAAATTCATTTTAAAATGGCTTTAAACAACGTTTTAAATGAAGCAACCTCTAAGTAACGTTTCTCGGATGTGAAAATCGATTATAGATACCGATTTTGCATTTTGCTTAGAGGTGTTTTAAAGTTGAACAAGCTCTAAAATGTCTTTATAAAAACGGCTGCCCGATTTTGCGTTTAAGTGATACTTAGAGATATTTTAAAGTTAAACAACCTCTAAAATTTCTTTATAAATATGGCTGCACGTGTTTAAAAGATAAATATGTTTCCGGTCCAGATAAAATATCCATTAATATTCGTTAAATCTTGTAAAGAATATATTGGGGCAGCGTGTTGATAACGCGACGAAAAACAGCAACACTATAAACAGCCAGGTCAGAATGGCACTGAATGAATACCCGGCCTGCTGTCCCAGGCAAACCTAGACAAGCTGCTTCGACATATTCGGACAACAGGTTGTCTAGGAATTTCAAGGGTTAGTCAGGCCCCTTGAACGGAGATGGTGGTGGATGAACCGAAAGGCCAACGGCAGCGCTCAATCCCGTAGTGGATACTGATGGCCCCGTGTCCTAGAGGTATCTAATAAATTGGAACTGGCCCTCCAGGTTGGGGGTTGGAAAAATTAATTGTTACGAAGCAACCAATAGCCTCGGAAAGGACTGATTTTATTGTTGACGACACGCTAAACGAAAAAAGGACAACGACGTTCGTATCTGCACCTGGAATGTGAGAACATTAAACAGGAGAGGTGCAAGCGAACAACTAGCGGAAGCCCTTAACTGCTACAAATAGACATTACTGCCATCCAGGAAATACGATGGGATGGGCCGGGCAAATAGAGGATGATAAACTGTGACATCTACTACGGACCGTGTTATAGTGAGCAGAAACAGCGACTATTCGGATTCGGATTTTTTATAAGTGCCAAACTTACCAGGAAGTCTTATGTTTCCAAGACATTAGCGAACGCATTGTTACGATCCGCATCAATGCCAAATTCGCCAACATTAGCCTTATATGCGCTCACGGCCCAAACGTAGGAAAAAGATGATATAGCTAAGGACTGCTTCTATGAGCACCTTGACAAAACCTATGAGCGACTACCGAAGTACGATGTTAAAGTCGTGCTGGGAGATTTTAACGCAAAGGTAGGAAGAGAATACATCTTTAGCAGTATTGTCAGAATACATAGCCTACACGACAACACGTCTGGTAACGGACTTAGGCTAATTGACTTCGGAACGAAATGCTACTATAGCCAGCAAACGGTTTCCCCACCTAGATATTTATAAGGGGACATGGCGGTCTCCAGATCAACGAACGGTCAATCAAATTGATCACATAGCGATAGACAAGAGGCACGCATCCAGTATTTTGGATGTCTAAACATTCCGAGGAGCTATCATCGACTCAGACCACTACCTTGTTGCAGCCAAGGTTAGAATGCGGATATCCACCACGCCACAACAATCCAGAAATATTGTAAAAAAAATTAAAATCAAAAGCCTGCAATTGCAAGAGACCGCCAAGACCTTCGCGCAATGCGTATCCCTAAACCTCTCGATTAACACCATACCACCAGCATCGAATGTCGAAGAACAATGGCAACGATGGAAACAAGCCATTAGATCAGCTGCGACTGATGTGCTAGGTTTCTCGCGCCCACCAGCAAGAAACGCCTGGTTTGATGAGGAATGCCGACAGATGCTCACAGCCAAGAACGAGGCCTACAAGGCTGAGCTGCAGGTGAAGACGAGAGCTGCCGTTGACTCTGTCTTAGTTGAGACACAGTCGATGCTGAGGATATGGAAGAACCACTTCTGCAGACTGTTAAACGGCGATGACGAACAACATTCCGCTGTCAGGCAGAACGAACCATTCAATATTGGCAACGACAGCGAAAACTGCCAACCACCCGACCTGAGTGAAGTGAGGATTGTACCTTCTTAGCTCAAGCTTAATAAGGCTGCCGGAAATGACGGCCTCCCCGCAGAGCTTTATTAAGCCGGCGGAGATGACTTGGTAAGTAACATTCACCAACTCATAAGCCAAATCTGGTCGGAAGAAAGTATGCCTGAAGAATGGAACCACAGCAACGTTTGCCCGCTCCACAAAAAAGGAGACCCTCTAAACTGCGCCAACTACAGAGGCATAAGTCTCCTCAACATCGCCTACAAAATCCTATCTGCCGTAATATGTGAACGCCTGAAACCGTTTACCGACAACCTGATCTGCCCTTATGAGCGTGGTTTTAGGCCAGGAAAGTCCACAACCGATCAAATCTTCACACTTCGGCAGATCATGGAAAAAAACCCAAGAAGTCCAAATTGATACCCACCACCTATTCATTTATAGAGACGAACTATACAGAGCCATGTCTAGTTTTGGTGTACCGCCCAAACTCGTCGGTGTGTAGGATGGCGATGGAGAATTCTCGCTGCTCCATCAGTGTCGGATACGACCTCACTGACACATTCGATACCAAAAAAGAATTTAGACAAGGCGATACGCTGTCATGTGACTTCTTCAATCTGATTCTTGAGATTATTGTGCAAAACTCACGAGCCAACACCGGAGGCACAATTTTCCAAAAATCTTTACAACTACTAGCATACGCCGACGATATTGACATCATTGGTAGGACCCAACGTGATGTCATAGCCACGTTTGCTAGTATAGAGAAGGAAGCGGCAAAAATGGGTTTAGCAGTAAATGAGGGCAAGACGAAGTAAAGGGTGATCCATTTTGAGGTTCCCTACTTTAAAAAAAAAAACAGACAATTCAAATTTAATGAAGAATGTTTATTATCATTTGAAAGAACATTCTTTGGCATTAATTTTTTGAAGATTATGTCTATCAAATGTCGCAGATGGTCCATCCGTCGAGTCAAATTTTCGATCACTCGTTCGATCATTTCGACTGGTAACTGGCGAATGACACGCGTGATGTTTTCCTCCATGGCCTGAATCGAAGCGGGTTGGTCGGCATAAGCTTTTGACTTTACATATCATCACAGGAAAAAGTCTAACGGTGTGATATCACACGATCTTGGTGGCCAATCGACCGGCCCAAAACGTGAAATTATGTGCTCACCGAAATGTTCTCTCAATAAGTCCATTGATTGATGCGATGTGTGGGAAGTGGTGCCTCACAGAACGTGAATTTTCATAATAAAGTTGAACAGCTTGTAAACGTTGTTCACGCGTAAGTCTTTCCATTATGAAATGCCAAACAATACTTAACAAAAATAACATGACAGCATGACTCGACTCACACGTGATCTGTCAAAAAAGGCTATTGAAAAAAGTATCTCTACTTGGATCACCCTTTATATGCTGTCAACACGAAAGGAAACACAACATCGACGAATTGGACAGAACGTCATCATTGGCAGATATAACTTTGAGGTAGTACGGGACTTTATCTATCTTGACTCTGCTATTAACTCTGACAATAACATCTCGTCAGAAATTAAACGAAGAATGACTCTTGCCAACCGCTGTTTCTTCGGGCTAAGAAGGCAGTTCAGTAGTAAAGCCCTCACTCGAACTACTAAGTATATCTTATATAAGACCCTGATCATCCCAGTCCTGCTCTACGGCCCTGAAGCATGGACCGTCTCAAAAGCGGATGAAGAAATCCTTGGTCGATTTGAGAGGAAAATTCTTCGAAAAATCTTCGGTCCCGTTTGCGTTGACGGGCTATGGAGACGAAGATTCAACCAAGAACTATACGAGCTGTACAGCGACATGCCCCTAGCCAAAAAAACTCCGGATTGGACGCTTGAGATGGCTAGGACATGTAGAACGAATGGACACCAATACTCCAGCTCGCAGAGTCTTCGATTCCCAGCCAGACGTCGGACGCAGTAGAGGAAGACCTCGCCTTAAGTGGCGCGCACAAGTAGAAAGCGACCTCAACTAACTTGGAGTGCGCAACTGGAGGCAGTTAGCTAAGGACTGGGCTAATTGGAGAGGCATGTTGGTTGTGGCCCAGGTTCATTCCGGAATGTAGCGCCACTTAAGTCAATAAGTAAGCTATTACATTTATATTAAATTTTGTTATTATCTACCGGCGTTATACCGGGTATTTTGAAAACATCTTATTTACCAGTACCTTGGTCGTTTTTGCGAAAAATTCTTCAAAAAGTCTTCGGTCTCGTTTGCATTGCTTGAAGATTCAACCATGAAATAAACGATTTGTACTGTAAGTCTTCAGCTGAGCCTCATCTATAAGATTTTGTTTCGATATCTTACTTTTTATTCGGACTATGGCGTTCGGTGCAACCCTAGATAAGATCGAATACACCATCTCCCAAATTGCGTAAGCGAATATTTGCCTTAAAGGAATCTGTAGCATATGACTTTCACCCTTGAATCGAGTTAACTGCTTTGAAACAATTTTCTTTTCATAACCCTATCCAGAATATTATACAGCCGGTCGTGTTTTGGGTAAACAGCTTTAAGTGTTTCTGCCCAGCTAGTTTATCATATACACTTTGTGTAGAACTTGTTTTTGATTATTGCTTAATTTTCGTGGACCAGCTAAACAGAGCAGTCGAATATCTGAGTGAGTTCGTAAGAACGCCATCCGAATTCAGGATACCCTAACGTGTCTGCTAACATACCTAACATAGCATGTGGTGCAAGTTCCCCTGATGTCATTAAAAAATAAAAACCCGAATATATCAAACATCAATAGATTAACCAGCATATGGAAATGAAAATCGACATTCTACAAAAACGTTCGAACAGCTTAAAGAAAATAACCAGAAAAAGGTTCAACAAATTCTTTTGTTAGGAACAAAAGTTAACTCACTAGAGGAACAATTACGAAAAAAAACATAGCAATGAAGGAAGTTTTTGAAGCGGTAGGCAAAACACTTAGCTGTGAGATCAGCTGACTCCAACAAATAAGCATTTGGTTTGGCTGGCCAAAAACAAAGCCATAGAATGAAACTGGAGATTTTGTGGGAGGCATCAGTCATAATACTTGCATGGCCAGCTTAACGATGTGAGTAAAATCTGCATGTAACTGATATTCACAAGATGAATGAATTGGAAAATCGTAACACCAGAAAAAAATATAACAGAATTCCAATACAATGCGCTGACATCGATCTTAAGGTAATAAATGGATTTACTGGCATAAATTAAGATTTTATTAAAAATATGAAAAAAAGGGTAAAGGCGGAGGAAAAACAGTGCTCACAAAAAAATATATATACGATACATACAAATCTATGACAACACAGTATTTTATAACAGAAAAATAATTTCTTCACGCAATATACATATAGACCTCCAAAGTTAAGTGTCGCAGAATTTAATTTTATGTAATAGAATTGATTATCTTGCCATCAAAGGGCTTGACAAATGTAATCAACCAATCCACACGTGTAAGTATAGCTGCAAATACTTCAACAATAATTGACCATATTTATAATAATAATTGACCATAGGTTCGTATGCAAAAAGCTTTCTCTCAGTCTCAGTAGACTGAGACATGAGACGGAGCGAAAGGTAACGAGATTAAGCGTTTGCAATAAGCTAAAGCACAAATTGGTATGCAAATCCTTTGTCTAACTGCGTTTTCTCAGTCTCATTCATTGTATAATTAAAATTGCGCAGATAAGTTCGCTGAGTGAGTTTGGTGACGAAGAAACAACAGTGAAAAGTGATGAAAATAACTTTTTTTAGTACAATTTATTAAAAATAATATTATTGTGTTATCAAAAAGCCAAGTACCCGAAATAAAAAAAAATAAAAAAACAAATTTGGAAAACAAATTCAAATTGCACAGATTTCCAAAAAAAATTATAAATATCAAAGCGAGGTTGCAAGACAAATGTGATGTTAACAAAATGGGAAACAGAAAAATTAAATAAAAACCGTGGGAAAAAGATTTCAATTAATTAATAGGGATTCATCAAACCCTGTGCTAAGTAGATTGGAGGGTAAGAATTTTTCAATTGTTGTCTACATGAATGAAAATTAGTATTTCATCATATCTACCGGTTCAGTTACTGCAGGCACAAATTTTTGATGAGCGCTCCGAAGTTTTCTCTTTTACAGACGACTCTTTTTCTTCTTTCGGCCAAGCAAAAGAAGCAACTATTGATTCGTCACGAAAGAGGAAGCAAGACCATGCTTTGCAGCTATATGAAACAGGGGAAACAAAAAAACCTATCACTGCCAGAGCTCCAAAGACTAGTTTTGTTAAAGCAAAATCAAGTTCTTAGCAAAAAACTGAAGCTTTTGGTTCACCAGGAGAGAAATTCAGCAGAAGAGTGTGAAGTATCGTTCGAAACCTATTGAATTTTTGATTTAATTCTGTAATTAATATTTAAATATAAACAAATTAAACATTACGTTGGTTAAACAAAAGTGATGCGATATCATTTATTTTTCTTTTCCTTGTTCCGTTAACAAGGCTGCTCTTCTAGAACCGTCCGAATTGACATTTTCGCTTGGTGTTAGTCGTTCTTCTTCAAAATAATTATTATAACTTTCATCTTCCTCCAAGAATTTTTTTGATATGTTATGCAAAACAAAGCGGGCCAAAATTACTTTGGTGAATTTTGTGTGGAAAGTCTCAACTTGTAGGCAAGGAAACCTGTGTTTTAACTGACCAAAAACGCGTTCAATAATCACTCTTTCTTTGGTCAGTACATTTTTATAATTTTCTTCTACAACAGTTGATACTCTTCGAAATGGAGTCATTATAAAAGGAGTAATTACATAACCCTCATCAGCAATGAGGACACACGTGGGATTATTAAGAAGTGTCTTCTAAATATCCGAATTTTTAAATATTCTGGAGTTATGGACAGAGCCGGGCCATGAGACATCCACGCTGGTAAATTTTCAGCCCCATTGCACGTCGCTTGCACGTTAATTGAAGGATAACCTAGAAGTAGATCACAACATAATTATGGAAAGTAAGAATAGAAACATTCACTCTTTATATGACCTCACTTTACACATACCTTTTCGGTTGCACCACCATGGTGCTTTGGCTTACTAATACGAATGTGCGTGCGAATTGCTCCAATACATGACGGAAATTTGTTTTTAAGCTGTCATACGTACTTTTAGACTCATTTTCCTCCGCACTCATAGGAAATTTGATCCTGTATTGCCTTTTTTCCACTATTTTTACCACAACCGCAATTGGCTTATACCAATATCTTCCGTTATGCCGATTTCAAATCCAGAATAACCAACAAATCTTAAGAAAACCATTATCATGGAGAAAGTGATCAGTAATCCAATCTACTTGGACCTTATTAAATCTATAAAGACTTTTGAAGTCACTAACTTGCGCAGTAGCACCGATAACGTTTAAATACGCAGCCATTCAACCTACTGAGACAACAAATTTCTAGTCTTAACTTTTTATGCGCTTTACCTAATTTTTCTAAGACATTGCTATTATTTGCATACGAGAAATTAGATTATGAGATCTGTCTCATCCGTTTGGCAAAAGCTCAGTCTCTAAGACATTTCTCATTTTCTTTTTGCATACGAACCCGAGCTAAAGCTGTTAAAAGTGAAAACATAAAGCATGTATAACTGCAAAAGAAGAGACGAATTAGGAAAGATAATCCACTAAACCAAGCCTACGAATATACTTACTAACAATTTCGAAACAAAATAAGTAAACATATTTTAAGTAGAAGGCGAACTACTACAAACAAAGTTTTTAAATTCCAAAAACGACCCAAGAGAACGTGGAATGTTTTAAATTAACTTCTGCGGCGAAACAATAGATCGATTGATAAAGTCCTACAATTGGCGAAAACCGTAAACAAATTTGTTTAGCAATGTTCAAACCATGTCTTTTAAATAGTACACAAGTGTAGTGAAAATCATCTAAACATCAAAGTATAAATATCGTATAAGCAATGTATATAGAGAAAGCGAGCAAAGAAAAAGTATACAAATGGTTTTCAAAAAAAAGAAACACTGGATTCCTGTTGGAAAGTGTAGTCTTTACAAAAACTACCATGTACTAGTCATGTTTCTAGACTTAAGCAAGGCCTTCAGCACATTGAGCCATGCGACAATTATTGAAAGTCTTAAAAAATTACCTATCAAGCTAGGAAACGCTGTTAGCCAAGTAAAAGAATGCTTGCATGGTGTACCGCAAGGCTCAAAACCACTAATTTTTATATTGTTCACAAATGAACTTCTCCGTGTATTTAAACGAAGTACATATAGCTTTATAGCAATTATTGTAAATCATATGCGCCTTGATACTGCTGTAACAAGAATAATTTAATAAAGATATGGGCAGATAGAGCAACGAACACGCTAACGTTTATACCACCAAAACGAAGACTGTCCAACTACAACTAAAAGCGAAGCTATTGGGGTAGTAAAATCAACAAATATCTAGGTGCTGTAATTGATGAATTGATGATACGTAAATAGAGTATGGATGCAACTTAAAAGTACTGTTTTTGTGATGGTGTAACTCAAGAGATACACTCAGGGATTGATATATTTACATTACCAGAAACCTATAATGTCCATGAGAGAAGATATCCAAAAAATTTTGAATGTACTACCAACCAACAAACCTAACAAATATTGTAAAGGTTTGAAAAATGCAAAGAATATTTTAAAAATTATCTTTTAAACATACATCATGTAACTTAACCCAATAAGAACATTTCGTAATAACTAATTATATTGAAAATTGTTAAGGAATTACAATTACCTAATCTTTTTAATTTCCACAACTGATAAAATGTAAAATATTATTAATAAGGAATATGCAATCACCTGCAGATGAGCAATATGTTTCGCGGGTAAATCAAATTATTACAACGATATTTTAGGGATAATAAAAAAAAATGGAAAAAGTTGCCGTTTCTTGAAAATATTTGCATCTCTGTAGTAATTTTTGTAAACCATATATAATAACAACATATGAGTTCAAGCAAATTAAGCTAAGTGCCCATTTTCGATTTTTAATCTTGATTAAGATAAGTTTATTCTCAATCAATTCATACCAATTTTAAGCTCATGCACAGCTTTGAGCCAAGCCCACTTTTGAAAGACTTACAAAACGATATTTGTTAAATGTTTAAAAAACTGGAAACTTATTTTCAATTGCAAAACTAATGTTATGTCATAACAATGTTATTTTGTTGTGGTAATATAAAAAAAAACAAGATATTGCTCTTATAAGCAGTAGCAAAACCCATGATCTGTTTGTGTTTATCGCTTCATTGTGTTGCAATGATGTCATATTCATGAAATATTTTTTTTCCCACTCGTCCACTGGTTTTGTAATAAGCAATTTGTACATAAAAAAATCGAATAAATGTCTGAACAACATATCACATATCACTCCTCTAAATGTCGTCTTTCAGAAATGTAAGCCTCGCCCACTTTGGCAAATTTCATAAATGGGTTATTAAATGATTCTCCCATTGGATTATATATATCTCATTTGTTTTAATCTTTTATCTTAAGAAAATTAGTTAATTACTTTTTTCCATTTTTTATTCTAGGCACAGAAATCGAAGATTTTATGTGTATCCTGGATGGCCCCAGCTTCAAAAATTAAGCTCTACACCAAAGGAATACGAGGATAGCGAATCAAAGATAATAAAATTCTCATCTCTTATAAATTCACCATGCTTGGATTTTGCAGCTCTAAAGGAGTTAAGTTGGTCAGGAATCCCAAAACAGGTACGACAAATGGAATAATTTCAATTCGGTAACTGATTAAATAATCATGCAACATTGCACATATTATTTTTTTACTTTTTATAAGAAGTTGTAAATTAATGTATGTGTTGCTACTCTAAAAAGGTTAATGAAGTATTGAAAAAAAAACCAAGTATGAAAAAATTTTTAATTAAGTTGGGTTCAAAGGATTGTAGACAGTCTTGAGTTTTAAAACCGGTTCGGCGTACGTGTTCTATCTGAATGCTGTTATGTTTTTTCTTTCTTCGTTTCATCTTATATTGTTAAGTCCTTTGGCCTGTACCACGAAACAACAAGTATTGTATGTTTAACCTATAACTAGAGTTTTTGTACTCAGAAACTTTAGTAATACAGGCACTGGTAGCGAAATAATTCTTTAAAATTGTATCAAACATCGATTTATCTTGTCCATAAAAACGTTTTATTTAAAAAAGTGTCAGTGGGCGGATTTTAAAAATCGAGGCATGGACAAAGAGCATATATATTGAACAACTTGAAGCGAGTTATCACTCTTATTTAAGTCTACCGTTTTCATATAAAAAAAAACACTTCAAGAAAGAAAAAAATTAATTTTTACAAAATTTATAATAAAATAATTAATTAAAAAAACCTAAAAAAAGTAAATTCATTATTATGACAAAGTGAAGAGAAAAAAAATTTAAAAAAAAATGTATTAAACAAAAAAAAACTTCCACCAAATGTGGAAGAACAAATTTAATAAACTACCCTAAAGGAAAACTTTTACTTTTAATAATGACATTCGTAAGTTATTCTAAGCAAAATAAAAAAAAAACCTATGAGCAATTACAATAATTCATTTAACCTTTTTTTAAATGCAATTCTGTTGATAGAAATATCAATTTTGGATTTTTTTCCGTGAGCTGGTGGCTTAGTTCTTTAAAGACGCCGCAATTAATTTGGCTCGTCAAGAATTTGGAGGACCGATGTGTTAACGTGTCCCAATAAGCGTTTTTTATGTTTGCGTGCAAAATTTTTCGTTTCATCTTTAACCGCGGGATTATCCATATCACTGCGTAGATCTTCATTCCTTATATGCCACGGCGCATTGACGAACGATCTTAACATTTTGTTTTCAAAAGTTTGTAAAATATTTAGATTCGTTTCACTGGTACAACCCCATAGTTGTATACCATATGTCCAGACCTTGTATAAAGCAGCTGTTATCAAGGTTAATAAAAATAAAATAAGTTTATGGCGCAACAGGCTCGTTAGTACCCAGGGCCTAACTTTTTTTCTCACAACCATGTGTGCGTGTGTACTTCTTAGCACGATGGGGGGACCTCCTGTTATATGCCGAATCCGAACGGCTAAGTTGAAATAAGCTTTTCATGGCAATTGATACTACTCGGATGATGTGTCAGATCATCACGAGAGGGAGGGCCAGTGAAAAATCATTTAGGTGTTGCTACGGCTGGGAATCGAACCCAGACCTTCTGCGCGCCAGTTCATCGCACTAACCACCGCGCCACTGAGCCCGTCAAGGTTAAGGTTAAGCTCCGAATATTTTCCAAGTAACCAGTACAGTGCTCTGTGCTTCTTCGCATTTCTTTTTTACATCCGAGATCTTTCGCTTCATTTGTAAAAGGGAGTCGAACCGTATTGAGAAATACTGGCAAATTGTTTGTCCGTTTATACAAAAAATCTATATGAATCAATTTGCTCTCGTTAAGTGCAATCCGCAAGGACTTTGTCCATTCAATAACCTCGTTAAGAGCGTTTTGTAATTTCGTATTTGTTTCCTCTATTGTTGTGCCGACTGATAGTATAGCTGTATCGTCAGCAAACGTAGCAATTATTGTATCGTTTTTTTTTTTTTTTTTTGGGATATCACGTATAAAAAGGAGGTACAAGAGTGGCCAAAGGAAGCTTCCTTGGGGTACTCCTGCCAATATTTCTTTTAAATCCGAATATTCGTTTCCAAGTTGCACACGGAAGAGTCTATGCTCAAGATACGACACGAGGATTTTATATAATTTTTCAGGCAGAACATGTCTTAGCTTGAATTGAAGGCCTCTATGCCAAACTTTGTCAAAAGCTTGCGACACGTGTGTCGATGTTAACTCCTCGGATTGTTCTGACATCCAAAATAGTAGATGCGTGCCGCTTGTCTATCGCAATGTTATAAATTTTGTTGGCTGTTCGTTGATCTGGAGACCGCCATGTCCCCTTATGGATATCGAGGTGAGGAAACCGTGTGCTGGCATTTCGTTCCGTAGCGAAGTCAATTAGCCTAAGTCCGTTACTAGACGTGTTGTCGTATAGGCTATGTTTTAGACAATACTGATAAAGATGTCTTCTCTTTCTACGTTTGCGTTAAAATCTCTCATTTCTATTTTAACATCGTGCTTCGGTAGTCGCTCATAGGTTTTGTCAAGGAGCTGGTAGAATCAATCTTAAGTTATATCATCTTTTTCCTCCGTTTTCCTCCTCCACTCGCACTTATCGTTTAGGAAGTCAAATCCGGTTGGATGAGCACATTGTGTGGTTAGTCAGAGTTACAACCACTGGGTATTGCCAATTTGAAACCAATCAGACTCTACCCTCGTTCTACAACACCCAACATTTTACAAATACCTGTAGTAAATACAAGGCGATGGCATCGGAATTTCGTTGTTATTGCAAATAAATCTGACTGAACAACAGGCCCTGTCAAAAAAATGTCGCTGAGAGATTTAATTAGTTGGATTTCTGTCATATGATTAAGCCTTCCTTATTCATTATTAGAGAACTCCTTTTTTTTACGTCTTCCTGTTTACTAAGTCGTCTTTCAAACGCATACAACCTTTTTGTTGCTGCGTTCTCTTTCACGTCCTTGAAGTTTATTCCGCATTACTGGACTAGTGCTCATTCTTCTTCATAATTTGATGTTACAGTTTTCTCATTATTCTGTTAACTTGATGAACCAGGAATCTCGAAAACAAGGGGTTTGAAAGATATTTCCATCTCAATTAGGTATTTTTAAACGTTTGTTTCTATTTTGTCTTTTGCGAACCATTAAATCCCCATTTTGGTTCTTATGAACTACATTCGTGATCATTTAAAGTATTTCTTACGTCTTTAAAATACAAAAATAAGCCGACTAGCTGTATGGTTTTATACGTCCTACGAGTTTATTTCAGTCAAAGTTTCTGTTTTTGCTTTTTGGGAATACTGTAGCAAGAAAAAAGTTTGTTACCAATTCAGAGTGGATTACGTAAGATAATTTTTCTGAGTAAATCATTTTCACGTTGGAAATTATTGGACGATGATTTTTTTTTAAATTTTTGGGCTCCCAAGAGAATCGATGATATCTTTTAGTACTTGTTGAATATCCCAAATTTCCAGTTTGGCGTAACTTCATTTCAGTAACGAAAGCAATTTCTTCCATTTTCTTACTATCACACAATCTCTGCGTTCTTTTTCTTTTGCTTTGATTGCTAAGTTTAAACGGCCGACCACATTCAGCCAAGGTTGGTAACTTAAAAACTCCCTGAAGTCTAGGTTAATTTTGTATAAAAAAATCGATGTTTGTCTTCAACCATCTTTACTTAAATTCATACCTTAATATAATATAATAGATTTAAAGTTGAAACTATATAAAAAATAAAGTTCAACTAAGTAAAACAAAATACTTTCAACTTAAGATTTTGAGAAATTTTGAGAAGCAATCCATCCAAACACAGTATTCTGTAGAGCTGGTAAATTTGGATTTCAGTCAAAAGCAGTAAATAGCATGTCTATTTTGTTAGGCACTCCGAACCCAAGGTCTGTCAGTTGGATATTGGATGATATTGACCAGGTTTTTGCATCAATACAGACGTAAAACAATTGGTGGGCGATTGGTGGAAGAACATCAAGATCAATAGCACCGCAGTAGTATATAATATTCGAATTAGTTGCCAAATTCATATGCGACTTGGACTTTTATTAATTTTGCGATATTCCGGAGGTGTCACATGATTTCTTTCGCATTTTCTTTCGCCTAGTTGCTGTTCCAAAGCTTCGGAAATAAAATTAAGCTGTGATTCCGGGTTTAAAAGTGCGCTACAAGTTATAAACTGGTAAGACTTAGTTTCGATGCCTAGCAAAACAGTTGCTACCAAAACAATCTTTTGTTGAACGTCTGGGATAATTATGACATTCAGCTTGGTTCTACATTCCACTTTCAATCGAAATGAAATTGAAATCGGTCGGAAATGAAATTTCGGGTTCCACATCCCACTTATGCCGATTTCAATTTCACATTTTTCGAAGTTGAAAAAAAAGTGAATTTCCATGTTCCACAATTCGGATTTATCGATTTGTGAGTGATTTCAATCCGATCATTTTAGTATCCGTTAAATTCAAATTGTTGGGATGAGCTGCGTGCAGAAATGTAATTTAGAATGTTATTTGGATTTTGAATAAATATATTCAAACATAAGCTATTTTAACAGGGGTAAACACAAAAATTCGTCCATGTAATGTTGTTTTGATTTCCGTTTTTCTTCATCCGACAAGGAAAGTTTAATCCATCTTGCACAAATTTTGTTCTCCACACAGTACTATGGCCGAACGCAAGATCAGAAGATAAACAGGTGTCATTAATTTCACCAAGTGCTTTCGAAAACTTTTCGAAGTTATGAAATCGGCCGGAATGTGGAACACAAAAAACAAATTCACTCGATTTACAAAAGCAATTTCACTTTCATTTAACTAGATTTCTGGAACCTATCGGAGGGCCCAGTTATAGCTATCATTGAACGACTCCATTGGTACGCAAAATATGATGGAACTGGAATTTTACCTCCATAGATTCTTATCGGAATTATTGGAAAATTCCGTTTCCGTTCGGTGGAATGGCAATCATTACTTCACTAAAATAAATGCTTATCATTGCAAAATAAGAAGTGATTTTCTGCGAAAACTATAATTTAAAATTAAAATATTTTTGGATAATCATGTTCTAAAATTCATAAGCTTTGTTTTGACATTAGCTTGAGTATGATTGAAATTATAAAAACCCGCAAAAATTAAAGAAAATGTCTAATGAGGGTTTTCAATAATAGCTATGGGATGGGCCCAGTTATAGCTATCATTGAACAACTTTATTGGAACGCAAAACATGATGAATTGAAATGTCACCCCCATAGCTTCTTATAGGAAAAATTGGAAAATTCCGTTTCAGTTCGGTGGAATGGCAATCATTACTTCATAGAAATAAATGTTGATCAGTGAAAAATGGGAAGTGATTTTCTACGAAAACTGTAATTAGAAATTTAAATATTTTTGGATAATCATGTTCTAGATTTCATAAGCTTTGTTGACACCAACTCGCCAATGATTGAATTTATAAAAAAGCCGCAAAAGTAAAAGAACATTTCCAATGATGATTTTCAATGATAGCTATAACGGGACTGGACATGATTATAAGACTATTGGTTAATATTGTGCAAATATCATCAGACTTCGTAGTCCTTAATGATGATTAAACTCTTCCAAAATTGTTGAGGAATTTAAATGCGACAGAGATTGATGCTTTTCTGACCATTGCGGACAATTATTAGTTGGAGAAAATGAGAAAGGTGTCCTGAAGACTTGGAATAAACTCTATTCTGTCTCGATCTACTAATTCAAGAAATTGTTAACATTTGTGTATGCTTTGAAAGTCACGTCAACAATATGAACAGCCTTTTGATGGGCTTGTAGTGCTATATGCCTACCATTAACTTCAATTCAACCTTGGTTTGTATAAAATCTCCTTTCAAAACCTACACCTCGATCCACAAAAAATAACTGCGACAACTATAGAGGCATAAGCCTTGGACGTTTAAGGTGGCTTGGACATGTAGAACGAATGGGCAACAATACTCCGGCTCGCAGGCTATTCGATCCCCAGCCAGACCTCGCCTTAAGTGGCGTGCACAAGAAAAAACCTCAACCAGGAGAGCGCAACTAGAGGCTTAAGAAAGGTCTAATTTTTGAGGCATGTTGGTTTAGGCCAAGGTTCATTCCGGTAAGTAACATACACCTCTTTTCTAAACACTTCAAGAGCTCATCATTCGAGCGTGAGGAAATCGAGTTTCTTAAGAACAAGGAACAACATCGCAATGTGCCACCGGAAGACCCAATGATGTCAGCGCTCTAATATCTATTCAATCCGTTAAAATCGTGCTCGTGTAAGTTGATATAATAATACGGTAAGGGGAAGCGTTGATTGAAGAGGGTGAACGTTTGTAATTTTGTCGATGAAAGCGTGGTTTCGACTCGTTTATCGAATCATCTGGGGTTGAATTTGTTAGTTTGAAGGATGACCATAAATGAAAATATGATCGATTGCCGTTTACTACAGAAGTGTCGTAAAAATCAAATTATTTATATAATTTATGACACTTCTCTTGGCAAAATATAATACATATCTACCACGAAGTTAGTGTTACTCAATAAATGTAGATTCTAGTATATGCAGAATACTAAACATAAATATATCAAATTTCGTTATCCTAGCTTAAATTTAAGGCTTAAGGCTTTTTTATCAGATCTATGTCGTAGCAAGCTTAATACAAGCAGCATATATTTACGAGCAGTGATTTGCCACAGGATATAATATGCTTCAACAGGCTCATCATTATGTGCATTAGTTAGTGGGACATAACAGAACATAGAAGTTATTATGTTTGACATCAGCAACGAAATCAATAATCGACGAAATTCAAAAAGGTAAGGTATATAGGTATATTGTTAAACAAGAAACAAAGCTTACATGCACTTAGTACAGCTCAAGCAAACAGTTTCGCAGAGTGTTTTTAAATCATTTTTAGTAACATGCAGTTGAACTACATTGTTATTTTTGTTGTAAACTCTACTCATGTGACTACTACGCAGGTTATATAAACATCCACGGGTATTAAAACCTATATCACTTAAAAGGCCGGGAGCATCTATTTGTCCTGACAATAATTAGTGTCACAAAACCGCGTCACTGTTAAGTCTTAGACACCTTTACGGGGAAAAATTGTATATATCATCCCATGGAAGACCTCTCAAAGCACTGATTGAACTACACTAATATGTCCCATTGTTTCGGCATGTGTTTCGGCGGGACGTTAACTCAACTTAACACTTAGACCACGATGCATGGTCCGTTGTGTTACCACGTTTATCTGTCGACTTCTCTACTTGGTGAAGTTTGCTTTTGTTGATGAGCGCTGGAAAACCGCAGAGAAGCTGATAAATACACTACTTCTCCTCCACGTCCAAGCACCTTTTGCAAAAGTTATTGCCAAAGAGGCCTAGTCTTTTTGATAGCTATTATAGTTCTAAAATCGGGGAAAAAATAGGACAATTTCCTTTTATAAGCAAATCCAAATAACAATATATAAAAAAATATGTATGATAATAAATGTTAATAATCATTGAGTAAATGAAGAAAATATTTGCATTTAATTTAAACAAGAATCGCAATAAAAATAATAATATGTTATAATTTTTGTTTCAGATGAGAGCTATTACTTGGAGACTTCTTTCGAAATACCTTCCACCAAATGGGGAACGGCGGAATTATGTGCTTCAAAGCAAACGCCAAATATATTGTGAACTCCGAAGAAAATATTTTATGATTGACAGTAAAGACGAAAGTCAAAAGGATACATACCGCCAGGTAATGCTTTAAATACACGATTAAAATAAATTTATTTAATATATTTAATATTTGCATTATATTCTTACATACTTTTCGTTACCATTTATATATGTATACATTTATATACGTTTATATACTTACTTACTTACTTAAGTGGCCTCAACCAACAGGCCTCTCCAATTAGCCCGGTCTTTAGCTTACTGCCTCCAGTAGAACACTCCAAATTGGTTGAGGTCGGTTTCTACTAGTGCGCGCCATTTAGGGTGAGCTCTTCCTCTACTGCGTCCGATGTCTGGCTGGGAATCGTAGACTCTGCGAGCCGGAGTATTGGTATACATTCGTTCTACATGTCCTAGCCATCTTAAACGTCCAATGTGGAGTTTTTTGACCAGTGGCATGTCGCTGTACAGCTCGTATAGTTCTTGGGAATTTTCGTCTCCATAGCCCATCAACGCAAACGGGACCGAAGATTTTACGAAGAATTCCCCACTCAAATCGACCAAGGATTTCTTCATCCGCTTTTGAGACGGTCCATGCTTTAGCGCCGTAGAGCAGAACTGGGAATATCATTGTCTTATATAGGATCTCCTTAGTAGTTCGATTGAGGGCTTTACTACCAAATTGCCTCCTTAGCCCGAAGAAACAGCGGCTGGAGCCGAGATGAACAAAGTCCCGTACTACCTCAAAGTTATATCTGTCAATGGTGACGTTCTGCCCAATTCGTCGATGTTGTGTGTCCTTTCGTGTTGACAGCATATACACGTGGCTATGACATCACGTTGGTTCCTACCAATGATGTCAATATCGTCGGCGTGTGCTAGTAGTTGTACAGATTTTTGGAAAATTGTGCCTCTGGTGTTGGCTCGTGAGTTTTGCACAATCCTCTCAAGAATCAGATTAAAGATTGTGTCGGTGAGGTCATTTCCGACCCTGATGGAGCACCGAGAATCCTCCCTCGTCATCGAGTTTGGGCGGTTTACCAAAACTATACATGGCTCTGTGTAGTTCGTCTCTATAAATGCTGTCGTATGCGGCTTTGAAAGCCATGAACAAGTGGTGGGTATCGATTTTGACTTCTTGGTTTTTTTCCAGGATCTGCCGAAGTATGAAGATTTAATGGATTGTGGACTTTCCTGGCCTAAAACCACACTGATTAGTTCTTGGTAAACGGTTTCAGGCGTTCACATATTACGGCAGATAGGACCTTGTAGGCGATGGTGGGGAGAGCTATGCCTCTTTAGTTGGCGCAGTTTAGAGGGTCTCCTTCTCCCGCTAGTTCTCACATTCCAGGTGCAGATACGAACGTCGTTTCCTTTTTTCGTTTAGCCGTGTCGTCAACAATAAAATCAGTCCTTTCCGAGGCTATTGGTTGCTTCGTAGCAATGGTTTTTTAAATGGGTGGGTAGTTAACCCAAAACACAACCTATAACCTGGAGGGCCAGTTCCAATATATTAGATACCCCTAAGACACGGGGCCATCATCATCCACTACGGGATTGAGCGCTGCCGTTGGCCTTTCAGTTCATCTGCCACCATCTCAGTTCAAGGGCCTGACTAACCCTTGAAATTCCTAGTTGTCCGAATATGTCAAAGCAGCTTGCCTAGGTTCGTCTGGGACAGCAGGCCGGTTATTCATACCGTGCCATTCTGACCTGGCTGTTTATAGTGTTGCTGTTTTTCGTCGTGTTATCAACACTCGCGCTTATCGTTTATCAGGTGAAATCCGGTTGGATGAGACCAGTACCCGATGGTTACCACTTGGAGGCAAAAAATAAGCACTTGGTGCGTAGTCAGAGTTACAACCACTGGGCATTGCCAAGTTAAAGTTAATCTACCCTCGTTCTACAACACCCAATGTTCCACGTTCATATGCGATTTAGTGCATTTTTGCAAAGCTTTCATGAAACCATAACAAGAAATGTATATTACTTATATGTTTTCCTTTATCACTATTATACACATCTGCACTCATGGATAACAACGTCATGTAAGCATTTAATTTAATTTTAAATTAAAGAAATTCTAACCGTACTATAAACACTTCCTTGGCCATTATCCAAATTTCAACCATTTTAATCAATCAACGTTAAATTGGTTTCTATAAGGTCTTATAACTTCAAAAAGGCTGTCATAATTGTCAAAAAAGTTTATTGGGATTTGTTTTTCCTAACAAATATTAAATCGTACATTTAAGACGTCGTCTGTCTCAGAATTAATATACAGATACATACTTAGCTGTATTAGAGTAAGGAAGTAAGTGATGTTTTTTAGAGGTATATTTACAAATTCAATAAGAAATAATACACTTGAAGGTAATGTTAATGCTTTAGTCAATAGAAATTTGTATTTCATTATTACCGATGATTCCACCAACCCATAATGTACACCAAACAGTGAGTTTTAATGGATATAAGGTCTTCACGAAAAAGTCTTCTGGGTTTTCTCCACTCCAAATTCGACAATTTGGCTTTTGAACATATCCATTTAACCAAAAATGTGTCGCATAGGAGAAGAAAATCTTGCGTCGAAAATGAGGATCAAGCTGGATCATGCTTTTGGCCCATTCAATTTTTTTCCGGGACTGGTGAAAATCTTCATAGACACGATGAGCAGCCCAAAGCAGTGTGAGATTTCACTAAAACCACCACCCATTTTGTATTTGTATTGCAACTAAGTATGTGACTATCTAGCAATTTTGTTGTCATAAATATATAAAAATGTTTGGCAGGTAACTTTCCTTTGGGAGCTCCTACTTTATCCGCAATTCAAAGCGCGGTTCGTCGTTATCGGACTAAATCCAAGGGTTTAGTTTTTTGAATACGCCGCAACAAATTTGGTTGGTCAAGAATTTGGAGGACCGTCGTGTTAACTTGTCCTAATAAACGTTTTTTTTTTATGTTTTCGTGCAAAATTTGTCGTTTCATATTTAACCGCGGGAATACCCAGATCTCTGCTCAGATCTTCGTTCTTTATATAAAACGGCGCATTGACGAATGATTTTAACATTTTGTTTTTAATAGTTTGTAAAATATTTGGATTCGTTTCAATTATACAACCCCATAGTTGTATAGGCACCATATGTCCAAATGCGGCTTTAGCACTTGCTTGTATAATAGTAGCTTGTTATCAACGTTAGGCTTAAAATATTTTTCGAGCAACCAGTACAGTTCTCTGTATTTATTTTTGAGTTCTTCGCATTTCTTTTTCACATGCGACTTCTATTTTAATTTTTCATCGAGTGTCATTCCGTCATTTCGCTTCATTTGCAAAAGGGACTCGAACCGTATTTAGAAATACACGAAAATTGTTTGTCCGTTTATACGAAAAATCTACATAAATCAATTTGCTGTCGTTAAGTGCAATCCTCTGTTGTTATACCAACTGCTAGTATAGCAGTATCGTCATCAAACAAGGCAACTATTGTTTCGTTTGTTTGTGGGATATCACGAGTGAACGGGTGAACGATACGACACAAGTATTTTATATAATTGTTCAAGCAGAACTTGTCTGAATTTGTATTGAAGGTATCTATGCCAAACCTTGTCAAAAGATTGCGACACGTCAAATACGGCTGAGCAAATTTTCTTTTCTTCGAAAGCTTTTTCAATTACGTCTGTATTTCGATGTCATTGGTCCACCGTCGAATGTTTACTTCTTAACCCAAATTGATGGTCAGGTAAAAGAAGTTTCTGATCAATTATAGTATGCCATGCCCAAGGTACAGTCATCGGATGGGACTTTAATGCAAATCATACATTCTGGGGATTTAGATGCATATCACAGAAAGGTAGGATGCCTTACGATGTAGGTAGAAAGTACAATACCGAATTTTATTCTACGGGAAAACAAAAATAACAGATTTGATAGATTTTTTTTCATCGTAAAAGGTCTGCCGTCCAATCGAATCAAAGTAGATGAATGCTTTGATCTTTGCTCTGATCATTCTCCGATCATTCTAACAACTAGCGAGTCACCAACCAAAAACCAACCTAGACTAACAAACGGGGAAACCAACTGAGAAGGCTTCGATATTGAAAATAATATTCGATACCGTTCAAAAAGTAGAATGGAATAATACTTCTTAACAACGCAAAATAGAGAGCTATAGTAAAATTTCAATATCAAAAAAGAAAAGCTCGTAAAAGGTGACACCAAACTCGTGTACCGCTAGATAAAACAAATCTAAATCGGTTGATTAACTTGCTATCGAATTCGATACAAAATTTAAAGTCAAGACCTTTCCAACAAATCTTTCACAAAGTGGATGGGCTAGCTCCAATGCTGTGCACGACGGCGAATAGACTCATTCGTATTCTCCTCTTTTACACCATATATGATTAAGTCAGCAACAAATAGTCATGCGATAACGACAATTCGCCATCTTCGCAAACAAATCGCTCCTGTTTTGTTTCTCCTTTCTATGAGAATCGACAAAAATCGAAATACCTTTATCCAGGTCAATCCTTAGGGCCCAGTTATAGCTATCATTGAAAACCCTCAATGGAAATTTTCTTTTACTTCTTGTGGCTTCTTTTATGAGTTCAATCATTGGCGAGTTGGTGTCAAATCAAAGCTTATGAGTTTTAGAACATGATGATCCAAAAATATTTTAATTTCTTAATTAAAGTATTTGCAGAAAATCACTTTATTTTTCACTGATCAATATTTATTTTTGTGAAGTTCGCAATGATTGCCATTCCAACGAACTGAAACGGAATAATTCCTATAAAAGCTATTGGGTTGACATATCATTTTATCATGATAGCTGTAACTGGACCCTAACACGAAACATTTTCATGGCGATTCTGAATTATAATTAAAACGGATAGAAAATAAGAATGTTGTTAATAATTTGGATCCCAACGTCGTACAACGGGTTAAGCTTAAGTACATTATATATGAACCTCCCCTAAAGTATAACCAACATAAAAAAATACGAAAATCGAACACACACGAACGTTTTTTTTAATTCGAATGTATGTATATAGATGTATATAGATTACTTTCTTGCTAAAATTAATACATACAAGTTTAACTGAATTAAACCCGTAGAATTATATATCTCACAAGTTTATATATTATAGATTCATATCGATGTCCCGCGCATGAATCCGCACATTATGCTATTTAAACAGGAAATTGTCCAAGAAATGTTCGAAAGGATTTTGTTTATTTGGGCAATTCGTCATCCGGCTTCAGGGTATGTTCAAGGAATAAATGATCTGGTTACCCCTTTCTTTATAGTATTTCTGCAGGAAGCCGCTAGTTTCGGTAAGATCATTTTAACAATATATTTGAATCTGTTGGGTCTGAATTGGTTGTATATATAAAATAAGGTATGGATCTAGAAAAAGTTCAATTTGGAGAGCTTGCTGAAGACGTTCGACACTCAATTGAAGCGGATTCTTTTTGGTGTTTATCAACATTTTTGGATTGTATACAAGACAATTATATCTTTGCACAACTGGGGATTCAAGAAAAAGTAAATCAGCTGAAAGATCTAATCCACAGAATTGATGGTATTTATACAAAAAAGAAAATATTTTTTTTTTAAATATAATTGAAAAGAAATTTTATTTTTTGTTGGGCGACTTACTTGAACGACTAAGTTGTTCATTTTATTCAATTTTTTTTTTATTCTGGTATTAGTGATTTTAATTTTTCGGCATAGACATTCATTTCGTTCTGAAGATGGATATAATTATTGTACTTACTTCACTTCACTAAGGGAAGTAGACAAGATCTTGTTTGTTCATAAGAGCATCTTTCATGTTTATCTTGCCAAATTAATTCCAAAATTGTTTGGTGTATGTCTTTTACCAATGCATATGCCACGAGTTTTTACTTATTTTTTTTTTTACTTACTTTACTTAAAGCATCAGTGGTCACGCTAGAAGTACGTTAGTTACTTGTATTTCCTTACTGTCATTATTCGGCATCTAATGTTTGACTTATAATATTTTGCCGATTGGTTTTAGCATTTCTCCGTCATTCGTTCAGTAATACTTTTTTAAGCGATTGCCTTGTCATCGATATTCGTAGTATATTTACCGCGGATATAAAATGGGAACTGAATTTTTTAGTTGCGGAGAGATTGTGATAGTTTTTCGGATCTGAAGACCGTTTTCAATGTCATACTTCTTAATCCTCCATGTGGCCTATAATCTAAAATCTTCCAATCGTATCTTACAACATCCGCTATTTGTCCGGCGGCACATTTAGGTGTGTTAGCATTGCAGTTGCCCCGGTACAGATACCAGCATCGTTGTGACATTTTTCCTTGAGCAAAGTCGCAATTGCTGCATTTTGTTTAAAAAAAAAGCCCAACAAAAAACATTATCTAGCTGTTAGGGCTTTAAGTTTTTACCAAATTACTATTTTTTTATTTATATGTCCCAATTTGTTTGTTAAATATAAATATGCGTATTTATTTAATAGGTACACTTCATAGACATCTGCAAGATCACGGGATAGATTACCTGCAATTTTCATTTCGCTGGATGAACAATTTACTTACCCGTGAACTTCCTTTGCATTGTACTATCAGATTATGGGATACATATCTGGCAGAATCTGATGGATTTGCTCAGTTGCATTTATATGTATGTGCAGCGTTCTTACTACATTGGAGAATACCACTACTTAACCAAACTGACTTTCAGGTAAACATTTATTTGATTTAAATTTTATTCAATAACAATTGTATTTTCAGGGGTTAATGATATTGTTGCAAAATCTTCCAACATACAATTGGTCCGAAAACCAAATAAATATTTTAGTTGCTGAAGCATTCCGATTAAGATTTACGTATGCTGATGCTCCAAAACATTTAGAGGGGAAAAGCTGATAAATTCATTATAAAAATAAAAGTTTAATATTATATAATAAAATTATGTGTAAAAATTTAATAAAATAAATGTTAATTTCAATATTTCAATTCATGGTATTCATTGTGGTTTAGTTGAATTCCGATAATGTACAATCAAAATGTAGACTTTGGCCTTTCTTTCGATTAGCGAACTCTTCGAACATCTGCCGTTATAATAAATGTAATAAGGGGCAGTGCAATAACCCCAGTAATCCCAAGCAGGGGGGTTGCGGAACAATCCCTCCTCTCTTATTTAAATTCCTTGCTTGGACCAACTTTTAGATTTGGGATGGTGCGTAACTGTGTGTATGCTAATTTTAAATATGGTGTGAATGGGGTATGCTGCCCCCGACCCCCTTCTTGGACTCACTGTTGGATATGGGATGCGTGCGACTTTGGGTGTATGCTAAATTTGTTTGAATTCACGTTCAATTCAGCCATTTTGAATAGGATGCTAATTTCAAATGACAACAAACGCGGATGTTAATGCTTTTTGTTGTGGGTCTTATTTCCATTCCGAAAAGGAAATAAGCCTAGTAGTGGGCGGATTACACGTCTTTGGAAAGAGTGCAGTAAGTTCAGTGTATCTTTCGGGGCCGAACTTCAAACAATACTTGGGATTTATAGAGAAGTCCAAGCTCCGGTTTAAAATATATCTTAGCTCGGTTTCGACTTTGCTGATTTGGCAACAAAAGTTACATGTTGTGGCCATGTTACATCTGACCCAATTGTGCTACCTACAGATGCAGGAATTCTTCTGATTTGATTGTTCTGATGACTTGTTCTTTCATGTGAATGTTGAATACTACGTTTTTTTTTAATATGGATTGAATTAGATTCTCCATTGTATAATTTTTTGTAGTCTTCGTTTATATAGCAGATTTGTCCGCATCTCTGCTGATGTGCAGCAATAGCGGTAATAGACGTGTTGTTTGAGTTATTTACTATTAGCGTACTATCATCTGCAAAATTAAAAATGTGATTTTTAGTTGTCCTCAATGCAGCCTAATTTGAGAGATTCCGTAAGTAAGTTTACGCAGAAGCGGACGATCTGAACCATAAGGGTGTCTGCCAAATCGAGGAGGCCTTTGTAGTAGTGAGCATGTATGTCTACTTCAATATCGCTATATTTTCTGGATTAATGATGCATGCTGTTTAACCTCATTAAACGTGACCTGGTATCACCATAAACCATTATAAAAAAATTAAAAATGTATGCCCTATGTAAAGCTTAAGCTTGTTTCATTTGATCTCATTAATTTCCAGTGTGAACCTGGGCCTCAACCAACAACGTTGCCGACCGCAATGGAGTAGCGCTTTACAAAAACTAGACATGACTCTGTATAGTTCGTCTCTACAAATCCAGTCGTATGCCGCTTTGAAATCGATGAGTAGGTCGTGGATATCGATTTGGACTTCTTGGGATTTTTCCCGGATCTACCGAAGTGTGAAGATTTCATCAGTTGTGGGCTTTCTTGGCCTAAAACCAAACTGACAAGGGCCGATCAGATTGTTGGTAAACGGTTAGGGCGTTGAGATATCACTCAGATAAGTAACGTTGAAGAGACTTATGCTTCTCTAGTTGCCGCAGCTCAGAGGGTAATTTTTTATGGTTCAGTCAAACTTTAGTAGTGTAGGTCTTTACGTGTAGCTTTCCCTTCTCGTTTTTGGCTGCGAGTATCTACCGACATTCTTCATCAAATTAGATTTTTCTTGTTGGTGGGCTTGAGAACATCAGTTGCGTTTGACCTAATGTCATCGTTGCCAATGTTCTTCTACATTATATGATGGTGGTATGATGTTAATCAAGGGATTATGGGATACGCGTTCTGCGAAGGACAGTGTTTCTCATTTATTGTGCAGTGGTGGATTTCCGCTTTCTTAAAATGTGAGGAAACCGTTTTTGGCTATTGTGGATCTGTTTCCGCAGACAAGTGTTCAGCCAGAAGTGGTGTAGTGTAGGCTGATAATACTGCTATAACGTCTTCTCATTGCGTTAAAATCTACTAACATCGCACTTTGATGGCCGCTCATAAGCATTGTAGATGCAGCCTTTTGCTATATCTTATTTTTTATCGTCGGAGTGTGAGCGCATATACAACTTATGTTGTCAAATTTGGCCTTGATGCACATTGTTACAATGCCTTCGTTTCATGACATATGAGAGCATAAGACTTCCTTGTCTGGTAAATGTACCAAATCCACATCCGAAATTACGCTGTTTCTGTTTTTCATTATGTTTTTACCCAATTCATATTTACATTTGGGACCTAACACTAAGTCATACTTATATCTGTGAAAACCAGCAAAAACAATGAAAACTGTTATATGGGAAGTTCCGTCATTTGAAAAAGCTCAACGAAGAAGTTAAAAACTACAATTTTTAAAGAATATCAGATAAGCAGTTTTTGAAAGCAGGAATTTATACACAATGCAATTATTTCTTTTTTACTACCAGATATCTTGTTACACGATATATTGTCATTGGCCATGCTTAGGCGCACACAAAGTTTTAACAAAATACGAAATATGTTCCATTTTCAATAAAAAATAATTATTAATTATAATTATATATCATCACACTGCGTGGCAATTCGCGTCTAATCCGACATTATATTTAAACAGTGTATGAAGCATTGTTTTAATACATATCCGTCCGGAAGAACAATTATTCAGAATTTGAGAATTTTCTATCGTGGTATCCGTTTTGATTTGCATTTCATTGAGATGTACATCAACAATTTTTGACAGCTAACCGTTGAATTTCTTCCGTAGTTGTCCGACAAAGAGTTTTTGCGGAATCCAATACTGCAGTTTATCGGAATGTTAGATAAAAAATGGCTAATGCACCAGAAAGACATATGCGAGCAAGGAATTTGTTATATATACCTAGCAACATTAATAATTATGGTCAAATGAACCAATTACCTGATGTGTTAAGATGTTCAACTTATATTATTCTAATAATTGTGATTTATGTCTTAATAGAGTTGAATTTAAAAAAGTGTTATATACTTTAGACTCGGTGTACTTAAAACCCGATAGTTAAAATAAATAAATATTATTTAATTTTGTAAAATGCCCACTTTCCCGATTTGTAGATTTTGTACCTAACATGCTTTAATCATTTCCAATTCCTTTTGAACCGTGAACTCCTTACTCCTCACATCTGATTAGGTTTGTTCTCTTGCATTATGGTATCCACACCACAGAATCAAGAAATCGATGAGATTATTCAGAACTAACAATAAACATGTATTTACTGCATTGAACTGATACATTCATTTTATAATTACAATTGCTTGTGTTTTGTAAAACTCCTCGCAGTTATTTCAATAAAATTAACTCATGAGTATATTTTATTTAATATTATGAAAACATAAGACTGAAACCTTAAAAATTAAATTAGAACCCAATATTTATTCTCTTTCGTAAGTTAGTCGCCTTTATTTTCTCCATTAATTTGAGACTGCCCCAGATTTGATACAGGTAATTCCTTCAGATTTGTTCGAACATAAGAATGATGCATCCGTCTTTGGCGACAAGATCCACTTAAGCTGGCATCTCTCACATCGATTAAAATAGACATATGGTAATTAGGATCAAGTTTAGAAGAATCCCTTGGTAAAAGGTATATCGAACCATCTGATGCTTGTTGCAAACTGTATTTTGATGGCGAGCAAGGATTACCTTCGGCATCCCTTAAGAACTGTAGCGACATAAAAGAAACAACAGATTATATATTAAAGGTTTGGTATATATTGGTGTGTTCAAATGATAGTTCCAATAACATAGATATGCATGTATCTAGAAATTCAAATTAGTACTTATTAATAGTCTATAGTAATATTTATAGCCTACCTGGAATATATGTTGATGTAATGTTGCAAACTTATTTGCGATTCGTTTTTTTTCTGTTGAAATAAATGCTCTATCATTTTGCAATTTCTCCTTTCTGCGTCGAACTTCTTTAACTTCACCTTCAAGGGAATGAATTTGATCTAGTTTCCTTTTCCGACAATTCTGTGCTGCTACTTTATTTTTTCCTCTTCTTCGAATATCTCGTATAAGCGACAGTTGGTTTTCGCTAAGGTCGTATTTGGAAATGCGTTCATTAAATTCATCCATAGGTAGATTTATGATATCCGGAACCGGAATAGGTACTTTTAAATTACGTGCACGCTTTTCATCACGTGTTAAGTGTCCATCAGGTAATATTTCTTCACATCCAGAGTTATCTCGTACAAAACGGTGATTAGAAGCGGAGTTATGCAATAATGTATATGTGTGGTTGTGCTGAATTGTGTTTGCGTTGATTTGAGAACGATTAATATTTTCATCAAATTTATCGCGCTCTGATTTAACGTCCGAATGTATTGATTCGCTAGGTGTTTTAACACTTGACAGTGAAAGCATTCCCTCAGTACAATCATCAAATTCAGCATTTTCAATCATGTTTTCAATTCCATCGCATTCTCCGGCCGTATTTGTTGAGTGTAAAAACTGAATTGTTGAATGAATAATTGAATTCTGCGATGTTTGTTCCTGAAAGTATCTTTTACCAAACATATGATATTTTTTTTGTACAACTGGATTTTGCCGGGACGTAAAATTGCGACTACTCGAGCTATAGTCGTATGGTCCATAATAGTTGGTCTGATGGAAGTCATGACCTGAGTCACTTCCTTCACCCCATTCGCTATCTGATGTGGACTGGACGCGTTCGGAACTTAACGAACTTACTGCACTGTCGCATGATAAATCTAATCGGTCGGTAATGTTGCTAGCGCATAAGGTGTTATTTATTTCTATTGATTTGACTCTGGATTGAGTTCCTACTGTGTTGGAATCAATAACAGGTATAATACCATCTTCATTGCATACTTGGGACCCTATAAATATATTGATACAAAAATTATAAAAAAAAATATTAATGCATGATCTATGTCTACTATGTGAATATTTGTTTTTCATTTCTATTTATTTTCGGCTTTAAATATGCTATGGATAAATATACATAAGAATCCTCAACCATACTGCGTTCATTATATTTAGGTAGATCGCAACAAAAAGAAATAATTTCCTTTAATGAAGATAACCTGCTGGATGCTTATAAAATCTTGGCTTACATATTCTATTAAGTAGCAAAACCATAAGGCTTATTTAGCTTGGAAGCTATAAAAGTCCACCAATTCTCCAAGAAGCTACTATCAATGGAGAACCAGTCATGGTATCAAACCAAGTAACGATATCCTGGTCTCACACAATGGCCAATCCTGGTTTAGAAACAATTTTAAATAATTTTCGAGGCTTTGTGAATGGAAACAAAAACGAATGAAAGACTATGATGTGTAATGAACATTAGACGAAGTAATCTTATCTAACGTTTGTATGGACTTAATATAAATAACTTGTTCAGACCCTTTTCAAAAAATTTATTAAGTTTGACCCAAAATTACATATCTTGCAAAAATGGGTTCTTACAAAAATTATAATATTGTTTTCGTAAAAATTTTAATCTCGAGATTTCGATTGATTCTAACATTACGAAATTCCATAAAATGTTTTTTTTTGGAATTCCATCTGTCGCACAAGGTCTCAAAAATCTATATGGGATGTTTTAAGTGATAGCAACTTTTACATATATTCAAATATTCAAATACACATACTTTTGAATGAAACTAGTTTTAGGTGATAACAAACGAAAGAGAAGAGAGATTAAACAAAATGTTGGTTGATGAAAGTATTTAAAAAGAGTATCAATTTATTTTTGTAGATTATTTCACATATTCAAAATTCGAAATCAATAAATCGCGGATGTAGCATTTGGACTGAACGACTGGGAGCAACGTTCCCAGAATCGGAGAGGATATCAGGCTGGCTTGCATCTAGACACTCGACCAACCAAATTATGTTATTACGAAAATAAAAATTATGCTTGGCACTCGACTAGAAGTACATAAATAGTTTAAGGGACTGATACTGTGGAAAAAGTCTTCTTATAATATCAACCACTTCAATTTTTTAATTATAAAGTGTTTACTAAGAGACTCAAAGCCAAGCCGACAGTCGTGCCTTTAATATTGACGCTTTCATATTCATATTCCGATAGTTAAAATAAATAAATATTATTTAATTTTGTAAAATGCCCACTTTCCCGATTTGTAGATTTTGTACCTAACATGCTTTAATCATTTCCAATTCCTTTTGAACCGTGAACTCCTTACTCCTCACATCTGATTAGGTTTGTTCTCTTGCATTATGGTATCCACACCACAGAATCAAGAAATCGATGAGATTATTCAGAACTAACAATAAACATGTATTTACTGCATTGAACTGATACATTCATTTTATAATTACAATTGCTTGTGTTTTGTAAAACTCCTCGCAGTTATTTCAATAAAATTAACTCATGAGTATATTTTATTTAATATTATGAAAACATAAGACTGAAACCTTAAAAATTAAATTAGAACCCAATATTTATTCTCTTTCGTAAGTTAGTCGCCTTTATTTTCTCCATTAATTTGAGACTGCCCCAGATTTGATACAGGTAATTCCTTCAGATTTGTTCGAACATAAGAATGATGCATCCGTCTTTGGCGACAAGATCCACTTAAGCTGGCATCTCTCACATCGATTAAAATAGACATATGGTAATTAGGATCAAGTTTAGAAGAATCCCTTGGTAAAAGGTATATCGAACCATCTGATGCTTGTTGCAAACTGTATTTTGATGGCGAGCAAGGATTACCTTCGGCATCCCTTAAGAACTGTAGCGACATAAAAGAAACAACAGATTATATATTAAAGGTTTGGTATATATTGGTGTGTTCAAATGATAGTTCCAATAACATAGATATGCATGTATCTAGAAATTCAAATTAGTACTTATTAATAGTCTATAGTAATATTTATAGCCTACCTGGAATATATGTTGATGTAATGTTGCAAACTTATTTGCGATTCGTTTTTTTTCTGTTGAAATAAATGCTCTATCATTTTGCAATTTCTCCTTTCTGCGTCGAACTTCTTTAACTTCACCTTCAAGGGAATGAATTTGATCTAGTTTCCTTTTCCGACAATTCTGTGCTGCTACTTTATTTTTTCCTCTTCTTCGAATATCTCGTATAAGCGACAGTTGGTTTTCGCTAAGGTCGTATTTGGAAATGCGTTCATTAAATTCATCCATAGGTAGATTTATGATATCCGGAACCGGAATAGGTACTTTTAAATTACGTGCACGCTTTTCATCACGTGTTAAGTGTCCATCAGGTAATATTTCTTCACATCCAGAGTTATCTCGTACAAAACGGTGATTAGAAGCGGAGTTATGCAATAATGTATATGTGTGGTTGTGCTGAATTGTGTTTGCGTTGATTTGAGAACGATTAATATTTTCATCAAATTTATCGCGCTCTGATTTAACGTCCGAATGTATTGATTCGCTAGGTGTTTTAACACTTGACAGTGAAAGCATTCCCTCAGTACAATCATCAAATTCAGCATTTTCAATCATGTTTTCAATTCCATCGCATTCTCCGGCCGTATTTGTTGAGTGTAAAAACTGAATTGTTGAATGAATAATTGAATTCTGCGATGTTTGTTCCTGAAAGTATCTTTTACCAAACATATGATATTTTTTTTGTACAACTGGATTTTGCCGGGACGTAAAATTGCGACTACTCGAGCTATAGTCGTATGGTCCATAATAGTTGGTCTGATGGAAGTCATGACCTGAGTCACTTCCTTCACCCCATTCGCTATCTGATGTGGACTGGACGCGTTCGGAACTTAACGAACTTACTGCACTGTCGCATGATAAATCTAATCGGTCGGTAATGTTGCTAGCGCATAAGGTGTTATTTATTTCTATTGATTTGACTCTGGATTGAGTTCCTACTGTGTTGGAATCAATAACAGGTATAATACCATCTTCATTGCATACTTGGGACCCTATAAATATATTGATACAAAAATTATAAAAAAAAATATTAATGCATGATCTATGTCTACTATGTGAATATTTGTTTTTCATTTCTATTTATTTTCGGCTTTAAATATGCTATGGATAAATATACATAAGAATCCTCAACCATACTGCGTTCATTATATTTAGGTAGATCGCAACAAAAAGAAATAATTTCCTTTAATGAAGATAACCTGCTGGATGCTTATAAAATCTTGGCTTACATATTCTATTAAGTAGCAAAACCATAAGGCTTATTTAGCTTGGAAGCTATAAAAGTCCACCAATTCTCCAAGAAGCTACTATCAATGGAGAACCAGTCATGGTATCAAACCAAGTAACGATATCCTGGTCTCACACAATGGCCAATCCTGGTTTAGAAACAATTTTAAATAATTTTCGAGGCTTTGTGAATGGAAACAAAAATGAATGAAAGACTATGATGTGTAATGAACATTAGACGAAGTAATCTTATCTAACGTTTGTATGGACTTAATATAAATAACTTGTTCAGACCCTTTTCAAAAAATTTATTAAGTTTGACCCAAAATTACATATCTTGCAAAAATGGGTTCTTACAAAAATTATAATATTGTTTTCGTAAAAATTTTAATCTCGAGATTTCGATTGATTCTAACATTACGAAATTCCATAAAATGTTTTTTTTTTGGAATTCCATCTGTCGCACAAGGTCTCAAAAATCTATATGGGATGTTTTAAGTGATAGCAACTTTTACATATATTCAAATATTCAAATACACATACTTTTGAATGAAACTAGTTTTAGGTGATAACAAACGAAAGAGAAGAGAGATTAAACAAAATGTTGGTTGATGAAAGTATTTAAAAAGAGTATCAATTTATTTTTGTAGATTATTTCACATATTCAAAATTCGAAATCAATAAATCGCGGATGTAGCATTTGGACTGAACGACTGGGAGCAACGTTCCCAGAATCGGAGAGGATATCAGGCTGGCTTGCATCTAGACACTCGACCAACCAAATTATGTTATTACGAAAATAAAAATTATGCTTGGCACTCGACTAGAAGTACATAAATAGTTTAAGGGACTGATACTGTGGAAAAAGTCTTCTTATAATATCAACCACTTCAATTTTTTAATTATAAAGTGTTTACTAAGACTCAAAGCCAAGCCGACAGTCGTGCCTTTAATATTGACGCTTTCATATTCCATGTTCCCATATCAATTGCGCTAACCATTTATATGTTTTTTTGCAAAACATAAAAAACTAAAAAAAGTAGTACAAATATGGTCTGCGATAAAATGCTTAACTTCATAAAATGTAAGAAAACATAAAAACGTTTAAATTTAACAAAATAACTTATCAAGGATCTTCTGTTTCATAAGTAAGATTTAACATTATTTTGAACAAAGTTATAAAACTTAAATATAATGAGGTTCTCTACTTACTTTCATTTGTGCTTATATCCATCATCTGAATACACTCTTCATTTAATAACGAACTTAAAAATCCTTCGCTAGGAACTAAGTCTGCGGGTGTACTCTATGTAAAGGATAATAAAAAAAAGTAATAGCAAATAACAGATAGTAATTGATGTTCGTACCGCAAAATGTTTTATGCTGTGAATTTCTCCATTCGGGTATGAATTGTTTATTCCTAAACTTCCAGATGAATCCATATTGTGTGCAAAATGACTTTGGAAATAATTTTCTTCTCTATGAGGGTTATGAAGAGAATGCTATCAAAAAATTAAATTCATTTGAATAATTTCTCTAATAACCTAAACGTTATAATTTATACATTTACTTACCTTTGGTGAATAGTGTGGGTGATAATGTGTGTATGGTGTAATATCGGGATTGATTCCATAAACACCTAAAACAGGCGTAAATAAACTCGCATTATCCTGACTTCTTGGATCCATTTTTAATGATTTTTCCTGTAATGCAGAAGTAATAAAACATTTCATTCCAATTGTATTCATAATTTAAAAGTTCGATTCATATAAAGAAAAGTTAAAAAAATAAAACGAGGGTTAACCCTGGCAACGCCAAGTAATTGTAACTTCGGGTAATTCTCCTTATTTCACCTCAAAATGGTAACCAGTGGAACTAGGCGAAATGTAACGCTTGTTACAATTGTTACAATCCCCATGAAGGCCAAATTCGCTATTTAAATCGAGCTGGGAGAATTTACCGCAAAGGTAAAAAGAAGTTGATCACATTGCGATAGACACGAGGCATGCTTCCATTCACGCATAGCTCCGGACCACTACCTTGTATTGGCTCCAACAAGGAGGAGGGTTAAGGATAAGAATGCGGATGTCCACCAACCCATGACAAATGCGAAATTCTGGCAAAAAATGAATGTCGAAAAACTGAAATTGCAAAGGATTTGCAAAACGCGTATCCCTTTCGATTAACACAAAACGAGGCTTACAAGCAAGGCTGCAGATAAAGACGAGTGCTGCCATTGCGCTTTATAGACAAAGAAGGCTGTTCAGCATGAACAAAAGAGCAAGAGAATATGAAGAAACCACTTCTGCAGACTGTTAAACGACGATGATGAACAATCAAAACGAACAACAAAATTTACATTCAATATTGGCGACGACAGCGAAAACTAAAAACACCCGACCAAAGTGAAGTAATATCTAAACTTGAGCTTAATAAAGCTACCGGAAATGATGACCTTTCGGGGGGGAGATGATTTGGTTAGACTAGAACATCTGCATCGTTTGCCAAATCCACAAAAAGAGAGACCCTCCAAGCTGCGCCAACTACAGCGGCCTAATTCTACTAAACATTGGCTACAAAATCGTATCTATCTGTTTTAATAAGTGAACGCCTGAAAACGTTTACAGGTTGTTGGTAAACGTTTTCAGGCGTTCACGATTGGACCTTACCAGTATGGTTTCAGGCCAGGAAACTCCAGAACTATTCAAATCTTCCCACTTCGGCATAGACCCTATTTTTACCCACATAGAGCATAGTTTTGGTATTCCGCCCAACAACCTAAAAAAAACAAATGTTTCATGGTTTTTGTAAGTATTTTCAGAATTCAATGGCTTTCAAGACTTGCAAGGTTTGCGGCATTGACTTATTATATATGGACTGCCAGTAGCCTTCAGGTATGTTTCAAGACTACGCCACTGTTTCACCGCAGAAATCTAAGTAAGCGAAAAAAATCGTTTGATCATCACATTGCGAAAAAAAATTGATGTAAACGATCATAAAACATTAGTAAGACATAAATTTACAAAAAAATTCAGTTTATGGGTCAATAAGTAAAGAAGTGTATTGCTATTGCAGAATTCATTTGAAATCACTCTTTGTAGTTTTCGAACTTATGAACAGATGACGCCACATGTCGCTGTGGAAATTAATCTCTTGGCACAAGATTACGCTCTTTTTTTAGCATGGTACTATGGAAATTTAAGCTTGACAACTGCATGTGTTTCTTTGCTAATCCGCAGTGAAAAAACGGCGCCTGTAATGTTTTGGAACATATTTTCTCAGAAGGGTATGAAAATGACATTTCACAAGCAGTCCATATAGAATAAGTCAATGGATTGTGGTTTGTTCTTTGAAACTCGTGAATTCAAAACGACCTAAAGAAGAAGTCTGTCAAAATTCACTCTGCGTTGGAACAATTGAGTGAATATTGATCAAATAAGCAGTAACAATATTTTCGCTTTCTTCAGGTGTGTGTCGGTCGGTTGCTTGTTGTTTAGTAAACACTAAACTTTTTTGTCTATATGATAAATGTCTATTGGCATTATGATCTCTATCCACATTGAACATGATGCATAAAATATTGAGTGTTTTATAAGCTTTTCTTCAGAAGGTTGATAGTCGATTGATCAGTGGCGAAATATAGCATACTACGATATGTCATATTTGTCATAATTATTTATTTATAGTCAGCTTTAAGAGTATTCATGTCCCAAATCAAATTAATATAGATAACTACATAGATATTTTTATCGCCTCTGGGTTAAGCTTTTCCATCAATCCCAAAATTTTTAAAATATATAATTTACCTCCGATTCTGCTATACCACAAATGTCTTGTCTGCAATCGTTGTCACTAAGTTCATCCGCAACTCCTTTTGTATCTTGTGTAGAAGGCCAAAAAGACTGCATTATTAGCGATATATCATCTGAAGAGACATCCAAATCTCCTAATGAATTGCTACCAGAATTGTCCTTGGTATTTTTATCTGGTTTTGAAGTCTGCAAGAAAAAAACACAAATATTAGTATAAGTTGTAAGAGTGGAAGCCTTTTAAATACACACACTTTGACAATTTATATTATTTTCTATTTCCCTCATTTTCATAAGAACTTTAGCTTCAAGTCATGCCAGAAGAACCATAACCAACAGTATTGTCTAAGTACAGTTTTTAATTTTTTTATTTACGATTTTCAAGAAAATATTTCTTATTGTTGAAAAAGAAGGAACGGGCGGGCAGACGGACTTAAATATATAATATGTTTAGAGCTCAATAAATATCCTGCATTAAATAAAATATATTTAGTTCATTATAAATATTTTATAAACAAATTAGTGTGTCCCTTATAGGTGTAAGTTTGATTGTAAGTAAGTAAGCAATAATGGATAAGCAAGTACTATAAGCATGTCAGAGTCCACTCTTATTTAAATCTGAGACCGTTTTTTAATAATTCAATTTCAAAAATTGGCCTAGTAAATATTAGAATTGCCAGAGAAGTAAGATGCAAATTTTCCACGAATTGCGTTAACAAAAAACCGAGTAGTTTAAAAAAATGTAGATTTTCAATAATAATGTGATGTCATACCCTCGCAAGTCACGTTTGCAGATATAGAAAAGGATGCGGAAAACAAGATCAGATGAGATTTTTATGAGATTGCTTCATTATTGGCTTAGTAGAAAATTTGTGAATGTAGTCGCACCTGACGTTAAATCCTTACATCAATTGTGCTGTCATAGGAACTATTGAGCAGATTTCATTATATGCAATTATTTGGAACTTTTTGGGCCAATTTTACATTTTCGATCAAATGCTTTTTCAAAACCAATCAAAAGGATTGAAACAGGTTTTTGTAGCTGAGAGGGATAAAGTGATGATTTCGTCTAGGTCATTTTTTACCTACCTACTCAAAAAGATATTTTTTTTCAATTTACGAGAACAGTCTGGGCATTATTTCTTCTAAAACTTTATCTGTGCAGGGGTGAAGCGATAAAGGACGGTAGTCCAGAAGTATCTTTATTTGGCTTGGGTGTTGGCACAATGCAAGCTCCTTTTCATGCATGTGGAATAATACCGTCGTTAGATATTTGTACTGGTCTCATCCAACCGGATTTGACTTGCTAAACGATAAGCATGAGTGTTGATAACACGACGACAACCAGCAACACTATAAACAGCCAGGTCAGAATGGCACGGCCTGCTGTCCCAGGCGAACCTAGACAAGCTGCTTCGACATATTCGGACAACAGGTTGTCTAGGAATTTCAAGGGTTAGTCAGGATCCTTGAACAGAGATGGTGGCGGATGAACCGAAAGGCCAACCGCAGCGCTCAATAACGTAGTGGATACTGATGGCCCCGTGACCTAGGGGTATCTAATAAATTTGAACTGGCCCTCCAGGTTGGGGGTTGTGCTTTGGGTTAACTTCCCAACCATGGCAAAAATGTATGTTACGAAGCAACCAATAGCCTCGGAAAGGCCAACGACTTTAGTATCTGCACCTGGAATGTGAGAACATAAAACAGCACCTCTCCTGAAAAACTGTAACATCTACTAAGGACCGTGTTATAGTGAGCAAAAACAGCGTCAATTCGGATGCGGATTTGTTATAAGTGCCAGACTTAGGCAAGAAGTCTTACGTTCCCAAGACATAAGCGAATGCATTGTAACAATCCGCATCAAGGCCAAATTCGCCAACATACGCCTTATATGCGCTCACGCCCCAACGGGCCTACACGACAACACGTCTGGTAACGGACTGAGGCTAATTGACTTCGCTACGGAACGAAATGCCAATATAGCTAGCACACGGTTTCCCCACCTCGATATCCATAAGGGGACATGGCGGTCTCCAGATCAATGAACGGTCAACCAAATTAATCACATAGCGATAGGCAAGAGGCACGCATCCAATATTTTGGATGTTCGAACATTAACATCGACTCCGATCACTACCTTGATGCAGCCAAGGTTATAATGCGGATATCCACCACGCCACAACAATACAGAAATACTGTAAAAAAAATAGTGTCGAAAGACTGCAATCGCAAGAGACCGCCAAGACCTTCGAGCAACGCGTATCCCTAAACCTCTCGATTAACACCATACCACCAGCATCGAATGTCGACGAACAATGACAACGATGCCAACAAGCTATTAGATCAGCCGCAACTGATGTGCTAGGTTTCTCGCGCCCACCAGCAAGAAACCCCTGGTTTGATGAGGAATGGCGACAGATGCTCGCAGCCAAGAACGAGGCCTACAAGGCTAAGCTACAGGTGAAGACGAGAACTGCCGTTGAGCTCTATAGGCAGAGAAGAAGGGAAGAACATCGGCTTTTCAGAAAGAAGGAAAAAGAGCAAGTAAAGCGCGCGATCGAGGATATTGAGAGGTGCCACTCCAGGAACGATGTTCGCAAGTTTTACCAAAGTGCAAAGTCCGCTGTCAGGCAGAATGAACCATTCAATATTGGCGACGACAGCGAAAACTGCCCACCACCCGACCTGAGTGAAGTGACGATAGAAATATCTAAACTCAAGCTTAATAAGGCTGCCGGAAATGACGGCATTCCCGCCATCCACCAACTCATAAGCCGAATCTGGTCGGAAGAAAGTATGCCTGAAGAATGGAACCTCAGCATCGTTTGCCCGATCCACAAAAAAAAACCCTCTAAACTCCAACTACAGAGGCATACGTCTCCTTAACATCGTCTACAAGATCCTATCTGCCGTTATATTTGAACGCCTGAAACCGTTTCAGTGTGGTTTTACGAATGGACATACAACATCGACGAATTAGACGGAACGTCGCCATTGACAGATATAACTTTGAAATAGTACGGGACTTTATCTATCTCGGCTCCGCTATTAACTCTGACAACAACATCTCGTCAGAAATAAAACGAAGAATTACTCTAGCCAACCGCTGTTTCTTCGGGCTAAGAAGGCAATTCAGTAGTAAAGCCCTCACTCGAACTACTAAGGAGGTCTTATGATGAAGAAATCCTTGGTCGATTTGAGAGGAAATTTCTTCGAAAAATCTTCGGTCCCGTTTGCGTTGACGGGCTATGGAGACGAAGATTCAACCAAGAACTATACAAGCTGTACCCTTGCCCCTGGTCAAAAAACTCCGCATTGGACGTTTAAGATGGCTAGGACATGTAGAACGAATGGACACCAATACTCCGGCTCGCAGAATCTTCGATTCCCAGCCAGACGTCGGACGCGCACACGTAGAAACCGACCTCAACCCACTCGAAGTGAAGGTAAATACGGACCGGTATAATTGGAGAGGCATGTTGCTTGATATTAGTAAGTAAGATTTCCGATATATTAATTAATGTTCGTGGTTATTTGGGGTACATCTTTATGTACAACATTTATTTCGTATATTTTTATTAGATACATTAAAATACTTTATGCTTCTTATTTTCAAATAAAGCTATTTTTTGCGACTTCGATTCGAAACCAGCCTCTAACTAGTAAAAATATTGATTCATGTGGTAGAAAAAATCTATTCATTATCGTGCGATCAAAATAAACAGTGACACTCTTGCTAGACGTGTAAGATTTTTGCTATAAAAAATACATAACTTCACACTCACAAATAAAACCACTTTATGAAATTGTACTTTTTTTTGTTGCCGCGAATTTTATAGCTGATAACACATATTTATAATTCGCCATCTCCAAATCTACCGTTACTTTTTTGTATACCTTTCGTTTCTTAATTATTATTGTTCTTGTTTATTTGTAATTCTAATTGGTATCGCCATGAATATTTCAAAAAGCTGTTACTTAAACAATCCAAAACGAATGTGTTCAAAAATTCTAGGAAAATTATTTTTGAATTCGTTAAAAGTGCAGGGTTTCCGCCGGGAAGGTATACTACTTTGTTTTGCCGCCATTTTGTAAACATTAGTCTTGACAGTTCATATTTGGCAGTCGTGAAGTAGACACGTGGCAAATTTATGTTGGAAAAATATTTGATAAGCCAACGTGTTTTAATCGTTAAAACATTTTATCAAAATCAATCATCAATTTTCATGAAAAAATCATAATGAGTGTCAGGGCACATTTTCATTTGAATGGATATATGAATAAACAGAATAGTCGGTTCTGGGCAATGGAAAACCCTCAATTTATTCATCAATAACCTTTGCATCCATTAAAAGTTACAGTCTGGTGTGCAATTTGGTCAGGAGGAATCATTGGACCTTACTTCTTTGAAAATGAAAACGGCGTAACGGTAACTGTGAATGGGGAGCGATATCGTGATATGATTGAAAACGTTTTAACGCCACAACTGCATGCTATGGGACTGATTAATATGTGGTGTCAACAAGAAGGTGCCACATCGCATACAGCCATGATAACAATGGAATTACTGCGAGATCTCTTTCGACAACAAGTTATTTCAAGAAATGGAGATGTTGATTGGCCTCCACGGTCGCCTGATTTGACTGCTCCGGACTTCTGTTTGTGGGGATATCTTAAAAGCAAGGTTTATGCAAACAAACCAGAAACGATTGAGCACCTGAAACAAAGTATTCGCCATGAAATTAATGAAATACCGCGTGAAATGTGTGAGAATGTAATGAATAATGTACTCAAAAGGACATTTACCTGATATTGTTTTCAATACATTATTGCCGACATGAAATAAAACATTTACCAATATAGGATCCATTCTCTATCAATTAATCAATAATTATAAACAAACAAAGTAGTATACCTTCCTGGCGGACACACAGTACATACTAACTGCATTTTGTTATTCCCCTGGATAAAAATGACAGCTTCTGAGCTACTAATCGTGTTTATAAATCTTGTGTGGAATACTTACAATTGTGGGAAAGAGCCAAAAGAAGTGCATTTCAATTTGGAATCCCTACTACATAGTGGGACAAAAAATCATTTGCATTTATAGTCAAAATGGAGCTAAATGGGCATACCCACATACCATGGAAAAAAAAACTGGTCCAAGAGAACATATGACTCCTGGTAAGCAAAATGTAGTCTGCAATCCATTAATACCTCAAGACCAAATTATACTGTCTCCATTATATATAAAATTGGGCATAATAAAACAGTTTGTTAAAGCTCTTAATAAGAATGGAAACTTTGCTTACATATTATATGAGGTGTTTTTGATGGTAACTAAATCAGACATATTACGAAGGATAGATAGGCTGAATTCCAAAAAGTCAAAAAAATGTGCATTGTGAATGCACACTGCTTTAATGGTTCCAGGTTATTAATGCTTTTGCACTGCTTCGCATATGTTATGCATCACAAATATTCACGATGCTCTTTTTGAGTGTGTTTGCGCAGTTGATGCTTTCACAATGCGTTTTAGAAAAATATGCTTTGCATCATAGTAATTTGTTTGCGTTTTGCACCTCTTCAATAAGCAGTAATGCAGAAGTACTGAGTTTTGGAATTCAGGCATAATTTACAGATTTGATGTCTGAGCTTGAATTAAATCTTTGGACAGCTTTTGTCTTAGTGATGAAATCGAAAATCAGACCATCACATGGATCTTCTTTTACAATCAAAAAATATGAGATGCAATATGATTATTAAACTCGACTTTCTTCAAAATCACCTCGAAAGGTTTCCCGAAGATCTAGAGATTTGAGCGTGGAGCAGGGAGAACGTATATACCAGGTTTTCCGCGTTTATTGTTGGTCCCTGAAGCGTATTTTGTCTAAGTCTGCCCATAAGAGAAAAGCATTAAAAATAAGTTTTTTTTTAAAAATAGTATTTGAAATTACTTTTTACTAACGTCGTTCTTCACAACTACATGTTTATTTCCTAAATACAAGTCAACTATAACTTGAAAATTAGATCTGATAAAAAAGTGCTTATATAATTTTAATTAGCAAATGTTCAGTAACCAGCAACAGCTAAACAATTTAAGGCAACAGATATTGTGAAAACCAGTGTAATCGAAGAAAGAAATAAGAATTCATCCATAAAATATTTATCAAGTCCAGCAAATAAGTCTAAAAGTGTGAGACTATTAAAAGACACACTCATAGACAAACTTATTAAACATCATATAAGTGATCGACTATTTGGAATGTATCTACAAGTCGTTTCGAGTATCTAGTCGCAAAAGAAATAAAACTTTCATCCTTAATTTTTTTTATTTATCGATTCATTTATATGACTTAGATGACACCTTAGTTTTAATAATTTTTGAATACCTATATTTTTTTAAGCACACAATTTAAAACTATACTTACGTCTTCATTATTTGAACAATTGTCAGCGAATGGTAGAATATCTTGTAATAAGTCATCTAAGGGTAGTCGTATGTATTCGCCTAAATGAAAAAGAAAAACATTATATAATGTAAATTTTAATTGCATAATTTTAAAAGTAATAATAATAATTCGCAAATAATAGTTTTATAAATATAATATAAAATGGGGTTATATTAGGGGTAGTGAAGTTGAGATCTCTCTTATCAGATCATTTGAGTGGTTACACTTCACATTGTAATCCTTAATGTGCATAGTGAGCAAAACCATAAGATAACTGCATTATAACTGTACAATTTTTTTTTGTTTAGAAACATTAGGAAAGCAGTACATATATGTATATTGTGAAAATTGTAAAATAAAAATATATTAATGTAAGAGTACCTGTTTAGTATACAAAAAAAGGGATGAAATGGCTAAGAAACTCAATTATTTATTTTTTTTAATTTCATGAGTATGAGCGTTCGTTAAATTTTTTTTAACTTGTCCTTGAATTAAGTCAACGTCTCAAAAAACGTAATCTTTTTTACTCATTCACATCGGCAGTTTAGGTGGTGTGTTTGATATGGTGAATGGCATGACACATTAACAACATCGCCATCAGCAGCAAATGTATATCAATTTATAAGAATTTTATATTTTACACGCGCTCACAGTGTAATAGTGTTTTTATACCATTGTAGGATTTAAGCACAGCGCAAATATGTTAATAATAATGTGGATATTGCTACGTCAACGTGTTTCAGACATAACAAGCAATTATCCCCTATACAAAAATCTTGATGCAACAAATTTCCAACATAAAAATTGTTTATCGAAATCTCCAAATTGTGTGCGTCCTCTTTTATAATAACACTTTATATCTCTATAGTTGTTTACAATGATTAACAGTTTTTTTACAACAGATAAAATTCGTTTTATTTAAAGACAAAATCAAGAACAGAATAATTATCTAAGCCCTACCGATACATTTGTTATTTCTATTAAAATGTTTAATGGTTTTAGGATTTTAGCGGATGTCTTTTTTTTTTATTGTAAATCATGAAAGTCTTAATTTGAATGCAGAGTAAATTAAAGTCAGTTCATTTGAATTTGAAGGTAATTGGTTAACTTTAATTTTTGCGTTTGTTGTCTTTTGGTCGTTTTTACCATTTCTTATTAAGATACAATTTATACCTTTTGTATTTTTGTTTGAAGTGTTTTAAGAAAAACAAAAAAAGAATGAACACTTAACGAAAATACAGCTGGTTTCACAGTTGTCCCTATGGAGTTGTCCCGGCTCCTCTTAAAAACACACACACACAAACAGTTTGGATTTAAGAAAAAAATTAAATTACATCAAAGAATTGTAAATGGATATTTCAATGCTGTCTCTTTCTTTCCAATTGGAATTTTTTCAGGTTGACAGACCGACAAACAATTCTTTAGGTCGAAAGAAGGTAGGTATAGCATAGCAACAGAATCTATAAAGGAAAAGTAAATAAATAAATTTAAAAAGGATTCCAATTCTACTGGGATCTATTCAAAACGTTTTTCTGTGAGTATGTGAGTAATCAATAAATTAAATGGGACATTTTTAAGCAAAGTGAGAAAATATATAATTAACTCTACCATAATGTAATTTATTCACCTTAACGTTATATACTTAGATGATACATACCTATCAAATTATTTTTTTCAAAAAATATTAACACTTTTTTTACCGTATGCCTGTTGCGGCATACCTACTCTATTCTCGTTTCCTTGCCTTCGATGTTGAATGATTTTTTAGATCAGAAAATATAATTTGTGGAGCTAAATTAAGGCTCAGTGAAATGAAAAGTTATATAAGGATGTAAGCACATGACTATTTGTGTCTAAGCATCCCTTCTCAATTATGTACCTGAACGAAATTTGAAAAAATAACAATATGTGTATATAGGTACCAAATGATGCTATTTACCTACATGCATTTATAACTATAAATTAAATTAAATAAGAAGGTTACTAAATATATAAGTAAATAGAACAAATCTACACAATAGATACAAAATTAAAAAAAAAACAAGAAAAATGATAGAAAATGTAATGAAAAAAGTTTTCTGGTTGTAACGCCCACGCTCTACCTATTTCCCAATTTTGGAGTTCAAACAGAAAATATGTGAGAAAAGATGTAACCAGACTCATACAGAGCTGAAATACGCGTTGGTAGATATATACATATTTTTATTTATTTGTTCACTTGGTTTTTGATTGTATTTTGTGTTTATATATACAACATACCCTTAATTCATTCTCATTAGATTAACCGAGGGTATAACTGAGTCTGTTGTATTCTCATTGGTACGCCCACACTATATTTTTCCGACTTTGTAATCCGAACCGAAAATAAATGAGACCGTATCGACTATCGAGTGTTCGAGACCGAATGTGCAGTGTGACCGTAGTGAATTTATAGATCCATATCCGGAGTGTTTTTACTTCATTATTAACTGTTTGTCGTTTATAAGCAATTCTGAACTTGTGGATGCATATGATATGCTATGAAATGACACATCTACGCACGTAGATGCTGATTGCTTTGAATTGTCGCCTGCACATTTTTGTGTAGATGACACACACTTGCAAATACGAGCAACACAATTTTGTCAGATTCCCTCTTTTAGGGACAGATATAACATCAATCATTTTTATACTTGCTCCTAACAGATCAAGTATTCTGTCGGTTTGTGCAAAATCTTGAGGCTAATGGCTAAGCGGATTTTTTTTTAATTTGATAAGCACGGTTTATAACGGTTTTAGTGAAACGAAATTTATCAAAAACCGCTCTTAAGATTTTGATGATTTGGTACAGTCTATGATTCAGCGCCTGATTATATGGTACTGGGATGATTAAGGTCGATAACAAGGTGTCATTCTCAGAGTGGATCCAAATCTGATTGAATGTTAATTAGCCAATGGAACGAAATTATATTGACAAATGTAAAACGAGGCACTATTTCCGGGAAAATCACCTATTAGTACCTACTTAAGCAATTTGGATTAGCCGCCTTTTGGAAAAAAATGTTTATAATAGAATAAGTGCTAAAACGATCGTTATTTCAACTGCTTACGTAAACAAACAAAACAGTTTTAGGCTGGAGACACCTCCAGCCTTTTTTTCGAAATGGAATGCCATTTCAATACATTTATTCAAAAGCCGTTAAAGAAAAAGAAAAACACGTCTAAATGTTATAAAAATATATAGAAAAGCAAAATTTATAGATCACTTCTTTAAAAAGATTAAAATTTATCATTTCAATCTGGTCATACTGGTTGGCAGATACAAAATATATAACATGGTGTATATATATTTACTTGTCACATAAAATACAAAAAACTCACCCTAATCTTTGTAATCTATAACATACCTATATACGTATACCTATGTACGCATACCTACTTATACCCACGCACAACTATATATATATTTCTGTTTCTAGTTCTTAAAAAAAACTGATTCGAGAAGAATAACAAGATACATGCAAGAATAACAAATGAGAGATGATACTTGGGATAAACATACATAGTAATAAATCAACTAAGGTATATATTTTTGATGTTAATACTAATAATAAATAATATGTTGTACTTAATTAAATACTAAAGACAAACCTATACGCCACATTCGCCTCTACACTATAATGAACATTTATGTGTATGCGAAACAACACAACTAATAATGTACGCAATAATAACCGGGTAACTTCTTTATATTGTGAGCAATTACAATGACTATTTACCCATGATATATATATATATATATATATATATATATATTATTTATATACTGAGCATACGATTTCGCTTCTTGGTTTCAGAAGAAAACGCAGAAGAGTTGACAGTGAAAAGCTTTCGTTGCCGTTTATAATTGTTATATACCTACAAGGTGGACTGAAAGCATCATCAATGCCAAGGTTATTAACACCAGTCACTGAGTGCAGATATATGTAACTTAAATGTATAAACTAAACATTCTTAGTTGTATACAAGCCACATTCACGTCCCTTGAGTACAAAAAATATGGATATTGTGTGTTATTACACGTGTGTATATCGTATGTAAGCCGAAGTCTTTAGTGACATGATATAGGTAGGTACCTTGCCGATAAAGAAGAAGAAACAAAAGATGCTTTTTTCGAGCATCTATTATTTGCACAAATAACCATAATTAATGTATTTAAATATATGTGTAGGCTTTTGTATCACAAAACCTACATTTTTATATATAACAAAAAATAAGTAGGTAGGTATATGGGCGTTTATAAAAATTGTTTTATAAAATACTATGGTTTGGCATTTCAAATATACATTTTTGTATACCTAAATAATTTTAAATTCATGAAAAAAGTAACGGGTGATTTTTTAGAGTAGTTTTTTTTTTTAATCTAATAAAATACTCAAATTTAGATCAAATATTCAAAATTGTTATTATAATCGATAAATAAGCCTTTGCCATTTACATTTTTAAGACAACTTCATGTAAATGTTGTCCGCGGCTCCGTTTCAAATGGTCCATTCCGGAAGGTCCAATTTTTCGAGCATTTCGGTCTGTATTCCACGATTTACGCTTGTTATGTTATCCTGTAAGGTTTCAATCGTGTTCGGCTTGTCCACATAGACTAACGACATTACGTTACCCCACAAGAAATAATCAAAAGGCGTTAAATGGCATGATCTTGGCGGCCAAATCAGAGGGCCATTTCGAGAGAAATGCTCACGAAACGCATCCTTAAACATTTCTATTGTTTCACGAGCTGTGTGGCATGTGGCATCGTCTTGATGAAACCACATGTCAACCAAGTTCAACTCAGCCAACTGGGGCAAAAAACAAGTCGCGTATCATGGCTCGATATCGTTCGCCGTTGACGGTATCATTTCTTCCACGGTCGTCTTTGAAGAAAATTGGACCGATGACGCCACCAACCCATAAACCATACCAAACTGTCGTTTTTCGGGATGCATAGTTAATTCTTGTATGGCATGTGGCTATTTATCACTCCAGATGCGAAACTTTTGCTTATTTATACGTATCCGTTGAGCCAGAAATGAGCCTCGAGCACGAATTTCGATAATAAGTTTCAATAATTTGCAATCGTTGCTCGTTTGTAAGTCTTTCCATGATTAAATGGCAGAGTATACTGAAAACTTTTCACTTTGACAGATGACGTTTGGACGCCATTACTAACCAGTGCTGCCAATTTGAAAAAACTCTTAAAAATCAGCCCCTAACTAGGTAAAAACGTTTTTAAACCAAAAAAAAAACGGCTTTAATAGTTAATCAGTCAACATAAGTTAATGAAAGTATACAGCAAATGATAACTTAGTTTACTATTCTTAAAATAATATTTTGTTAATAAATATGTATGTAGATGATTTACCAGATTTCTACCAGATTAGACAATTTATAAAAATCGATTATTCCTGCTTCCGTAATTCAGAAATTGCAGGGCTTCCTTTTATAAAGAAATCAACTTTTATGAATGCTATTGTGTCTATTTTCATTTCATGTAAATAGCGGTATTAGTAATAACAGGTTTCCAACGAAATGAAAATGACTGGATCACACCAACTGCATAAACAAAATGAATGTGTCTGTTATCCGGAGTCAGCATCAGTCTGAAATTTGTTGTTTGTGGTTCTATCCAGAGTGGATTTTGGAATTGGACTTCTAGCAATAAAATTTACCTACCTTCTTTATAACGGTGTTCTTTAAACAAGATTATCTCGATTACTACTTTAACTAAGTTGATAAAAATGAACAACTAATCTTCCACTATTTGAAAGAAGATGGCAAAAGCAGTTTTTCGCCAAAGAACAACCACGTTGCTTTAAATAAGAATTAGTATTTAGTCTTATATAAATATCTTTAATATGACTGGATACTCAAATTTTTCAATAACAGCAAATTAAAGCTATATTTTGTTGACAGTTTTTTTTAAGTTTAATTATCACTAAATGGCTCTAACGAGCGTGTGTATAAATGCTGTATACTTAGTTTTTGTTTACTAATAACAATAGTTCATAAGTGGTTTATCGAAAATAGAACATAACATTTTTAGCAAATATTGTATATTGCTTAAGATCCGTAAGCACATATCTACATACCAAGTTTATTTTATCAAAAAGTCTAAAACCTGGACTCAAAAAAATGACTTTCACGAAAAGAAAAGAATGGATTTAGTCAAAACTTTGTTCATGAGAGTAAAATTCAACTTTGTTTAAACTTCACATAGTTAATATAATATTAGATGCAAAATAACTTTATTTTTATATAACAATGTTATAACACGAAATAAACTTTCTAGCGAAATACTCTTCTAAATTCATAGTGTCAAGAATGCCTTATGTGTGTTTAATTGTTCGGGGCGGGTCGAATCTCTATCTGTATTTATTGTTTGCATAAGTATACGATGAAAATCCTGCTTCATAACACGATACGTTGTAAAAGGGATCAAATTTAAAACATAGACTATTTGGCAAGTTCAGGGCAATCACTTTTAATACCAACCCAAAATTCGTTCAATGATACAAAATCAAATACATTTTTCGATGAAGAAGGCTGGGTTTTCATTAGAAATGGATTACACTTTCTATGTCAGTTTTCGTATAATCTAATAAAGATCTTTCTAGACTTTCGAAATCCCCAACGATCATATTGCCAATATCTTTTCAGAGCTAAAACTGGAAAACAACAACGTTCTTCTTCTGTAAACAGGTAAGCCAGAAACTTTTTTTTCAACTTGGCATTCTTCTTACCACAAGTGCATAACGATGCAAAATACAATGGCTGCTGCGTTACTTCCTGGCGCAGTCTTTTTAAATTTTTGACATGACCATTTGCTACCATTGCTGCGACTCCGTTAATACATTTACATATATATCAACACATTTTTCCCAATTATTGTTTTTTTATTATTCATAAATCAATTTGTGGCTTTGAATATTTCTTTACCAGTAGCATTGGTTTGCAAAGATGTGCAGATCAGGAAATCTTCTTGAATTGATTTTTCGGAGGGATAACTCACGAATACATGAAGTATTGAAAGGCCTGCAACATCCGTGCTTTCATAGAGTTGCATGAAAACATATTACAAGCATTTAATTTTGCGAATACGATCAGTGCTATTTGAACACTGAACTGCTGCAACTTTTTTTAACGTGTGCTTTTCCAAGTACGCAACGGATTGTTTCTAACACGCAAGGTTTTGATAAAGCCTCTGCCATAGTGTTTCACTTTCCAGATCGTACAATCCTGTAGCTTAGGATGGAATATGATTCAGTTGCATTTTCGTTGTGGATTCAGGAATGTCTTTTAGTTTTGTTTTTTTTTTTCTGATGAACTGTATTTAAATTTATGTTTGCTGGTGCGAGAGAACTAGCAACTCATAATGCATAAGGTTCTTCAAAACATCAACAGGTATAAAACCACAAGGCAATTAAGATTCATCGTTTTGCTATATTTTTTTCGAGTCAAGTTTCCCTTTATTCACTTGTTTATCATTTGTTGAACTTGATGCCTCATTGTATATATCCTAAAATTTATTTCACTTTCACTGTAGCTAGTTAATTATTATGTACATATTTTGAAAACAAAAATTCATCATTTTTTTTTCATTTTTTATCAAATATCTCAATCTCAATTTCGTACGATCGTCTATAGAGTTAACTAATAGGCTGCATTTTTGGCTTCATGGATCTGTGTAGTTATTGAGTTGTGTAACTAAGCTCAGATCAGAGTTCATCGTTAAACCGCAAAAGTGACTATTCTATTGTAAAATCAAGCGTGACATTGTTTTACAGAGTTTATCAAAATCTTTTATGGTTAAAAACAAAGTTTTTTTTATTACATGTGTAATGGGGTTTATGTAGGACAACGCGATAAAAAGTGGGCGTGGATATAATTTGTATGTGGATGAAAATTCGTACTCTTGTTCTGTTTTGTCCGATAGATAGTCTATATACCAAATTTCATTAGGTACTCCATGTCCACGGAAGGACAGACCGACATGGCTAATTAGTCTCTCAGAGTCGATCCATATACTTTAAGGTATATCTATCTAAATTATTTCTTTAACGTTACAAACTATCCCCCTTATTCATTAGAATTCACTTAAACACATCTCAACTGTTGTATAGTTATGCAGTGCATAAGTATTAATACAGCTTTTATTCAAGGTCGCGCAAATTCCTATTCAAAAAATATTTTCCAACCTTAATAATTATACCTACAGGATTTGTGTCAAATAAATTACCAAAAAGATGAAAATCTATTACAATTGGATGTTTCACAGCTCAGCAGAGTTACCTTATGGTTGCAAAATCCATAGCGACAATTTTGTTTTCAACACTTTAGCATAGCATAGTTTATATTGTTGAGTCTGTAGGTAAAGAAGAATTAACATTTGAATAAATTAAACCGTTAAACACAGCTGCTAAAATGCAAAAATACACTATACAATTTTGTTCAACAAACAATCGAACCTTTAGTAACCCTGATGCTCAGCCGCCTGTGTCCCTATACAGAAATAAAATAATAAAATGCGCTTATGCACTATTCAACCATCAGACGCGTTTAGGATATCTAGCCTCCATTCAACGTTGTATAAGTTTTACGGATAAGATTTTTGCGTTCAGAAGCATTTTAAGGAGGGCATAACTTTATACACTGCTTATATTGAGTTTATGAATGAGACTGCATATTTATCAAAAAAGCGCTAATAAATGATCTGTCACCACTGAAACTGAACTACGCATGCCAACAGGCAGAATTTTTGGGGTTCAAATTTTCGGTGTTAAATTGTTTTTTTTTGTGTGGAAAACAAAATCCTTTTTTTTTAAATTTTATCCACTGCTAGACTAATTGCAATGTTGTGATTTAAGATTCAAAGCATATATAAAAATATTTGCATGTAAAATTATTTTATTGCTCTCCTACCTATTTTTCAGCGTTTGTTTAGCGGATGTGCTACCGGCAGCTATTTTTAGCAATTTCGACAACCGTTATCGATAACAAATGAAAAATAGGTTTGGTAGCACATTTTCTATCTAGGCTAATGGTGTAAGAATGGATAATTATCCAGGCTTCACGAAACCTATATAAGCTAAGGTGTTGTATAAAATGTTTACTACCTTGGCTTAACGAAGATTGTCTCCTATTTAGAAACAAAATTATTTCTCCTTACAAAGCGAAGCAAAGAACGAAGGATTCGCCTACGCAGATTGAAAAAAAAATCTTTGGCACTTGAAATGCGTTTATGATTTTATGACTATTATAAGATTTGATGAGTTTGCTCGGCGGAAACATTCTATAATTTTTTTTCTCAAAAATTAATGATTGAAACTTTTTTTTGTAAATGTTCGGAGATTAGGTAAATAATATGTTTCTCTTTTATATTTGTCATATCTACTTGGTCCATTTGTTTATGCCAAAACAACCAACTAACACCTGGGCAGGGCTGGACTTAATGCAGAGTGTTTTCAAAGCACTGTTTTGCGCCTAACACTGACGGGCTGCTCCAATGTATATTCATAATGTAGGTATTACAAAAAAAAAATTATAATAGTTGTTCTTATTTTTCTAATATGTAATAATAAACACAGAATAAAAGTGGATTAACGGTAATAAATTGTTTAAAGTGCAATTCTTATCAAATAACAAAGTTTAAAATTATATTCTCGTATAAGTAATATAACAGACTGTATCCGGTTTCAGTCTGATATAAATAGTTTGTCGGCATAGTGTAATCATAACGCAATGGGGCTAAACAACTCGAAATGTAAAATGTTTACAACATTCTGTATAAATACACCTATATTAGGAATAATTATTATATAAACGATCATAGACTTCAGCATACTGAAGAAGTTAAAGATCATGTTTGACAAACATAATAACAATTGTCTTCTCATTATCACTATAGCAACTTCAAACTCAATACTAGTTTTTCTAAAGCGGAATTGCAAGGACTTTCGAGATGTGTTTAGCCTTAAAAGAATATATCTAATGCTCGTTAGTCAGACCGCAGTGGGAATACGCACCATCATATAGAATTCACCATATGTACATAATTAGAAAAACAATTCAGAAATTTTTTATGATTAAGGTATGCATTCCGTAAACTATTAACGTTTAAAGAATTGCCTAGTTATGATAAAAGATGTTACCAAATAGGATTGCAAACCTTATATTTTAGGCGTAAAGCATCTTGTATTATGTTTGCACGCGATATTCCGAATTATTATAGGTACTGTTTTACCGGAATCGAGTTCTCTTATTAATTTGTATGCTCCCATATAATCGCTTGGGGACCAAAATTTGTTATTGTCGAAATCTCATAAAACCAACAATGGCAGCTATGAGCCCATCACGCGATGCATACGCATGTTTATTTTTAAGCAACAAATTTGATTTTATTTTAAATTAAATTTGATTTTTAAAAATTGTTTAAATTTAATGGTTTTAAATTAAATTATTGTTTATTTAAAGTAGTCTATAAGCTTAAAAAATCGGTAGATGTTATTCTTATTCGCGCAACAAAAAACCAGCTATGTAAAGCGATACTGAGAGCGTAGTGCTCTGTGATGCGAATAAAAAAACATATGAGAAGGCTACATTTTTATTATACGTATACCTACTTTTAAACAACATAAGCAAAGTTAGTTAACTCGTGTGTTAAAGAGCGGACAGTGAATTTATTAGTACGGGGGTTGTTTCAGTAAAGTTACTGAATTTATTTACTAACCTAAGACCTAACCGAAAAACATGGACGCGACTGTATAACTCTTAATATTGCGCAGTCGCTACTCAAATTAATACGAAATGACTTCACCAAAAGCCAAAGTGATCTGCGAATGAAAAGCATTTTTATAGCATATAGAATTGTAGATATTATATACTGGCTCAACGAACAAGCATATATGGACAGCCGCCTTGCGCGTTGTATATCGTAGGTACTCACACACAGAAACGACCATATAACCATGCTGCTTGGAATGTACATAGATACACATATTATATCCAGATGGGTCTTGCTTATTGAAACAATTTTTTTAGGATGCCAACCATAAGCGTATATGCAACAATGCAGCATATGACCGTATGTATCCAATGTTTATGAATGTATTTTTATTACGAACAGTTGGATATACGCACCCGTATTCATCATTCAATGATAATCTACCAACATTATAATATGTAATGTAGATACCTAAACCTAGGTACATTTATTTTGTCAGAACGACTCGTATAGTTTTTCCTGAAGTAAATTAAGTTGCAGCTTTACATCTGAAATTCAGGATTTAACTTTGAAATGTATTTGAAGCTATTTATCGAACAAAATAAACAAATAAAACTAAGTAATAGATAGGGCGTTTGGGTGATTAAAGTTTTCAGTAAAGCTAAGACTTAGGTCACGCACTGAGCGACAGCGCGGCAAAAAATATAAATATAAATAAATACAACATATATGAAATTGTATGACTGTGTTAAGGTAAGACTAAGGTCACGAACTGAGCGACAGAGAGCTGAGCGGCAAAAAAAAATTTAAAATGAAATTTTGTGGCTGTGGCCAAGCACTCGCTGAGCGGCAAGCAATGTTTCTGAGCGGCTGATCGATGTCGCACTGACACTCAGTGCGTGACCTTAGCCTAAGACATCTAAATATATGCTAATGCATTATTTAACTTTTAAGCTATATGCAATTTATTGGTGCAGCTAGGCCTCTGGTTAGTTGAAATAATGTGTTCGTGCAACAAAACATGAACAGTAATAACATAACATCTTCACCTAGCAGAAAAATAACTCAATTTGTTTCATTATTAATTCTATATAAACGTAGTGCAATAACCAACGAACTCATTTTCCTGATCTGCTGACACCAATTGGGTATCAGATAGAGCTAGCGCAAGAAAATGGATAACTGACTATTTTAAAATTTCAATATTTTTTTCTCAACTAATTATGTATATACCAATAAATATTTGTCGCAATTTTAGTCCTTTAACTTCAAGAAAAAAAATGTTTGTAGCTATGTCGGAAATAAAAAATGGATCGGAAATAAAAAAGGATCGGAAATTGGTTCAAAAAGTCGTTTAGAAAAGAAGCAAAACTGTTTTTTTTTTTATTTCTCAAAAGCGTGGAGAGTCAAGTTACGCACTTTTTGCATTCAGGTGACGTTATGTAAAAAGTATAACTTAAAGATATTAAGCTTTTTATCGAAGAAGTGAACTAAGTAAGTTCATTTAGATGTGAATCGAAATTTCATGAATATCTTAGATGTGGGTTTTTCATAAATGGTTAACAAATAAAGGGTGTTTTTTTTAGAGGTAGGTATATATACCTAACTTCGAATTGAAATAAAACACAAGACAGTCATTTTAATGTCCATCAATTTCGCTTTATGGGAAGTATCATTTTATGCCATTAATGTTTAAATGTGTTAATTTGGGGATGTAGCCGCCGCGGCTGGTTCGAATAAAGCCAAATCTAGAGGTGAAATTTTCATCCACTTTTTCGAGCATTTGGGGCTGTATATCGGCAATAACGCCACGAATGTTGGCTTCCAAGTCCCCAAACGTTTCTGGTTTGTTCGCGTAAACGAGCGACATATCCCCAAAGAAAATATTCCAATGGTGTCAAATCACACGATATTGGTGGCCCAGGTCCATTCCCCGAAATTATGCGCTCATCGAATGTTTCCTTCAATTAATCGATTGTGACGAGCACACCAAACAGTCAGTTTTTGTAGAATAAATGGCGTCTCAAGGGTCTCATGTGGATTTTCTTCACTTCAAATGAGGCAATTTTGCTTGCTGACGTAGCCATTCAACCAAAAATGAGCCTCATCAGTGAACAAAATTTTGCGATGAAAATCAATCTTATTTTCGGCCCAAACGTCAAAATCATGACGCATTGCATGGTCTCCCGGCTTTAATTCTTGCACAAGCTGGATCTTATAAGATCTTTGCGCAAAATCTTTCATAAAGTTGATCGACGGAGCTCCAATTTTTGTGCACGGTGGCGAATTGATTCATTCGGGTCCTCTTAAAACTTTGCTCTACACCGGCAATTGTTTCTTCGGTGCGCATTGTTCGACGTCTCTGCGGATGCGTATTGTCACATAGAGTAAACGTAGTGCGAAAACGATCCATGGTTAATTTGCTCTGATGGACGATTATGTCGACTATAAGGGTATCCGCATGTTTGTATAATATTATTTCGCTTGCTATGTCTTTGAGAATAGATGCCTTATTGATTTCTTTGCATTTATCTGCCAATATGGCTATTTTTTCCAATTAATCGATCATGATTCTTTTTTTTTGTTCAATATATAATATATAATGTTATATAATCAATAATTATATGAAATTTAAAAGAAGCTGTTTTTAAAAACATAAACGTCTACCACCTGGAGTCTGTTATTGAAAGCCAAACTAGGTATATTCTTATTATGACTGAATACTCAGACTTTTCAAAAACAGTTATTTAACGGTTTATTTTCATAAGAAATTACACATAACGTCAATTTTCTTGAAAACTTGATTATATGTAACACTTCTACTAGTAGGTAAGTATATTAGCTCCAACGACATTGCATACCCATTTTTTCGAGAAAATAGGCAAAATTGTCAGTTTTTCGCAAACTATATTAGATATTTATTTAATTCATTGGAGTAGATTAAGAGTTCCGATTTCGGCAAAAAATCTAATGTAACTACATAAATATATTAAAAACCTGATATTAATGTTTTGAAAGGAACAACCCGTCAATGCATTGCTTCAAGAACCTCTGATAAAGATTGGAAAATAAAATCTGTTTAGCTTCTGCGCGCATTTTTTTTTCAAATCGCTCCATCATAGTACCTAGCCTAATGTTCTAATGGTGGGATCTCCTGTTTTATGCCGACTTCGAAAGACGAACTTGAAATAAGCTTTTCTTGACAACTAATACTACTCAGATGATTTGTCAGATCATCAAGAGAGGAGGGCCAGTAAAATCACTTAGGTGTTGCTACGGCTGGGAATCGAACCCAGACCTTCTGTGCGCAGTTCATCGCACCAACCATCGCGCCACTAAGCCCAATGTTAGTTTCATTAAAACCTCGGTTCTTTTTTTGGCAAAAACTTATCGTATAAGTGAAATCATTAACATTTTTGCGATCGATGTTCAAATTTACCACTCTTGTTTAAGTTATAGGTACTAATTTACGATATCAAATATAGTTAGAACAGGGTATGGCCTTCCGGTTGTTAAGGAGTTGTACTTTAAAAGAACATTTTTGTTTACCAAGGTTTTATTATTTATACAAATGAACAATGTTTAAATTGTTTTAAACGCAACTAGCCTTCGAATCAAATTAAGTTCATTCTTAATTTTCACAGAACAACAAAAATAAATTTAATATATGAACAAATTTGTTTTCCTTATAGCTGTACCCGTTATGGGTATAGTTACCAACGACAAAAAGTGTATAAAATGTTAATTTAATAATTATATTTAATTTTATTCCTAAGAATATACCAATATTATTATTACCATGTACCTAGTCCATTTAAAGAAAACTAACGAACAGTTATGCACGCACAATTTAACGAACACATTTTTGAAATACTACGAGTTATGAGTGTCCCTAGAACTAAATTGGAATTTTGCACAGTCACCATGTTCTTTGTAGGTAAGCCGTAGAAGTAGGGCTTGCTACTTTCTTTTGTTTAGATTTTTGATTAATGATTAAAGGTTTCTATAATGCGTGGGTAGGTATTATGCGTGGCAACTTCTTTCCATGACGTTTTACTTTTGGATTATAAAAACACGACACTAAAATCACTCATGCAGTTAAATGTTGTACGTTGTTCTTTAGTCTGGAGTTCGTGTATATTACATATTTTTAAATAACAATTTTTACACAAAGTTGCAAAATAAAAACGCGCCCGTACTAACGAAGTTTATAGTTTTGAGTTTACAGTTTCACCACAAAATCGAGTTTTCACATTTTAAACAAAATATGGTTAACGATAGTTAAATACAGATCAAATAATTTAAAAAAAAAACATCACCATAGGCATACAATATATGACCTAGGTACCACCTATTTACATAAATCACTTATTTTGCAGATACATATCTAGGTATGAGTGATCACTTGATTTCATAATTAATTAGTTCTTGTTTATAGCGAGAGCAACTACTTGAGGATTATTAACTCACACTTTGAATTATATTGTTAAATCGAAATATCCTCCGCCAGTAAATAAAACTGTACAACCGTTCAAATGTAAACTTTAACTGAACATATTCATTACTACGCCCACATCACCAGCATTATAGCCACAAAAAAAACAAAACAGAATAAATCTCCACATACACAAATAAATCAAGAAATATAAAGAAATATATGAACGTACATACCTTACTGCCAAATATATAAGTAGGAATGAGACATGAAATAGAGGCGGAGACTACACACACCTTTGTGTCCACGAATAGAATTTCGTTTATATAGAAAATAGCAGAGTTTACAAGGAGGAGCTGAATTTCAACTCGTCTTTCGGAGTAACTAGTGTGACCATAGTTTTGTTTGAAAATTCACCAACTATGTAATGTTGCAAAACCGAATAAATTATATGCGTAGGTAGGTACCTACTTCATATAGTACGTTATACATGTTTCACTTTCTGATTCTGTTCAAATTGGAACATCTAGAACACAGTTTTTATAGTTGGCGTATTTTGTATGGTATGTCACATTCCATGAAATAAGTTAATGTCGATTTGGATTTTGCAGTGTAAATTTATTTAATTATTTGTGAATGCCCAAAAACTGTGAAATACAATATTTTATTAGTTAAGATTTAAGTAAATTTTACAAAATAAAGTCAGTAGATTTTAATGTCAATCACAATTTGACAACCTGCATGAGAGGATGCTATTCTTAATCCATCGATACAGTATTGTGGTTGGTGGGTTTGCAAAGAAGGTAAGTTATTAAACTACGAAGATGAAGATTCTGAATTCTTTAGGTACTATTTTTTGTGGAGCTAAAACATTTGGTTTTAACAGTTTCAAAACAGCATTATACATTGTTGGAATTAATTTCAAATGAATTGATTCAATTCTATACATCTTTAATTTAGTCGATCCATAGAATTTAAGGTACCTATATCTAGTTAAATTATTTATCTATGTTACAAACTAATATACCCCTATGGGATAGGGTATATAAATATTATGATAATGATGCATAGGGATGTAATATTATACCCACGAGAATATGAATATTTTAATTTATCAACTCAACATATTTATCAAATATATTCCTGAGATATTTATAAGGTAGGTCTGTTACAATTATAAAAAATCGACAATTATAAACACTATTTGAGGTTCAGCGGACATTATCCAAATAATACTCCTGACTAAAGGGTTGTGTTTTTATAGCCACAGCTTCGAAACAACATTTTTTTGGTTTCAGTCCTTCTAAAACATGGTAATTGTTCCTAGGACAAAAGAACTTATTAAAAATTATATGATATTTAAGAGAATTACAGTAAAGCGTTTAAGAGATTGAACATAAGTCATTTCGAGTTATTCCTTTTCTCAAGAAGATAGTCTTCATTTTTCCCTCGTAATGATAAGTTCGGATTTTACTGTTCAATAAAAGTTAAAACATTTTTGAATTTATATTCTATTCGTTTTTTATTTTGTGAGCCCGGTTTTCTCATATTTCTTTACATTGGTGCCGAAACCCGGGAAAAACGGATTATATCGAAATTCTAGAGTCGCTGAGAGTAAGGACATGGAGTTTTCCGTTTGCGCTGCCTATCGTGGTCAAGTGACAAAACTCGTAAAATCTGCCAGCGAGTATTTGTCTTCGTCCGTATCAAAATTAGTCGACAAAAATGATGACGAAATCGACGGCATTGAGGATGAACTTAAATCGTTTCTTCGACGCCTGCAAGAAGCGCATGACAGTCGCACTACTTCCAACCAAGACATTATGAATAAAGGTCTAATTAAAGACGATTTGGGCAAGGAGTTAGAAAAAATCGCAGAATATCAAGATTCAGCAGTAGGGACGCTTGCGTATAAAAATTCTATAAGCCAATTAAATAAGAAGCGAAGTAACGTTCCTGGCCGGCTAAATGACTCATCTGGGAATATGTCAGCCAATTTAAATGCATCAGTAAAGCTCCCACGATTAATGTTAAAGAAATTTGATGGTAGCGTCCAAGACTGGCTACCGTTCTGGGAGCAATTCCGAAGCGCTGTGCATGAGAATGCGAGTTTATATTCAATGGAAAAATTTAATTACCTTGAATCGTTATTGGTAGGTAATGCAAAAAAGATAATCTCTGGATTTACGGCATCGGAAAGTTGCTATGACGCAGCCGTCTCACTCTTGCAAGAGCAGTATGGTAACACTGAGCACTTTAAAGATAAACACACGCAGCAACTGATTTCTTTTCGCCCAGTTCAATCGCGGACAGACGTTACCGGGTTGCGAAATCTTTATAATTACGTCACGACCTACAGTCGTTCTCTTACCGCTCTTCAAGTCCAATCTACTCATTACGATGTGATGCTAAAGTTCATTCTTCTTCGATGTTTACCGGTGGAGCTTAGATTATAATACCACCGCACGGCGGAGCGAGACGAAAACGTTGATGAAAATGCCAACGGATCTTCAAGCAGTTCTTCTTCTACAGTATCCATTATTGGGGATAAGCAAATACAATGCATTATTCGTTTTCTAATAAGAGAGGTAGAATCTCTTGAGAAAAATCGAGTTGCTTCCATCTCTTCTAGTGGGAAGAGTACTTCATCTACAACAGCAACAAACCTACTGACATTCAAAGATAATAGGGCTTGTATATTTTGTGAATCTACCGCTCATGATACTAAAGAGTGTAATGGTACGTACGATACACTGACAGAAAAGCGAGATATTTTACGAAAGTCTGGTCGTTGCTTTCGTTGCGCACGACATGGGCACTCATCAAAAAAATGCCGTTGTGTAAAATGGATTAATTGTAAAATTTGTAAAGGCAAACAATTGACTAGCATGTGTGACCCGTCATATCAAAAGGCAATGGTTACTTCTGCCATAGAAAATAGCGAGGAAATTATCTCTGAAGCTGTTCAGGAGGAGTTCAGTGTGTATGCTCTTGTAATCTAAATCAAAACCAAACAAATATAAACGTCTTTTTGAAGGCTTTATCCCCGGGAAGAGCTAGAAATTTGCTAGTACGCATTGTCATCGATGGTGCTAGCCAGCATACCTTTATCCGAGAGAACACAGCAAATAACCTTGGACTTTCCACGATTGGTAGCGTCAAGCTATCTGTTATGCCCTTTGGAAGTCAAGAACATTCGCCGGTTCAAATACTAAAGAAAGTTAAGTTAGTTCTAAAGATCCTATTTGACGCTAAAAGTGTGGATTTTGAGGCCATTGAGGGTGCCGATATTTGTTCTTTGTTCTTCTGAAAAATTGAAGAATTCTCTCCCGGGACTACAGCTAGCAGATGTTATACATAAAGAAGATGTTGTTGCGGAAGAAGGCCTAAGTGTATTCATTGGGTCTGATTTTTACTGGACTTTGGTTTCGGGTAAGCAAAGGCTTACCCGTAATCGATAGAGAGGGGTAGAACCAATATTCGGTTGGACCCTACAGGGACCACAACAATGGGTCAGTCTCTTACTTCAAACGTTCATTTATGCTCTGCGTCTCTTTTGGGTGATCATAAGATCTTCGACAATTCTGGGAGCTGGAGGCAATCGGCATTAGAGGTGAAGAGGCGGAGGAAAAGCATACAACGAATCGTTTAATTGACCAACGCATTGTTAAGAAAGCGACATTACCTAGAAAGGAGGCAGATGATACACTCACTAACAATATGGAAGCTGCTGTGAGAAGGGTTTGTTCCCTTGTTAATCGTTTAAAACAGATTCCCGGGAAGTTAGAGGAATACGACGCAGCGATACGAAAGCTTCATTCAGATGGATTCGCTGAGAGGGTAAATCCAAATGTAGTAAAGGCAGCGCGAATATTCTATCTATCTCCCTCATCGCCCAGTCTACAAAAAGGAAAGCTGTACAACAAAAATGAGGATAGTGTTTGATGGTTCATCTTCTTCAAATAATCTTAAGTCATTCAACGATCTTCTTGAAACTGGTTCTCTCTTACACATTTCAAGTGAGCAGAAGCATTTTCCATTAACTTGCAAAATGTTGTTGTCTGGCAAATTCGTTGATAATTTTGTAGTAAGCGTCGATACTGAAGAAGAAGCTAAACGATACTGTAGGAAGCAATCATTTTATTGAAAAATGCATCCATGAACCTGAGGAAGTGGAATTCTAATAGTGAAAATATTCGTAAAACGCAAAGTTTGGGATTAGATAAGCCGGTTCGAAAGGTACTCGGTCTAATTTGGTATGTATTAACAGATAAAACCGCAGTTTCTTTAAGATCTGTAGATCTAATTTCACGATTGGCACAAATTGAACGGTACTTTAAACGATAGCTCCAGTTTTTTATCATCTTGGTGTACTAAGACCGACAGTTATAAAGCTAAAAATCCTCTTCCAGACAGTTTGGAGGAAGAAACTAATGTGGGATCAAGCATTTCCTCTCGAATTATTAACTGAGTGGAATGAATGTGTAAAGAGTCTTTTGCAATTGAAGAGCATGGCTATTCATCGATCTCCGTGGACCGTTTCGTCGGTAATCTGTTCGTCCAGCAGTGAACTAATTCACATATTTGCGGATGCGAGTTTAAAGGCTTACGGTGCTGTGGTTTTTCAACGAATTCGTGGGTTTGAAGATACCGGCAGGTGTGTTACTCTTATCTTGTGTGCAAAACGTCGAGTGGCTCCGCTTAAAGAAGATGGAACCAAGGAATTGACACTACTTAAGTTAGAACTGACCGCTGCGTTAATAGCAACTCGCATGTGTTCGTATCTCCAAGAATTACTTAAGATTGAAGTTGACCATATTTCTGTATGGACAGACTCAAAAATTGTTTTGAGCTAGATCCAAGGTGAAGTTTGTCGTTGGAAACCATAGGTGCAAAGCAGGGTAGCCGAGATACGTCGACGTACAAAAATATCGTGCTGGAACAATTGCAAGGGTAAAGAATATCCTGCCGATCTTCTTACTAGAGGTATATCTGGTGATGCCATTAAGTCGTCAGATCTCTGGGGTTATGGATCAACTTGGTTAAATAAAGATGAAATTAATAAGGAGGATCGTATCCAGATTTCTATGGCTAGTGCAGCACAGTTAGCCCTAAGGATTGAATCTTCTGACACTGCTGATTTCGAGACACTTTTTTCAGTATAAGGATCACGGTTCCTTGTCGCGATTGCTTCGAATAACTGGATATGTTCTACGTTTTCTGAAAGCATTGAAGAAAGAAAATATCGTCTCGAATAACTTAACTTCAACGAACATGGAAGTAGCAGAATTACACTGGCTTAGGTACTTTCAATTGATAACCTATTATAACGATATTACTATGTTGCAGAAAACTGGTTCTGTATCGAAAACATCAAAGTTATCAGAGATGGCACCATTTATTGACGACAGAGGGCTTATTAGATTGGGTGGACGGTTTCAAGTTCATGAAGAGGCAATGGATTTTAAGCATCCCATAATCCTTTCATCCTTGAGTTTTATTTTGTGAGCCCGATTTTCTCATATTTCTTTACAACTACCGTGATACAAAATCTTCTAGGAGACTTGAGGGTCTAGGATAAGATATCTTCTGACGAAGACATCTGTGCAAAGACGAACTTTGGTTGCGATTAATACCAAGAAAGCCGATTCCTGATCACTTACAGTGGTGACGGAAACGAAACCAGATTGATTACCACTTGGTAAAGAATTTTGAAATATCACGGCTACACTAAATACATAACGAAACTTTCATATTTGTGGGGTTGAGCATGAAGATTTAAGATCACAAAATAAAAAACCTACCCATATCGACCTTGCTGGTGGTGTACAGATGAAGACCAAATAATAATAACCAAATAGAACTTACTTCTTACTTAAGTGGCGCTAAAGTCTGGTACACCACTTATATTCCACTTATATTCTTTTACTGCTCTCGACGACTGGCTGCACATCGAAGACCCTAACAGGCGTAGTATTAGTGTCCATCCATTCTAAATGGCCTACACATCTTAAACGTACAATGCAGTTTTTTTTTGACTAGGGGTATGTTGCGGTACAGCTTGTGTAGTTGAATGCAAAAGGGACCGACGTTTTTTTCTCTCAAAAAGATTTAAAATTTCTTCATCCGCTTTTGATAGGGTTCATGCTTCATAGCTATATCTGTTATATTTTGTCTGGCAATTGTGACCTTCTGTCGAATTCGTTGATGTTGTGTGTGCTTTCCAGTATATATTTCCAGCATATATTTGGTCTTAACCTCATTTACTGCTTAATCCATTGCTTCCTTCTCTATACTAGCTAAAAAGGCTATGATATCACGTTGAGTCCGACAAATGATGTCAATATCAATGGCGTGTGCTAGCAAATGCACTGATTTATGGAAGATTGCGACTCTGGCGGCATATCAAAACTAGACATGGCTCTGTATAGTTCGTCTCTATAAATGTTGTCTTATGCGGCTTTGAAATTGCCGAATAGGTTGTGAGTATTTGGGCCACTTGGGTTGTCCCGGTCGACCATTTTGGCCTACAACAACACTGATAAAGGGCGATCAGGTTGTTGGTAAACGGTTTCAGGTCCTCATATATTACGGCAGATATGATCTTGTAGACGATGTTGCAGACATGGTTCTCTATATCCAAAGCAGCGACATTTGTCTCCTCTACGAAATTTTCTTGTTAATGACGACAGGACTATCTTCGAGCCTTGTAGCCCTGACTTTGACGTTCCACATATTGATAAAACTTGCGAAGCACCTTTCTTTATCCTTGACCGCGCGCTTTTATTGCTCTTTTTTATTTTTTATTTTGAAAAGCCTGGGTTCTTCCCTCCTCCTTTGCCTATAGACCTCAATTGCTGCTGAAAAGCCTGGGTTCTTCCCTCCTCCTTTGCCTATAGACCTCAATTGCTGCTCTTTGTCTTAACCAGCAGCTTAGCCTGGGAATCCTCCTTCTTTGATGCGAGCATCGGTCGGCATTCTTCTTTCTCGTGCTGAAGGGCACGAGAAACCTATCACATCCGTTGCAGTTGATCTAATGGCTTGTTGACATCGTTGCCACTGATCTTCGATATTAGATGCCAGTGGTATTGTTTTAACCGAGATGTTAAGAGATACGCGTTCTGCGAAGGCCTTGTAAGTTTCTTGCCATTGCAGTCTTTCGACATTTAATTTGCTCACAGTGTCTCCTTTTTGTTGTGACGTGGTGGGTATCCGCATTCTTACCTAGGCTGCAACAAGGTGGAAGTCCGAGTTGGTGTTTGCTCCTCGAAATGTTTGGACATCTAATATAATGGATGCGTGTCTATCGCAATGTGATCAATTCGATTAACCGTTCGTTGATCTGGAGAAATATCATGGTAATGAAACTTAATGCTGCCTATAGTGGCATTTCGTCCCCCAGCGAAGTCAATTAGCCGTAGTCCGTTGCCAGACGTGTTGTCGTATTTTCCTACCTTTGCGTTAAAATATTCCATCTAGACCTTAACGGTTTACTTCGGAAGCGCTCATAAGAGCTCCTCATATTCTCTCATACGAACGTCGTAATCCTCCTTTAGTTTAGCATGGTCATCAAAAATAAAATCAGTCCTTTCCTTTTAGATGCTTCGTAAAAATGGGTTTTTTGTTTACCCAATGTACTACCCTTAGGGCCAGTTCGAATTAATAAGATACCCTAGGACGCGGGTATCCGTATCCACTACGGAATTGGGCGCTGCCGTTAGGTTTTCGGCTCAGCCGCCACGATATCTGTTCAAGGGGCCTGACTGTAAGTCAGGAAAAAAAAAAAAAAAAGCATTCCCTCTAACAAAGGTGCTGTAAGAGTTTTAAGAAATTCAAGTAGAATGTATTTATAGCTTGCATCTGAACTCTAGGAAAAGAAAACACCTTCGATTATAATGTCGTATGACAAATAAATAATGTAATAACGGGTGACCCAAGTAGAGATACTTTTTTCAATAGCCTTTTTTGACAGATCACGTGTGAGTCGTGTCATGCTGTCATGTTATTTTTGTTTAGTATTGTTTGGCATTTCATAATGGAAAGACGTACGCGTGAACAACGTTTACAAATTGTTCAACTTTATTATGAAAATTCACGTTCTGTGAGGAATGTGTTTCGTGCACTTCGCTCAACTTATGGTCAACGTAATCGGCCTACTGAGCGTACTATTCGCAACACCATCACCCATTTTGAGACCCAGCATTCATTATAATATGAATGGATAATTGGATAATATTCGACCGAATAGACCACGTCCAGCACGCTGTGAAGAAAATATAGCGGCCGTAGCTGAGAGTGTACACGAAGACCGTAGAGAGTCGATTCGGCGCCGTTCGCAGCAACTCGGACTGACGTATGGAACGACTTGGCGCATTTTACGTCAAGATCTTAAATTGAAAGCGTACAAAATACAGCTTGTGCAACAACTGAAGCCGCTCGACCTTCCCAAGCGACATCGCTTCGCTCTATGGTCTCTTGAAAAGTTCCAAGAAGATCCGACGTTTTCGAGGCAAATTTTGTTTTGCGATGAGGCCCATTTCTGGCTCAATGGGTATGTAAACAAACAAAATTGCCGCATTTGGGACGAAGAGCAACCTGAAGAGATTGAAGAACTGCCACTTCATCCAGAAAAAACAACGGATTGGTGTGGTTTGTGGGCCAGTGGAATCATCGGTCCATATTTCTTTAAAAATTATGCCGGTGCGAACGTAGCCGTCAATGGCGACCGTTATCGTGTCATGATAACCGACTATTTGATGCCTGAAATTGAAGCTCGTGATCTCGGCGACATTTCGCTTCAGCAAGACGGCGCCACTTCCCACACATCGCATCAATCAATGGACTTATTGAGAGAACATTTCGGTGAGCACATAATTTCACGTTTTGGGCCGGTCGATTGGCCACCAAGATCGTGTGATATCACACCGTTAGACTTTTTCCTGTGGGGATATGTAAAGTCAAAAGCTTATGCCAACAAAGCCGCTTCGATTCAGGCCTTGGAGGAAAACATCACGCGTGTCATTCGCCAGTTACCAGTCGAAATGCTCGAACGAGTGATCGAAAATTGGACTCAACGGATGGACCATCTGCGACGTAGCAACGGCCAACATTTGATAGACATAAACTTCAAAAAATAAATGCCAAAGAATGTTCTTTCAAATGATAATAAACATTCTCCATTAAATTTGAATTTTCTGTTTTTTTTCTTTAAAAAAGTAGGGAACCTCGAAATGGATCACCCTTTATATCACTATTATAGCACATATTATAAAAATTTGGGCTAATTTTGTATACACCGCCTAGGAGTATGCAACACACTGTTGAATAACGGAATACATTTTATTATTGATAAGTGTTTGTTTTCATCATCGAATTATAGCATCGAAGATTTAAACCAAATACATGAGTTTTGATTCAAATGGACTTACTGTTGCTTATTGACGACTGAAGGCTGGCATTTTGGTATAAGTACATCTAACATATTCCTTTTTCACATGAAAAAATAGCTACAGATTAAAATACCATTTTTATATTCAAATATACGTCAATCGCACAGCATTTCATATATTTAGAAAGGTCATTATTTGTTCAATTAAATACAATTTCAACTATATTTCATGTATATTGTCTAATAAAAAATGTTTTGAAATCCGAGTTTTGATTTTCTTAAACATAATAATATTTCCATTAAAAAAAATAAAAATTTTTGCCACAACATGCTAGTTAGTACCAAACCTTATAAAGTCATACAGATGACGCATTGAGAACAGAAACGTTTGCTCACCAGCTTCATGGTACGGGCGGGCGGTATGCAGTGTACACATGAGAAACGAGATCCAAACATTTGGAACTGTGCGCACGGGCTATGCCAGCACGACCATAGAACAATTTTTCTTCTATACAGTAGGACTTTATAATCTTTGTTAGAACCAAGAGCCGAGCTTTCTCACAGCCATTCATGTGTGCATGTGTCCTGTTTTATGCCGACTCCAGACGGCGAATTGACACTACTCGAATTATTTGTCAGATCATCACGAGAGGAGGGCCAGAGAAAAATGATTTAAGGTGTTGCTAACTGCTGGAAATCGAAGTCAGACCTTCTGCGCTGCAGTTCATCGCAATAAACATCGCGCTACTGACCCCGTCATTGTTATTGCAAAAAGATGAAATAAAATAAACACAACGTGTTTACAATAGACCAAAAAGATATAATAATATTAACGGCGTATATTATACTATTTTGGTGACATATTACATTATAAACAAAATTTGCAAATGTGTCTGTCATTCTACGATTGATAAATTTTAAATTATTTGATTTATAGAAAATGAATCATGATGAAAAAAAATATTCGATATAAAAATAAAAATGCTTAATATACACACTTCGCTATTCTTGGGGAGATTATAAATCATCATCAAATGTAAAAAAATATTTATTAATCATTTTACTATCTATTAAGAAACGTCCGCTAAAATCTGAATCCTTTTTCTTTCTTTGTATGTATCTTCTCTTTCAAACGTCAATTTGTCCTTAATTGATTTGTTCAAAGTCTATTAATGTCAACAATCAAAGTAGTGTGCGCTTTGATCTCTAATTTCTGCATCCTCCTGTTGGTACGTGCGAAAGGCCAACGGCAGCGCTCAGTCCCGTAATGGATACTGATGACCCCGTGTCCTAGGGGTATCTAATAAATTGGAACTGGCCCTCCAGGTTGGGGTTGTGCTTTGGGTTAACTAGCCAACCATGGAAAAAACTTAATGTTACGAAGCAACCAATAGCCTCGGAAAGGACTGATTTTATTGTTGACGACCTTATAAACAAATTCGCCAACACAAACCTTATATGCGCTCACGCCCGAACGGAAAAAAAAATGATATAGCAAGGGATTGCTTCTATGAGCTCCTTGAAAAAACCTATATGCAACTACCGAAGTACGATGTTAAAAGCCTGCTGGGAGATTTTAACGCAAAGGTAGGAAGAGGAAATCTTTAGCAGTATTGTCGGAAAACATAGCCTACACGACAAAACACCTTCGCGCAGCTCGTATCCCTTAAACTCCTGATGAACACCATACCACCAGCATCGAATGTCGAAGACCAAAGGCATCGATGCCAACGAGCCGTTAGATCAGCCGCAACTGATGTTGCGACCACCTGCAAGAAACCCCAAGAACGAGGCCTACAAGGCTAAGCTGCAGGTGAAGACGAGAGCTGCCGTTGAGCTCTATTGGCAGAGAAGAAGGGAATAACACCGGCTTTTCAGAAAGAAGAAAAAGAGCAAGAAAAGCGCGCGATCGAGGATATAGAGAGGTGCCACTCCAGGAACGATGTTCGCATGTTTTACCAAAGTGTAAAACGTCAAAGCCAAGGATACAAGGATCGAACAGAATCCTGTCGAGATGAACAAGGAAATATCGTAGTTGAGACACAGCCGATGCTGAGGATATGGACGAACCACTTCTGCAGACTGTTAAACGGTGATGACGAACAACGTTCCGCTGTCAGGCAGAACGAACCGTTCAATGTTGGCGACGACAGCGAAAACTGCTCACCACCCGACCTGAGTGAAATGAGGATAGCAATATCTAAACTCAAACCGAATAAGGCAGAGATGACTTGGTAAGTAACATCCACCAACTCAGAAGTCAAGTCTGGTTTGAAGAAAATATGCCTGAAGAATGGAACATCAGCATCATTTTCCCGATCCACAAAAAAGGAGACCCTCTAAACTGCGCCAACTGCAGAGACATATGTCTCCTCAACATCGCCAAAAAGATCCTATCTTGTGGTTTTAGACCAGAAAAGTCCACAACCGATCAAATTTTCACACTTCGGCAGATCCTGAAAAAAAAACCCAAGAAGTCCAAATCGATACCCACCACCTATTCATCGATACGTATACGACAACATTTATAGAGACGAACTATACAGAGCCATGTCTAGTTTTGGTATACCGCCCAGACTCGTCCTTTTTGTGTCGGATGACGAAAGAGAATTCTTGCTGCTCCATCAGGATTTGTGCAAAACTCCCTAGCCAACACCAAAGGCACAATTTTCCAAAAATCGGTGCTAGTAAGCATACGCCGACGATATTGACCATCTAAAAATATAGATGAACCACTTCTGCAGACAGGTAAACGGCAATCACGAACAATCTTTCTATCGGGCAGAACAAGAAACATATAATATTGCGGCGACGACTGGAAACACTACCTACCACCCGACCTTAATTAAGTAAGTATAGCAATGGCCGTGTTCCGGACTTAAGATTTCGTAAGATATCTTAGATATCTCATTTATAAATCAACCATTTTGACCAATGAGAACAAAGCCAATATCTAAACTGACGCTTAACAATACCGCCGAAAATGACGGATTTCATATGCTAATGACCTGATGTTAGTTCCTGAGGGCTATATACAGCCGTCTTTATTGAGCTACCAGAAACGTACGTATGATCGAGGAACGAAACCTCAGCATCGGCTGCCCGAGTCACAAAAGGACAATTGCAACAACTGGAGAGACTAAATTTCCTCACATTCGCCTATAAGTTCCAATCTGTTTTAATGTTTTTTTTTTGTATAATTTGAGCGTACTCTATTTATTTATTTATTTATTTATTCAATCTACGATTTGTAATCTACAGATTTCGAAATATATTGACAATGTGTTATATAATAAACTTATTCAATGATTCAATGATTAATTAGAGTAATTACCAATTTTTTAAAAATATTTCTAGGCAAAAATATATCTAATTCTGTGCAGTACAAATTAAACATTTGAATAGACAAGGAAATAGGTTCACGCTGACCAAACACTGTACTATGACGACTTATAAATAACAGTGGTCTTAGCCTAAGAGCTTTAAAGGAGCATTCAAATTCAAACAACTAAGCAAATTCTCACATATTTCGCCTCGATTCAAGAGTCTGCATCCCAGCAACAGACATTTAGAACGATTCGAATGATAAGCCTCAATGCCATTATTGTAAAATAAGTGACGTAGAGTAAATCTGATGAATTTTTTATGAAGACTTTCAATTTTGTGTTTATTTATAGCAGTAGTTGAACACCAAACAACACAAGCATACTCTAAGATAGGACGCACAATACTGCAAAATAATGCTTTAATAGTATAAGGATCTTTGAAATCTGAAGAGTTTCTTTTAATGAAACCTAAAAGCGAGTTTCCTGTGGAAAATATGTTATTGATGTGAAGATGAAATGTTAATTTGCTATCAAAAAGCACTCTTAGATCCTTAAAATCATCAACTATTTTATTTTATTTGTGTACTGTTAAATCTATAATATGGATAGATTGGATGAAAAGTTCGGTTATAGCTCATACATGCACATTTTCCAAAATTAAATACCAAGTCGTTTAAACTACACCACTCAGTGAAAGTGTTTCAATCTTTTCGCAGCATATGACAATCATTTACTGTTGATATTCTTGCAACAAATTTTATATCATCAGCATACATTAGACAAATACAATTCTTTAATAAATCCGGTAAATCATTGATAAAAATAATGAATAACAGGGGACCAAGATGGCTTCCTTCTGGAACACCTGAGCTAACTTGAATTTCATTGGAATAACAGTCTCCTATAACAACATATTGTTTTGTGTCATGCAGATACGACGAAAACCATTGCAGCAATCTACCATAAAAGTTTTTCTTTAAGTTTTTCTATGAGAATATTTAAGTTTACTCTACTAAACGCTTTTACGAAGTTAGTGTATATTACATGCACCTGTTTATGACTTTCTAATGTTTTAATACAGAAATAGGTAAATTCTACTTAGTTGGAGACAGTTGGTATTTGCTGATATGTTGCGTGATTGTGAATGAAAGTTTATCTTTTACAAGATTATCTATGATTTTAGGAATGTCCGAAAGCTTAGTAATTGGTCTGTAGTTAGAAATGTTATTTTTATTACCAGCTTTATAAACTGGATCTATTGTAGACACCTTGCATTCATTAATAAAAATTCCATTAGCAAGGGATTGATTAAACAATTCTTACAAGGGAAATCAAAGTGAACTTGCACAGTTACGTAGGACAATAGGGAAAAACCCCCAAAATGTCTGGCTTCCTTTGAGATTTTAAGTTGTTTAAGGCAGATTGAACGTCACTGGCATCAAAAATATAGGAGGAACAATCAACAACAGATGGAAGAGAATGAAAATAATTTAAATTAATTGAAGCTGATGAGGTTGAATCATAAATACCTTGAAAATAATCAGAAAACATATCTGCGATATCCTTAGAGTCACTAGATTGTTTATCATTAAGGTACATCATTGCCGGAAATTCAATACTTTTTCTTTTCGTGTTTATAAATTTCCAAAAAGTTTTTGGACTATTTTTAAGATTTGCTTCTATTGAACGAATGTAATTACAGTACAGGATTACAGTACACGAAAACAAACTCTTTTCTCAGACGCGAAAAAATATATATCTAGTGGTTATGAATGCCATTTTAGTGATAATATCATATGCCAAGTTGTTTTTGTAAAATGTTTCATGGTCAAAATAAACACTTTCAAATATACCATATTAGATTGTAAGCCGAAAAGCAATAGAAATAAGTTGTTATTAATTTAGAGCGCCCGCTTGGGGTCAGTAAATTAGTTAAGTAGTAGACGTAGGCTAGTTGTTAATAAATCTTTGTTGAGCTATTAGTTATAAGTTAAATAAAACTACAAATGAATTTGTTTACCATGAAGCGTTAGAGAATTGGAGGAAAAAGATTGGTAAATGTATACAGACAGTTTATGTTCATATTAATACCTTTATGGAAATCGTTGTAAAAAGAACTAGGTAGGTATATGCATTAATGGTATTATCATAAAACAACAAAAGCAATGCTAAACTTGAATATCAATTGTAAATAAATTTTTTCCCCCTCTTTACTCTTTTAAATTTTCTGTTCAGTTTTGACATTTAATTCCCACCGAAAATAAAACTTAAACAGAAAAAAACGTCTACAAACTTCGGCGAACAGAACTTACAATGATAGAAAAAAAATTGCAAGTTTCGGTACCTACGAAGAAATGCAAAACTACAAAATGAAAAAGTAAAATTTCGGTACGAAAAGAAAAAAATCATTTTATATTAAAATAAAAAAATTCTAAGAAATAATAATAGATCAGATTAGTATACTTTATTGATATCTTTTAATCATGAAGTACCTATTTTTATCTAAAAAAAAAACCAGCGAATTGAAAGAAATTCGCAGTTTAAAAAATTAAGAAAAACAAAGTTTCGGTTTCGGTTTCGGTTGCTCGGTGGGTTTGGTTCTTTAAAATATAAAAATGTTTAAAAAAAAGAAGACATATTCTGGATGTATGAATGAACAACGACAAAATCCTCCCCAAAAAAATGTTTAATATATAACTAACATATGATAGTTCTATACAATAACACCAATCACATAACAACACTTACACACACACACACACACACACACACATCTGCCAACCCACAGCCCACCACGATGATTACATAATTTTCTATTAACCGGTTTATGAAAAAGAGAACGCGCTCCACCAAAGGGGTTGTTCAAATCTTTTCTTGCACAATGTTATACATTTGGTATACATTTTTCAGTAGACGCATACATCCTTCACATACATTGGACACAGATCAGTGCCGGAGCAACAATCATGTGAATTTTTAATGTGCTACTTTAATCAAATGTTAAACAAAAATATTATCAAAATGTATGTTTGAACAATCCTCGAAAAGAATGGTCACACCAAGTGGCTGTATCATGTTGCTCAATCATACTCACAATATATTATATATTTGTATATGTAGTAGTTACTCCGAAATATAGAGTTCAATCTAAAGCCCCTCCTTCTTGAAGATTTCATTCGGTTGACCCCATGTTATTTGGATGGAACTTTTTGTATTTCATTTATATATTTGTATGTATCTAATGCAGTGACGCATTTTAGATTGAAGCAGTGCACCATGTAGATAATTGCATGACCACATTGGATACAATCTGGCTGTAGAAGACATAACTTCATGAAAAGTCAAAGAATTATATATAGGGTGTTCAAAATTCACACAAAATGTAATTTTGTTAGGTTTTTAATTAGAAATCTTAAACTTTTTTTATTTAATAAAATAGATCTATAGAATGGGGTTGTGTATAAAAAGCACTTTGGATAAATAACAGCCACGGCTTTGCTGGTCGTGTTTGCATAGACCTTTGACCTTAAAAACCCAAGGAAAATAGTTCAATGGAGTTAAAACTGGATGCCCAATCCTGATCGCAAAAACGGCCGATTACACGATTAAGAAGTTATTGAATTGTTTCTCTGGCACCGTCTTATTAAAACCATATGTTGGTCACATCCATAACTTGCAATTTGTTTCTGCCTGACCAGCCGCATTTTTGGAGAAGAATCCAATAATGCTTCCAGGCAAAAATCCGCACCAAAAAATCACGCGTTGTGGAACCATTTGTTTCCCCAAAACTAATCATGGATTTTCTGAATAATGCGATAATTTTGACGATTAACGAAGCCATCAATAAGATGAAAATGAGCTTCATTTATGATGATTTTGTTCGAAAAATAAGCAACCATTTGTTGTTGCAAAATCCATTCAACAAACTCTTCTCGTTCTGCATGGTCAGTAGTCTTCAGTTCTGGAACCAATTCTTTTGTTGAGGAATTTGTTGTAGAGATCTTCGCGAAATGTGAAAATGAAATGACGAATTGGATAGAACGTCAGCATTGACAGATAAAACTTTAGTAGTACTGCAATTTGTTTACCTCGGCTCCGCTATTAACTATGACAACATCTCGACAAGAATAAAAGGAATTACTCTTGCCAACGCTATTTCTTCAGGCTAAGAAGGAAAATTATTAATAGCCTTCACTCGTAATATAAAGCAGATTCTACCTAGTCCTGCCATAAGTTCTGTTACACAATTTCCATCGCTTATTGCGAACAACTTCTTGCAGGAATAGAACCGTTAACTTTTTTTTTGGAACGCATGCATTGTGTAGTAAAGAAAACTAGCCAGTTTGGTTTCAGCTTGCGATCTGCTAACATGGAGTGGGGCGTTAAAGAAAATCGAATCGCGATAATTGCGTTGCATAAGTGCGGGAATAGTGCTGGCCAAATTTTCGAGTTGCTAAAACCACTCGGCATATCGAGAAATTTCGTTTATCGGGCTGTTGATCGTTTCTCCGAAATGTCCAGAGTCGATGAAAGGCCAAGAAGTGGTCGCCCACGCGTCGTCCGTACAAGTGCGGTAGTGAAGGCAGTGCGTGAGCGAATTCGGAGAAATCCCCTTAGAAAACAGAAAATAATGTCCAAGGAGTTGGAGATATCAACCGGATCGATGTCAAGGTTGATTCGGGACGATCTCCATATGAAAGCCTATCGTCGGTCCACTGGTCATCTCTTAACTCCCCAACTGAAAAAAATTAGGCTGGAAAGATGCAAGAGACTTCTGCAGTGGCACGCGGCCATTTGTTTACGGATGAAAACATTTTTACCGTTAAAGAAGCAAGCAAAATGATAAGATTTATGCCACTTCATCTAAGAAAGCGAAAAAAAAATGTTCCTAGGGTTCAACGAGGCCATCATCCAGCGTCCGTGATGGTTTGGTGGGGGGTGTCCCACCAAGGTGTCACATCCCTCCATTTCTGTGAAAAAGGCGTGAAAACTGGGGCAAAGGTCTATCAAGAGGACGTGCTAGAGGGTCTTGTTAAAGGCTTGACCAATACCCTTTTCAAAGGAAACAGGTGGATCTTCCAGCAAGACTCTGCTCCAGCGCATAAAGCCAAAACCACGCAGGAGTGGCTCAGGCTCAACATTCCTGGCTTCATAGCAGCTGACGATTGGCCCTCGGGGAGTCCAGATCTGAATCCACTGGATTATGGTTTGTGGTCAGAACTGGAAAACATGGCCTGCAAGACTCCCCACAGAAATTTGGAAAGCCTGAAAACAGCATTGACCAAAGCAGCGTCCGAGATATCCATGGATACCGTGCGTGTCTCAATAGCCCAATGGCCAATACGTTTGAAGGCTTGTGTGAAAGCAAACGGCGGCCATTTTGAATGAGGCATTTTTTTTCAAATAGCCAATAATGTGGGCTAATAAATAAAAAAAAAATAAATTCGATATGTTTACTCGTTTTTTTTCTATGGGACTTTGAAGTTGTAACAGAACTTATGGCAGGCCTAGGTATATAAGACCCCGATCATAGCAGTCCCGTTCTATGGCACAACAGCGGATTAAAAAATCCTTGGTGGTTTTGACCGAAAAATTCTTCAGACCCTTTAGCATCTTCGATTCCCAGACGTCGCGTTGTATCTAGTAGATGATGACATTGAATTAAGTGGCGCACACAAGTAGAAACCGACCTCAACCAACTTGAAGTGCGCAACTGGAGGCAGTTGGCCAAAGACGGGTTAATTGGAGAGGCGTGTTAGTTGATGTCCAGTTTCATTCCGGACTGTCATTGTAAACCCACTTAATTACTGAAGCCACATAAGCTGTCGACAAGGCAGATAATGTGGTCACACAGAATGTAATAAAATTTAGTGGTATAACGTGAAAATGTCATATTATGTCACAAGACAAAATTCTAAAATTTCTTAAGTCGATTTGAAGTGATGTCGCTTAAAACTCCACGCACTTATAAATTTTCATGTCATCAACAATTTGTAGTGGGATTCCATCGGATTATAATGCATTTATCTAGTATCTCACTTGTGTCTAAAGTTACTGTAGGAAAGCTGAAATATGTTTTATCCGCAATACAAGAGTGGCCGAATGAATGATGAGCTGAAATTCTCTGAGTATATATTGTAGTGCTCAACATTTTTGAGTTGTTGTAATAGATGTTGGCTAAATATCCATCTATTTTTCTCTTCGAATCGACAAATCTCAAAAAAGGGTTAAGGTTCACTATTCAGAGCACTCTCTATATTTGCTAGACAGTTATTTTATAATCAATTATTATTAAAACTATTTACAAAATGTTACCAGTCCCGGTTACGGCTGTGCTGAAGAGGTTATAGCTCTTTATGTACCAGGCATGCTCAACAGGCATAGTTCTAAATAAAATTGTAATATTCTATAGTTACTAATTATTTACTTTGGCTTAACTTGGCAATTATGATTTGGGCTTAAAATCATTCGGTTTTCAATCAAAAATTCAGAATTAAAAATTAAATCAGTACAAATAATTTTTTAAATGTTGATTTTAGAAGAATTTGTTTTCGAAAACTTTTCCTAAAAAAAATATATTTTAAAAGTTATATGAAAGAAATCATTTATGGCATAAAGAATGATATATAAAACTTTATTGAAAGTGGTGACGTTTTTTAAAATTACTTTCATTTCATATTCTTTTTTTTATTTAAAATATTGCTACTTCCGCATATGGGAAACGTTGCATAATATTTTTTGAGGTACGCGGAACAAAAAACTTTTTTTTTTAGTAACACTAGTTCTTAAGCAATGTCATTTTTGAAAATGAAATTATATAAAAACGGACAGAAAAATATTTGATTAGATACACAAATTTCACTTTAGTTTTTCTCTACGGAAAATACATATGTATCAAAATACATATGTATCAAAACTAATATTCCCCTTTGGAACGAGTATAGACAATGAAATGGCAAAAATACCCCTTGCGACATGGGTATAGGCATAGCCCATGAAATTGCAAAAACGGTGTATGGATTACTGAAACACGAACATTGAGTTCATTAATAAATTACTTCATCCATGCTCTTATTAAACGAGAAAGAGCGAGTGATGAATGCTCGACTGGGTCGTACCTACTTGTTCCTTGTGTATACTTATGATCAGGGCTCAGATTTGTATGCGCTAATAACACAAAATATTTACATAAAATGAAAAAAATATTGGCTTCAAACGTAAAAATATACTTTAAAATATAAAAAAATAATAAGAAAACATTGAAAATTAAAAAAACAGTCATTCTCATTTAAATAAGGTTCTAATTGTTCAAATTCATTGAATATGCCTTTTTAACATATACAATACCAAACGTTTTTTTTTAATTTTTAAAAAGAAAACTGTCTATTGGGTCAAAAAAAACTCTTATATATACATTAAAAATTAAAAAAAATTTAATGTCAACAGATATAAATCTATTATTCTTGAATGAAAGAATTTCGCTTAATAAACAGTTTTCCAGGTTATCTTCTTCGTTGCTGCGTTACTCTTCGACGTCAGAGTATTGGAGATTGTTTTCATTGTAATGCACCCTTCGTTTTTGTTTAAAACATTTTCAATTTTTTTTAATTACTCTTCCTATTGAACCTTCGACTGAATTTATTTTTGCAAATGAATCGTCCAACAAGTCTGTTTGGGTTTTTAGTGTGTTTCATCAATGTAGCTAAGTGATACTTTCAGAAATCCGTAATTGGAACTTTTAAAAATTAAATTATTTTTTAACAGTAGCTGGTTAGGAGTTTTTTTTATTTGCTTTTATCATTCAGAATCATTCTTCAAATGTTTTGAATAATATTCCACTTCATTCACTCATGTTCCTCAGTAATTATAGGTTGATGGGGAAGGGGAAAACATTTTAATTTTCATGTTTTTTAAAGACTACAAAAATGTGAACTAAAAAAATGCATTTATATATCACACCGTTAGACTTTTTCCTGTTGGGATATGTAAAGTCAAAAGCTTATGCCGACAAACCCGCTTCGATTCAGGCCTTGGAGGAAAACATCACGCGTGTCATTCGCCAGTTACCAGTCGAAATGCTCGAACGAGTGATCGAAAATTGGACTCAACGGATGGACCATCTGCGACGTAGCAACGGCCAACATTTGATAGACATAATCTATGGATTGTTTCTACGAGCTCCTTGACAAAACCTATGAGCGACTACCGAAGTATGATGTTAAAATCGTACTGGCAGATTTTAATGCAAAGGTAGGAAGAGGAAACATATTTAGCAGTATTATCGGAAAATAGCAGACAGGATACATTTGCCTAGGCCAATTGACTTCGCTACGGAACGATATACCACTATAGAAAGCACACGGTTTACTCACCACGATATCCATAAGGGGACATGGCGAACGGTCAAACAAATTGATCACATTGCGATATACAAGAAACACGCGTCCAGTATTTTGTGTACGACCTGAGTGAAATGAGGATAGCAATAACTCAAGCTTAGGCTGTCGGAAATGACGGCCTTCCCGCTGAGCTTTAAAAAGCCGGCAGAGATGACTTGGTAAGTAACATTCACCAACTCATAAGCCGAATTTGGTCGGATGAATGTATGCCTAAAGAATGGAACCTCAGCATCGTTTGCCCGATCCACCCTCTGAGCTGCGCCAACTACAGAGGCATAAGTCTCCTCAACAGCGCCGACAAGATCCTATCTGCCGTAATATATGAAAGCCTAAGACCGTTCACCAACAACTTGATCGATCCTTATCAGACCCATTTCAAAGCCCTATAAGACCCTAACCATTTCAATCCCGCTTTAAGGCGCTGATGCATGTACCGTATCAAAAGCGGATAAAGAAATCCTTGGTCGATTCCAGAGCAAATTTCTTCGAAAAACCTTCGGTCTACTTTGCGTTGACGGGCTATGGAGACGAAGATTCAACAAAGAACTAAAGAGCTGTACAGCGACATGCCCATGGTGAAAAAAAACTCCGCATTGGACTTTAAGATGGCTAGGCATGTAGAACTAATGAACACCAATACTCCGGCTTGCAGATTCTTCGATTCCTAGCCAGACGTCGGACGCGGTAGAAGACCTTGCCTTAAGTGGCGTGCGAAACTGGAGGCAGTTAGTTAAGGACCGGGCTAATTGGAGAGGCATGTTGGTAGAGGCCCAGGTTCATTTCGGACTGTAGCGCCACTGGTGTAAGTAAGTAAGTAAGTAAGTAAGTAAGTAAGTAAGTAAGTATGTAAGTAAATAAGTAAGTACAAGTTCACACACTACAAAAAGACAATTGCAGAAACTTTCTTACACTTTTCGCCTTTAAAGGATACTTATGTATTAACTGTAGTCTCAGGAATGGTTACATAAAATTCTAAGACTAATTTTGGCGACGCCATTGATTATTTATTTAAATAGAATAATTACCTGTCTCGTTGTCAATTTTGAAGGGTATTCCAGCCCATCCATCATTAGCAGTATCTGTGACCTCTTTCACAGTCATCTGAAAATATATCAAAACACAAAATTAACGCGTTTTTTGTGGATAACATGTAATATGCGGTAACATACATTATAATACTTAAGACAATGTTCTCTGTTGTGTAGGTTTTACTCTTCTTTACACAAAAGTTAGTACTAGCAATAGTAATTTTGAGCTAGGATAATGAAATTTAGAGTCCTTGGCCATGGCTACAGAAAAAGTGTTCAAAATTTAAATCCCGCCCACTGCAGCGCTCATTTTTTTTAAATTTTGAAAGAGTATTTAGAAAATCTTAATATCTATATTTCGTCAATGAAACATGTTTTACAACGACCGCTTTTTGGAGGCGTTTTGTTTAAAAAGCGGTTTTCTATAAAATTTTAAGAACATTAAAAAAAACGTTGGATGCAAAAACATCATTAAAGTTCATTGAACATATCTTTCATATGTCACGTCCACTTTTTGGTGGCGATTTCCACAAAAGCATCCGAGCCATAAAAGATTTTTGATGAACTGTTCTGACAATGTTTTTCTACTATATCTCATCTCTGTACCCTGTGATGTGCGTTGGTTTTTTAATTCTTGTAAATTGTAATGGATAGAAAGACTGAGTTTGATAAAGCATTTTACATTCGAGTTGTTTGGTTATCGGTTTTGTTCAATATTTTATAGTACGACAGAATATATGCTTGAGGCTGAATTGATTTGCATTCATGGCACTGCGAGTACAACGGTTGAATTGTTGATGGGCGGATTGCAATTGGCTATTTCGTAGGAGCATTTGTGTTTATAGTAGCCGTAAAAGAGTGAGAAGAGACATTCTTACAATGTTCGAGCGAGACCATGGGGTTCGATATTTTTTATGTAACTGTCCATATGTAGAAATTTTACTCAAGTTCGGTATACGTGCTTTATATGTTAAGGGCAGATCAGGGGTGAAATAGTCGTTCTAACGATGGTCAGTAATATGGTATAAGTATAGCTATCATTGAACAACTTTAACAACTTTAAAACCTTTTTGGATAATCTTGTTCTTGTAAAATACATAAGATAACGGGTGATTTTTTAAGCGTAGTTTTTTTTTAAATCGAATAAAACACTCAAATTTGCATCAAATATTCAAAAAAAATTATTCTAATCGATAATAGGCCTTTGCGATTTACGTTTGAAAGACAACTTCATGTAAATGTTGTCCGCGGCTCCGTTTCAGGTGGTCCATTAGGTAGGTCCACTTTTGCGTCACTTTTTCGAGCATTTCGGTCCCGTAAGGCTTCAATCGTGTTCATAGACTAACGACTTAACGTAGATTTTACAGGAACATTTCGAGAGATAATTTGTAACCGTTGTTTGCTCGTTTGTAAGTCATTCCATGATTAAATGGCAGAGTGTACTGAACACTTTTCACTTTGACGGATGATGTTTGGACGCCATTACTAACCAATGCTGCCGACCTGAAAAAACGTAACTCTTAAAAAATCACCCGTTATAACTTAATCCTAACACAAATACCGATCACGGGAAGTTTTTTTGGTTTCGATGATGCCATTCATGGATAATGGCTTTAGATTTTGGTTTTGCTTTGACGGCAGAAGATAACATTGTGTTTTGGAAGCCAAATTCCATTCTATTGGGGTTATCCTATTTATTGATGCTGTCGAGGTCGGAATTTCATGACCCCTACATATTTTGTCATTTTGTTCCAAGTCCGAAGATTAAGGCGTGGATTTAAGAACGGATATGAGAAGGTGAGGGTGTTGTAATCAGCGAAGGTTTGGAGGGTTAGATTAGAATATGCACAAGTTGTATTTTGTTTACACAATTTTTTTTTTGAAATTCTTAACCCTTTCTGTAAAAAGAATGTTTTTCTAAGAAGTGGGCTTGACAGTGGACGCATTTTAAACATTTTTACGCTTATTCTGCAGGCATAAATCCGTGACGTAGAGACAGACGTACGAACAGACAGAAATGGCTTCATCGACACAGCTAGCTATTCTGAGTCGATCCATATACTTTAAAGTTTATCTCTATTATTTCTCTATATTGAAAAATATGTATCAAGACTTATATACCTGCCCCTATTGGATAGGGTATACTTATCGGAATAGGGTTTTACTGTTCTATTGGAGAGATCGCAGAAAAGCAGTAAGCTCCATTATGGAATTTCATTAATTTTGTTTAATAATATGTTAAGATGTTAACTAGTTTCCTCTTTAACCTCTGCGACTGACGTGGTAGTCCGACAGACACCACAATATGGAGCAAGTTGTATTACGTCGTTATTTTTCAAATGTTGACTCTCTGGATCTCGGTACCATTCAGTGGCATGCTCGATCGTTTATTAGTGTAACACGCTCTGTCGTGGCGTGTGCGTGTATTGTTGTGTGAAGGAGGGTGTCTACAAGTCAACCACACCAGTGTATGTGTCTGCTAAAAAGCCACCTCAGTGAAATTACTATATGTACATAGTTTCTCCTAAGCAATATGTCAGTAAAATTAGTTTGTTTAATTCAATTTGTTGTTTGTCTCTTAGATGGCTCACTCAAGTAATTACCAAGAGTCTGCTAGATCTAAAGGAACGTCGACTTGAACCTTTGTCAGCTAATGACCAGCTAATAGAGCAGATGAAGAAAGCTAGCACGAGTCCAGTGATTTTTCGATGTAGATGTGGACCCGAATTTCAAGCCAGAAACTGAATTCTTGGATGCCGAGGAAGTTTCAGGTGAGGAAGAGACTCAAGGTCCACGTGGAGAAGAAGAAACTTCAATAGAGCCATCAGGATATTACAAAGGTTAAAAAGAATTTATTTGGGGTAGAAAAGAGTGCCCTAGAATATCACGAACTGCGGCTCACAATATAATAGTATTACCTGGCCGTTTGCATACTCCTAATTTTAAAGGCTATTTTAAAATTTGGTAGATTGCCAAGAGAACTGCAGATGATGGTAACAAGAGCTTTGGGTAAAGATCTTCCTCCCTCCACCACCAAGTACTCAATCGATTCCACCAAGTGGACGAAAGAGTAACAAGATATTTTTGCTGTGATTGCTTAAAGCCAATTTTCAATGCTCTAAGCCATTTTGTCAAAAGAAATTTTGATTTTGAGGTTAAGAAACTTTTAAATCGACCAATGCATGGATTTCTTTTTTTTTAGTCTGACTACCATAAGTGTTAACTTTAAGAAATTTTTATTTAAATGACTACATGTGTAAATTTGGAAGTAGAGTGTTAGATTTGTTTATTTTTACTAAATAGTTATGTTTAAGTAGTTCTGCGACCTATAAATTCAAGAACAGCAGTGCCACCTGCAAATGTGCCAAAAGTAGATTTTATGATATGTCGAACAACTTAAATAGTTTTTCAATAATTGCGAGCCGATTATGTAGAATGATGTGTGTAAGGTATTTATTAACGAATTCAACAACATTATTATAAATATGACATATAGTTGAAATAAATGTCCGCCGCGCCTTCAGACGGTGGGACAGATCCGAGAGTTCCAATATTCAACGAATCTGCCTCAAAGATCAGGCAGAATTTAGCTAATGGACAAAGTAAGATGGTTGATTGCAGTTTATTGGCACAGACCTGAGACGTCAGAAAACCCTATAATATAAAGTCAATCGTCACTTCCGCGATAGATGACTCCAACCTAAAATTTTCATAAAGAATGCTCATTCTGACGTTCGCTGTCTGGCACGTAGCAACGTACCGTTTGCCGTTGACGTCGATATCAAAGAAATGCTGACCAATGCTCAATGGCGATGACGGCTCAAAATACACCAAACAGAAACATTTTGTTGATGCATTGCCATCTGATGAACCTCGTGTGGGTCGTGTGGTTATCCCATATACGTTAATTTAGCTTGAGCGCATTTTTAGATGAATGGGAATACTAACCATTCATCTAAAAATGCGCTCGTCGGTAAAGACGATTTTTCGTTCAAAATTTGGGATCGAAAACGAATAATAATTTATACTATTTATAAATATATAAGCCTATTGCTTATATGTTGTGTGAAGTATTTCGTAACCACTTCTGCACATAACCATTTTTGTTGCTTTTAACTTTAAATACCCATCAAGGTTTTTTTTAATTTGAGAGTCCGAAAAATCCACAAAAAAGGAGACCCTCTAGACTGTGCCAACTACAGAGGCATAAGTCTCCTCAACATCGCCTACGAAATCCTATCTGCCGTAATATGTGAACGCCTGAAACCGTTTACAAACAACCTAATCGGCCCTTATCAGTGTGGTTTTAGGTCAGGAAAGCCCACAAACGATCAAATCTTCACACTTCGGCAGATCCTGGAAAAACCCAAAAAGTCCAAATCGATACCCACCACCTATTCATCGATTTCAAAGCCGCATACGACAGCATTTATAGAGACGAACTATACAGAGCCATGTCTAGTTTTGGTATACAGCCCAAAACTCGTCCGTTTGGTTAGGATGACGATGGAGAATTCTCGCTGCTCCATCAGGATAGGAAACGACCTCACCGACACATTCGATACTAAAAAAGTATTTAGGCAAGGCGATGCGCTGTCATGTGACTTCTTCAATCTGATTCTTGAGAGAATTGTGCAAAACTCACGAGCCAAGACCAGAGGCACAATTTTCCAAAAATCTCTACAACTACTAGCAAACGCCGACGATATTGACATCATTGGTAGGACCCAACGTGATGTCATAGCCACGTTTGCTAGTATAGAGAAGGAAGCGGAAAAATGGGTTTAGCAGTAAATGAAGGCAAGACGAAGTATATGCTGTCAACACGAAACGACACACAACATCGACGAATTGGACAGAACGTCTATCTAGGCTCCGCTATTAACTGTGACAACAACAGCTCGCCAGAAATTAAACGAAGAATTACTCTTGCCAACCGCTGTTTCTTCTAAGAAGGCAATTCAGTTGTAAAGCCCTCACTCGAACTACTACGGAGATCTTATATAAGACCCTGATCATTCCAGTCCTGCTCTACGGCGCTGAAGCATGGACCGTCTCAAAAACGGATGAAGAAATCCTTGGTCGATTTGAGAGGAAAATTCTTCGAAAAACCTTCCGTCCCGTTTGCGTTGACGGGCTATGGAGACGAAGATTCAACCAAGAACTATACGAGCTGTACAGCGACATACCCCTGGTCAAAAAACAATTCCGCATTGGACGTTTAAAATAACTAGGATATGTAGAACGAATGGACACCAATTCTCCGGCTCGCAGTCTTCGATTCCCAGCCAGACGTCGGACGCAGTAGAGGAAGACCTCGCCTAAAGTGGCGCGAACAGGTAGAAACCAACCTCAACCAACTTGGAGTGCGCAACTGGAGGCAGTTAGCTAAGGACCGGGCTAATTGGAGAGGCATGTTGGTTTAGGCCCAGGTCCATTCCGGACTGTAGCGCAACTGAAGTAAGTAAGTTCGAAAAATTTAAAAATGTTATTAGCGATCTTTGACGTTTATAGTGATTTTTACTTTCTTTTACAGTAAAATCGTAAGCACCACATAATCGTAGTAAACTACAACCCCTTGTAAAAATTGCGATTATTCGTAGAAAAACAGTACATTTCGGTCGCGTTGGTTATCCGCAATTTCTGTATTCAAATTCATTAAACTTCTTAAAATTCGTAATTTTCAGTTAAAAACCCCGTTTATTCGAAAAAATTCTATTTTCAACTCCGAATTTGTCTGTTTTTTTTTTAATCACAGCACAAAGAGAGAACAAGAAATATGTAGTAAGACTGATAAGGGATCCCGGAATATTGACAGTCAAAAAGGGCACACTTAAATTCCAAATCGGGTGAAGGGTGGCTTGACCGTTTTAAAAAAAATGAAACAACATTGTTTTTCTGAAAATATGAGATGAAATTGCGAACGTAAGCCATAACGTTTGTACAGAATGAAAAGAAAAATCGAGCGAATTGATTCAAAATTATGAGCCAAAGAACGTCATCAACGGTAACACCCTTTCGGGTTACGGGTCAGAATATGCCCGCGGTAAGGCATGCCTTTCGTAGAAGGCTACTAAAATCCATTACCCGTATACCGACTGTAAAGCGTATACAACAACAAAAATTAAATGAGCAAAACAAAACAAAATTCATACTCCAGGCGGCAATTTAGTTTCACTGAAAAATCCACCCTCTTCCGAAGTCGGCTCTACGGATTATGGGGAATGACAACGAAGTAACGAAGACGCCTTCATCTGGATCTCAAAAAAATATATGTGTCTGTAGGAGCTCGACAACGCCAGAAGTGTAGGCCCACGAAAAACGAGACACAATGAAAAATAAGAGCCTTAAGGTCAAAAAAGACGTTCTTCGAACAAGGCTTAGCAATGTCGAACTGCTCTGCGAAGAGCTTCGTAAAGAAATTCTCCACCTTAAGGAAGACAATATGACTCTAAAGAGTTAATTAAAAACACCTAATGAGCCAAAACCCCGTGAATTCAGAATACCATACGGATGAAGAAAATACCTCCCCCGAAATTATAAACCGAGACAAAGAGATTGTTAATAAAGCGAATAAAGCGTTGTAGCTAGAAGGCCACATGCGTCTTTCTTAAAGGATGACATTGTTAGGGATCTGAAAATCAGGCATTATAAACTTATAGAAGCCGATTGGCAAGCGAGGAAAAGATCCAAAAGATGCCGAAGAAAATATTATGAAACGCTGTCTTCCTTTATTTATACTCACTTTCCAACAGATATGAAAAGCACCTGAAGAAATGTTAAAAATTATCCAGTGGATAAAGTTTAACTCCCATTTTAACGCAATTGACACACTGCCTAAGACTTCGATTAATAATGTGTCGAAGCCAAAGCAGGCTATAATTGTTAAACCCCAAAATCAACGGTAACGAAACGGTAATCAATGTGTTTTAAGAGCGAAAAATGTCATGACGGCAAGAAAAGTTAAGACAAAGTTAACATTTTACTGATACAAATAATGATGAAACGAAAAAGTTAAAACGTTTGATTATCGGCAAGTCAGCTAAGCCAAGGTGTTTAACGATGTCTTACCGTTGCAACAAGAAGGCGTGGATGACATCAGGTTTATTATGTTAATGGAAAGAAAAAAGCTCAAAATTTTGTTATTTATCGCTAATTGCACGGCTCACAATGTCACTTCTGTGATCAGTCGTGTAAAACTAGACTTTTTGCCAGCCAACACGACGTCTAAGCGCCAGCTTATGATAACTTCTTTTTGGCGATCACTGAATTTGGGACTTCATTCAATAATTTTCATTTTCAATCTAGTGGAAAAACAGATATTGCATATGGCATGTGTAAACGAATTAAATTTAACGAGCTATAATCGGGCTGTTCCAGAGTAGTTTAATGGACAGATGAAATGCATAAGTAGTTAACAAAAATAAAATTGAATTCATGTTATAAACAATGAAAACATTATTGATACATTATTGACAAAAAAGGAGACCCTCTAAACTGCACCAAATACAGAGGCACTAGCCACGTTTGCTAGTATAGAGAAGGCGGCAAAAAAGGGTTTAGCAGTAAATGAGGGCAAGACGAAGTATATGCTGTCAACACGAAACGACACACAACATCGTCGAATTGGACAGAACGTCACCTTTGACAGATATAACTTTGAGGCAGTACGGGGCTTTGTCTATCTCGGCTCCGCTATTAACTCTGACAACAACATCTCGCCAGAAATTTAACGAAGAATTACTCTTGCCAACCGCTGTTTTTTCTAAGAAGGCAATTCAGTTGTAAAGCCCTCACTCGAACTACTAAGGAGATCTTATATAAGACCCTGATCATTCCAGTCCTGCTCTACGGCGCTGAAGCATGGACCGTCTCAAAAGCGGATGAAAAAATCCTTGGTCGATTTGAGAGGAAAATTCTTCGTAAAATCTTCGGTCCCGTTTGCGTTGATGGGCTATGGAGATGAAAATTCAACCAACAACTATACGAGCTGTACAGCGACATGCCCCTGGTCAAAAAACTCAGCATTGGACGTTTAAGATGGCTAGGACATGTAGAACGAATGGATACCAATACTCCGGCTCGCAGAGTCTACGATTCCCAGCCAGACGTCGGACGCAGTAGAGGAAGACCTCGCCTTAAGTGGCGCGCACAAGTAGAAAGCGACCTCAACCAACTTGGAGTGCGCAACTGGAGGCAGTTAGCTAAGGACCGGGCTATTTGGAGAGGCATGTTGGTTGAGGCCCAGGTTCATTCCGGACTGTAGCGCCACTTAAGTAAGTAAGTATTGATAAAAAGTGCAGAAGGTGCACACGCGCGTCCGTTTTGCACATTGATAAATCGGAACCTGATACTAAGGGTGCGAACTGCACAACTAGTGAAAACTACAACGCATCAATTTAGTCATAAGTTTCATTATTGTAAATTAGAATTAAGGTAGGCAGTCGAATCGGAACTGGCACGGAATAAAGCTCAATTATAAGAACTTATTTCATAGTTTTTCTTAAATAACAAAATGGTGGTGCACACACTTTTTTGTGAAACAAGGATCAAGATTCCTTTACTGGCGCCCGAGCAGGAACACTGAAGAGAGTCAGTGTTTAAAAAACACTGCAATAAGCATAAGTGAATCTTTAAAAAAATAAAAACTGCAATAAGCTTTAGTAAAGCTTTGAGGAAAAAAAAAAGAAATAAGCATAAGTGATTTTCTTATTACGAGTACAAGTTAATTTCTTAGAAGATAAACTGCAACAAGTATAAGATGAGCTAATGCAAGAAGCCATAAGTAAAAGTCAAAAGTAAATTGAATTAAAGAATATTGAGTGAACACAATTCAATCAAGGGAGACTTAATAAGCTAAAGTGAACCAAATGCGAGGCAACTAGTGTTATGCAAACGTGTAATGAACAAAGACAATAGTGAGCAAAAATATTCAAATTAACCAAAACGAATGGACAAGAGGGATTATAACACCGTCCTAACAGAGGTCAACAGATACGATGAGAAAGATGCATATGTTATGATTTTAGTAAGAACTAGAAGTTAAGATTATATCAAAAATTGTCACATAAATTAAATTCATATCCAAATCAAGACAAAATTGTTACAGGCTTAGCACACAAACAGCTTTTGATTAAAAAAAATATGTCCAGAAACCAACTCTCATGAAAAAAGGGGCCGGCATACTGAAACATTAGAGTGGTGAAGATCCTTGTACCCTAGTAGGTCGCTGCATATGTTATTACATTAACGACTTAAAAGGAAACATGCGAGCTTTCCAAACAAAGTGAAAGTTTAAAAAGAGCGTTTAGTAAGCATCTAACGAAAATTTTATATATTAAAAATAAAAGAAGATATAGTACTTAAACAAGTACTTTGTTTAAAAATTTACAAATAAGGGCAAAAGAAAAACACACTTAATAAAAAATCCACTAAATCCACTACTAGTGAATAGGTCATCGACCAACTTCAAGGGGTGGGAGCCGTATGGGGGGTATTTGAAAATTCCAATCCCTCGGAGTGTAACCATGGCTTAGAGCAATACGGTTTGTCAGGAATTTCGGCATCAAATGTAGAACAAGCGGACGAACATTGTGGGCCGTTCTACGAACAGAACCTTAACAGAACTCCAAATTTACCAATTCCGTTAAGGAACCGCAAAACTTTGAGGGGTATCTACTACATTGTGTCCATGGCGTCGAGACGGTACTGAAGGATTACGAAATAGTTCGTAGTAAGCCCATCTACAGGGCAATACTTCAGCATATCCGCCAGAAGGTTAGAGGCAATGCAGACTCTGATCTTGTTTCATGCAATATTTTTGATAATGATTGGATTGAGATTAAAAGGGTTTTCTTCTTTCACTACGCTGATAAAAGAGATATCCGAACTCTTGAACACCAGTTGAACAAGCTATCACAAAGTAACTCAAGTGTCGATGATTTTTACGCAACTGTTAGTCATCAATTCTCCCTGATCATAAGTAAGATCAGGGCTGGAGTTTATTTCACCGAGACAATGAACGCCTTGGTGGAAACCAATCGAAATCGCGCACGAAATGTGTTCACACGAGGGTAAATTTGAAAAATAAACTCAGCATTGAATCCAATTAAGATATAATCTAAAAAATCGCCCTTCAAACGCAGTAAATCAAATGTTGACCTTAAACGGGGATATACCAGTATCCGCAAAAGCTAAATTAGAAGCTGTTTATGAAAAATTCAGAAATCTCTTCGCTCCAGTGAGTAACGAAAAAGTAATAACCAGTGTTTGAGCTTAAATCCGCATAAGCTCAGATGAGCCTATCCATGCTAAAAGTTATCCATATCCGGCTTGCATGTTGAATGAAGTAGAGCGAACAATTAAACAACTTCTACATTAACATATCTTCGTCCCTCGAACAGTCCGTATAATTAGCCTATATGGGTTGTTCCTAAAAACCCGAAACCCAATAGAGAAAAAAATATAGAAAGGTTATCGATTACAAGCGTCTTAATGCTGTAACGATACCGAGAATGGGCTAAATATTAACCTAGAAAAAAACTTAATTTATGGCTACTAGTGTCGAATTCTTCGGATATCTTGTCAGCCCAGAAGGCATTGTCCCCGATAAAAAAAAATGTCAAGGCCATTAAAAAAAATTCTTCCTCCGTGAAATCTGAAGGAACTAAAACGCTTAAAGTCTTTCTAAAGCCTGATAGAGTTGCTTACTTCTGCGGGTGTTCTTACATTTCCTGAGTTCGGCAAAGTCTTTAATTTGACCACGGATGCTTTCAACTACGCCATTGGAGCGGTCTTATCCCAAAGCGAGCATGGCAAAATAAAAACCGGTAGCATACATCTCCCTCTCCCTCAACCGAACAGAGGAGAATTATGCAACAAATGAAATTGAGATGCTTGCCATAGTGTGGGCTCTCTATAATTTAAGAAATTATCTGTATGGAGCCAAGAAGGTAAAAAAGATTACTGATAATCAGCCTCTGACGTTAGCACCAAGCAATAGAAACCATAACGCAAAGCTTAAGCGCTGGAAGGCAAGCATTGAGGAGTATAACTACGAGTTGATTTACACTCCTGGTTGATCGAACTTTCTAGCTGACGCTCTCTCACGACTTAGGACAGAAGTCAATCACTTGTCAGACACTAGGACCGAAACTGCAGATAAGACTCAACAGAGTCTCCATGGTTGACCAAGCTGACACTGCTAAAGAGGGACTTTGTGAGTTCTTATCTAGTGATACTGATGACCTTATGGGAATGTTAAGGGAACAACTTTATCCGGACGCAGATTTCTAATTATAGAAAGATACATAGAAGAGCCCATTGTGCATTTAGGGAAAACAATGATCAAATTTTAGAGAAATGTTACATTCCCCATATGATGGCTCAAATTAGAAAATTCTCCGCTTAATGCGAAATCTGCAACATGTATGACAGACATCTGACAAATTCCGAGTTGCAAAAAACATCGCCTCCTAAATAACTACCTTTGCGAAATTCTTCATATGGAATAAGAAATTCTTAACTGTGGTTGACAAATTTTCCATGTTCTCTAAATTTTTGCACATCAAGGAGAAATCATTAGGTCTGAATTAATCACATGAAATCATAAACTATTTTACCGTCCCACAAAATATATTAGTGACAGACAACGAGTGAAGATTCCTTAGCCCCATAGTCGAAAATTTTACAAAGATTTATTTAACACCATCCAACAAAGCGAGGTAAACGGACAAGTAGAAAGGGTCTACTCCACTATTTTGGAGATTTACCGGTGCCTCAAGGTTGAAAACCCAGACCTCAAAGTAAAACAACATTCCGTTGTCAAACGAAAACCAACTGATGTATTCTTCAATAGGTCTCAGAGGGTCAGTTATAAAAACCTCTTCAATATTCATTCAAAATTAAAAAGAACTTTAGGAGTATTATTCTAGCATCCATGTTTCTTTTAACATGGATGCTAGAAATGCTATTAAGTTAAAAAATGAAAAGAAGTGCTCCAGGAAGTACTGTGTGGGTGATTTGTTTTACACCGCAGTGAAATGTATAAAAAGTAAACACAATTCCCTGTACAAAAAAGAAACGGTAGCTAAGAACAATCGCATTTCAATTGTGACAGAAAGTGGCAAAAGAATTGATAAAGCTTAATGGGCTTTATGAAAACTAAACTTAAACTGAATTTGTAACTGCAAAAAAAAAAAGGAAGTGAATCCCTTGCCTACCTACCTATCCACCTATCCACAACTCGTGAGAACTGCAACGCAGCAAATTAATCATTAGATTCATTATTGTAAATTAGAATTAAGATAGGCAGTCGAATTCGATCTGGCACGGAATAAAGTTCAATTATAAGAAATTCATTCATAGACAGTCGTGAGTATTGACTTTTTTTTAGCAATACTCCTTATTAGAAGAAACAATTGGGAATGAAACTCACAAACGAAAACTTTTATTTAAACAAAACAATTAAATAAGAAGTGAATACGTATAGTAAGACATATCGTAGTGTTAAAATTGACCAACATTCCACAACCAGACCAAAAACAAGTTTAAAAGTAATTTACTTACCTTATTTGGTTGTAAGATTTTATTATTGCTTAATGTATCTTCATTTAAACTTGGTATTTCATTTAAGATTGATGTATGAGTAGAGTTGTTTGTAGAGAAAATGTATCCCAGATCTATATCCTGTTGATATAATATTTCCGCCAGTTTGCTGTCCTGAAAATCATAATAAAAGTGTTTCATTTGTTTGTATCTATCATACTAATCATAATAATATTATTATAGTAAAACGTATAATTCGAACTAGCAAACGTATATAGCATTTCTGGTGTTTAGTATATCGTAACCCTATCTACGTGAATGAGTTCTTATTAAAATTATTTTGTAACAAAATAAATGTTGAAAAGAGTGAATAAACATCAGCCGGCACTCTTCGATGGTTCTAGGTTCGCCTCACTTTAGTAAACTATATGAGATAGGGCAAAATTAATAGCATGGGTTAATGTGTACTAACTGCCATTTTGTTAGAAATAACAAAAAAAAATGTATTTAAAAATTTACGATGCGTTAAAAGAACATTGCGTAAATTGGTGCAATAAGCTGTTGGTGTTTATCGCTATATTGCATGTTTTCATTGTTACAAAGTGAAATAAACAAACATGAGAAGGCTAAAATCCGTGCCGCGAATCTTTAAAAACACTATCCTACCCTATCCTTATAATTAATATTATAAAGTTGGTGTGGCAAAAAAAAATTATGAGCATGAAATACAGTTAGAAAATATTTTTCTCAGATAATTTATTAACATATTTTATTGTTAAAAAAAATGCGATGTTTTTCTATGGCATATAAGATATGGAATATTATTTCAAAATCGTTTTTTTTTAAGAAAAGCACACCCACCCAAAATTTGGGCTTGGAAAAAAATGATATATAGACCAGCATAGGCGAAGAAGCAAAGAGCAATTCTTTGTTAAATTTATGACGCTATCAGAGTTAAAAGCAAAATTGACATCTAGATGATTCCGACCAATGATTTCAATATCTTCGCCGTATGCTAGTGTATGTTGTATCTGGTGTTGCCACAATGCTCTTGATAATTATTTTAAAAATAAGTCGCACCCTGTCTAAATCGTTTTCTGTTGTTGAGTATTTCGTTGATGACGTTGTCGACCCTAATGGATCATTCATAGACTGACGCTTATAGTTTAGCTCTATAAATCGTATCACATGTGGCATTGAAATCGATGATGAATATGTGAAGGATATTGATATGGATATTTGATATTTAATTCAGAGAGTCATTTTTTTCTTGATACTTTGCCTTTTTAGACTTATTTTTTGTCAGAGAGCATCTGTCATCATTCTTCGCCAAAGCAGGGAGAGAAACCTGGCGCACCAAATGCGGCCGACCATACAGCTTGCTGACATCGATCGTCATCATTGGTCTTCGACACAAGATGCTAGGGTATTGTATTAATAATATATAATATAGGATCTGCGTCTTCCGACATTATATTTTTTCACAGTATTTTGCATTTATGTGGCATGATGGATATACGAAATATTAATTTGGTTGGAAAAAAGTAGATGTCACATTTGTTTATTCTGCTTTTGCATGGCCCATACCATCGTATTACAAATATGTAGCAGTTTGGAGCTTCCGCTAGTTGTTTTACTGTACCTTTTCTGTTATGTGTTCAAACATTCCAGATACAGATACGAACGTTGTCCTTTTTTCGTGTGGCGTGGTCTTCAACTGTAAATATCTGAAGTTTTCGAAAAAATAGGACACGCAGCCATCAGTATCTACCACGGCATTGAGCGCTGCAGTGGCGATTTCTCCTCATTCCTCACAATTTATGTTCCTACGTCTGACTAACCTTTGAGATTTTTAGATGAACATCACATGGGTGGTTGGGTGTTGTAGAACGAGGGTCAACTCTCATTGGTCTTAACTTGGCAATGCCCAGTGGTTGTAACTCTGACTACACATCAAGTGCTTATTTTTAACCTCCAAGTGGTAACCATCGGGTACTGGTCTCATCCAACCGGATTTGACTTGCGAGTGTTGATAACACGACGAAAAACAGCAAGACTATAAACTGCCAGGTTAGAATGGCACGGCATGAATGTCCCAGGCGAACCTAGACAAGCTGCTTCGACATAATCGGACAACAGGTTGTCTAGGAATTTCAAGGGTTAGTCAGGCCCCTTGAACAGAGATGGTGGCGAATGAACCGAAAGGCCAACAGCAGCGATCAAGCCCGTAGTGGATACTGATGGCCCCGTGTCCTAGGGGTATCTAATAAATTGGAACTGGCCCTCCAGGTTAGGGGTTGTGCTTTGGGTTAACTACCCAACCATGGAAAAATATTATGTTACGAAGCAACCAATAGCCTCGGAAAGGACTGATTTTATTGTTGACGGCACGGCTAAACGAAAAAAGTACAACGACGTTCGTATCTGCAACTGGAATGTGAGAACATTAAACAGGAGAGGTGCAAGCGAACAACTAGCGGAAGCCCTAAACTGCTACAAAGCAGTCTTTACTGGCATCCAGAAAATACGATGGGATTGGCCGGGCAAAAAGCGGATGAAAAAATGTGACATCTACTATGGACCGTAAGAGGTACGCATCCAGTATTTTGGATGTCCGAACATTCCGAGGAGCTAACATCGCCTCGGACCACTACCTTGTTGCAGCCAAGGTTAGAATGCAGATATCCACCACGCCGCAACATTCCAGAATTACTGTAAAAAAATTAATGTTGAAAGACTGCAATCGCAAGAGACCGCCAAAACATTCGCCCAACGCGTATCCCTAAGCCTCTCGATTTACACCATACCACCAGCATCGAATGTCGACGAACAATGACAACGATGCCAACAAGCCATTAGATCAGCAGCAACTGATGTGCTAGGTTTCTCGCGCCCACCAGCAAGAAACCCTTGGTTTGATGAGGAATACCGACAGGGCTAAAGTGCAGCTGAAGACGAGAGCTGCCGTTGAGCTCTATAGGTAGGGAAAAAGGGAAGAACACCGGCTTTTCAGAAAGAAGAAAAAGAGCAAGAAAAGCGCGCGATCGAGGATATAGAGGGGTGCCACTCCAGGAACGATGTTCGCAAGTTTTACCAAAGTATAAAATGTTAAAGCCAAGGATACAAGGCTCGAACAGAATACTGCCGGGATGAACATGGAAATATCATAGTTGAGACATGCTGAGGATATGAAAGAACTACTTCTGCAGACTGTTAAACGGCGATGACGAACAACATTCCGCTGTCAGGCAGAACGAACCATTCAATACTGGCAACGACAGCGAAAACTGTCAACCACCCGACCTGAGTGATGTGAGGATAGCAATATGAAGCTCAATAAGTCTGCCGGAAATGACGGCCTTCCGTCTTGACTTGGTAAGTAACATCCACCAACTTATAAGCCGAATCTGGTCGGAAGAAAATATGCCTGAATAATGGAACCTCAGCATCGTTTGCCCGATCCACAAAAAAGGAGACCCTCTCAACTGCGCCAACTAATGAGGCATAAGTCTCCTCAACATCGCCTACAAAATCCTATCTGCTGTAATATGTGAACGCCTGAAACCGTTTACCAATAATCTGATCGGCCATTATAAGTGTGGTTTTAGGCCAGGAAAGTCGACAACCGATCAAATCTTCACACTTCGGCAGATCCTGGAAAAAACCCAAGAAGTCCAAATCGATACCCACGACCTATTCATCGATTTCAGGCACAATTTTTCAACTAAATGGCTGGAAATCGAAGACACTGCGAGCCGGAGTATTGGTATCCATTCGTTCTACATGTCGTAGCCATCTCAAACGTCCAATGCGGAGTTTTTTGACCAGGGGCATGTCGCTGTACAGCTCGTATAGTTCTTGGTTGAATCCTCGTCTCCATAGCCCGTCAACGCAAAGGGGACCGAACAATTTTCGAAGAATTTTCCTCTCAAATCGACCAAGGAGTTCTTTATCCTCTTTTGAGACGGTCCATGCTTCAGGGCCGTAGAGCAGGACTGGGATGATCAGGGTCTTATATAAGATCTCCTTAGTAGTTCGAGTGAGGGCTTTACAACTGAATTGCCTTCTTAGAAAAAACAGCGGTTAGCAAGAGTAATTCTTCGTTAAATTTCTGGCGAGATGTTGTTGTCAGAGTTAATAGCGGAGCCGAGATAGATAAAGTCCCGTACTACCTCAAAGTTACATCTGCCAATGGTGACGTTCTGTCCAATTCGTCGATGTTGTGTGTCCTTGCGTGTTGACAGCATATACTTCGTCTTGCCCTCATTTACTGCTAAACCCATTTTTGCCGCTTCCTTATCTGTACTAGCAAACGTGGCTATGATATCACTTTTAGTCGGACCAATGATGTCGATATCGTCAGCGTATGAAAGTAGTTGCACCGATTTTTGAAACATTGTGCCTATGGCGTTGGCTCGGAAGTTTTGCACAATCCTCTCACAAATCAAATTGAAGAAGTCAGTCACACTACAGTTCATCGCCTTGCGTTAATTCTTTATTGGTATCGGAAAAATTTTGGAGGTATACCAAACTAGAAATGACTCTGTGTAGTTCGTCTGCGGCTTTGAAATCGATGATTAGGTGGTGGGATCTATTTGGGTTTTTCCAAGGATTTGCAGAAGTGTGGCGATTTGATCAGTTGTGCAATTTAATGGCCTAAAATCACACTGATAAGGGCCGATCAGGTTGTTGGTAAACGGTTTCAGACGTGCACATATTAAGATAATTAGGATCTTGTAGGCGATGTTGAGGACACTTGTTCCTCTGTAGTTGGCGCAGTCCAGAGATTCTCCCTTTTTTTAAGATATTATTACTTTTGAAAAAAATGTATAAAAAATGATTGAACTATAAGAACAATTTTTTTTTAGAAAAACTCGATCGAAAATTGGAGTGCCTCAAACCTAACTAGAGACGAAATTCATGGTGCGTTTAACCTTCCAGTTCGATTTTATTTAGTTGCCATTTTTGGGTGTTGTAGAACGAGCGTAGACTCTCATTGGTTTTAACTTGGCAATGCCCAGTGGTTGTAACTCTGACTACACATCAAGTGCTTATTTTTAGCCTCCAAGTGGTAACCATCGGGTACTGGTCTCATCCAACCGGATTTGACTTGCTAAATGATAAGCGCGAGTGTTGATGACACGACGAAAAACAGCAACACTATCAACAGCCAGGTCAGAATGGCACGGATTGAATACCCGGCCTGCTGTCCCAGGCGAACCTAGACAAGCTGCTTCGACATATTCGGATAACAGGCTGTCTAGGAATTTCGAGGGTTAGTCAGGCCCCTTGAACAGAGATGGTGTCGGATGAACCGAAAGGCCAACAGCAGCGATCAATCCCGTAGTGGATACTGATGGCCCCGTGTCCTAGGGGTGTCTAATAAATTGGAACTGGCCCTCCAGGTTGGGGGTTGTGCTTTGGGTTAACTACCCAAACATGGAAAAAAATTATGTTACGAAGCAACAAATAGCCTCGGAAAGGACTGATTTTATTGTTGACGACACGGCTAAACGAAAAAAAGGACAACGACGTTCGTATCTGCAACTGAAATGTGAGAACATTAAACAGGAGAGGTGCAAGCGAACAACTAGCGGAAGCCCTAAACTGCTACAAAGCAGACTTTACTGCCATCCAGAAAATACGATGGGATACGGACAAAAAGAGGATGAAAAACTGTAACATCTACTATGGACCGTGTTATAGTGAGCAGAAACAGCGACTATTCGGATGCGGATTTTTTATAAGTGCCAGGCTTAGACAAGAAGTCTTTTGTTTTTAAGACATTAGCGAGCGCGTTGTAACAATACGCATTAAGACCAAATTCGCCAACATAAGCCTTATATGCGCTCACGCCCCAACGGGCCTACACGACAACACGTCTGGTAACGGACTTAGGCTAATTGACTTCGCTACGGAACGAAATGCCACTATAGCCAGCACACGGTTTCCTCACCTCGATATCCATAAGGGGACATGGCGGTGTCCAGATCAACGAACGGGCAACGAAATTGGTCACATTGCGATAGACAAGCGCTGCTCTACGGCGCTGAAGCAAGGACCGTCTCAAAAGCGGATGAAGAAATACTTGGTAGAATTGAGACGAAAATTCGTCGGTCCCGTTGGCGTTGACGAGCTATGAAGGTGAAGATTTAACCAAGCTGTACAACGACATGCTCCTGCTCACGACCTGAATGAAGTGAGGATAGAAATATCTAAGCTCAAGCTTCCCACCGAGCTTTATAAAGCCGGCGGAGATGCCTTCTTAGTAACACCCACCAACTCATAAGCCGAATCTGGTCGGAAGAAAGTATGCCTGAAGAATGGAACCTCAGCATCGTTTGCCCGATCCACAAAAAAGGAGACCCTCTAAACTGCGCCAACTACAGAGGCATACGTCTCCTCAACATCGTCTACAAGATCCTGTTTGCCGTAATATGTGAACGCCTTAAACCGTTTACCAACAACCTGATCGGCAATTATCAGTGTGGCTTTACGAATGGATACACAACATCTACGAACTGGACAGAACGTCACCATTGACAGATATAACTTTGAGGTAGTACGGGACTTTATCTATCTCGGCTCCGCTATTAACTCTGACAACAACATCTCGTCAGAAATAAAACGAAGAATTACTCTTGCCAACCGCTGTTTCTTCGGGCTAAGAAGGCAATTTAGTAGTAAAGCCCTCACTCAAACTACTTAGGAGATCCTAAATAAGACACTGAGCATCCCAGCCCTGCTTTACGGCACTGAGGCATGGACGGTATCAAAAGTGGATGAAGAAATCCATGGTTGATTCGAGAGGAAATTCCTTTGGACGTACGCGGGGAGTTTGATGGTACCAAAAGTCCCTAGCAATATATTGCCACTCCAGGAACGATATTCGCAAGTTTTACGAAAGTGTAAAACGTCAAAGCCAAGGATACAAGGCTCGAACAGAATCCTGTCGAGGTGAACAAGAACATATCGTAGTTGAGACACAGTCGATGTTGAGGATATGGACTGTCTGCAGACTGTTAAACGGCGATGACGTACAACATTCCGCTGTCAGGCAGAACGAACCATTCAATATTGGCAACAACAGCGAAAACTGACAACCACCCGACCTGATTGAAGTGATGATAGCAATATCTAAACTCAAGCTTAATAAGGTGTCGTAAATGACGGCCTTCCCGCCGAGCTTTATAAAGCCGGCGGAGATGACTTGGATAGTAACATCCACCAATTCATAAGCCAAATCTGGTCGGAAGAAATCATGCCTGAAGAATGGAACCTCAGCATCGTATGGCCGATCCACTAAACTGCGCCAACTACAGAGGCATTAGTCCCTGATCGACCCTTACCAGTGTGGTTTTAGGCCAGGAAAGTTCACAGCCGATCAAATTTTCACACTACGACAGATCCTGAAAAAAAAACCAAGAAGTACAAATCGATACCCATTACCTATTCATCGATTTCAAAGCCGCATACAACAGTATTTATTGAGACGAACTATACAGAGCCATGTCTAGTTTTGGTATACCGCCCATACTCGTCCGTTTGTGTAGGATGACGATGGAGAATTATCGCTGATCCATCAGGGTCAGAAACGACCTCACCGAAACATTCGATACCAAAAAAGGATTTAGACAAGGCGATGCGCTGTGATGTGACTTTTTCAATATTATTCTTCAGCGGATTATACAAAACTCCCGAGCCAATTCCAGAGGCACAATTTTCCAAAAATCGGTACAACTACTAGCATACGCCGACGATATTGAAATCATTGGTAGGACCCAACGTGATGTCATAGCCACGTTTTCTAGTATAGAGAAGGATCACCTCTACGCTCTACGGCGCTGAAGCCGTCTCAAAAGCCGATGAAGAAATCCTTGGTAGAATTGAGACGAAAATTCTTCGGTCCCGTTGGCGTTGACGAGCTATGGAGGCGACGATTCAACCAAGAACTATACGAGCTGTACAACGACATGCTCCTGGTCAAAAAGCTCCGCAATGGACGTTTAATATGGCTAGGACATGTAGAACGAATGGACACCATTACTCAGGCTCGCAGTCTTCGATTCCCAGCCAGACGTAGGAAGCAGTAGAGGAAGACCTCGCCTTAAATGGCGCGCACATGTAGAAACCGACCTCAACCAACTTGGAGTGCGCAACTGGAGGCAGTTATCTAAGGACCGGGCTAATTGGAGAGGCATGTTGGTTGAGGCCCAGATTAATTCCGGACTGTAGCGCCACTTACGTTAAGCCATTTTTGTGTGAGTGAAATTTATCAGTTGGCATTTGACAGTCGTAGAGAGTGGTCGATTACAATTTATAATGAAGCATCTTACCAGAAACAGCGTGTTGAAATTATTAAAACATCTTATTTAAATAATTTTTCAATTGTAAATAAGCGTAGAAAAGTGTAGAAATAAACAGAAAAGCTTCTATTGGGACACTGATAAAATTTTCGATTGACAGGCCGGCGGCGTCATTGGCATAATACTAAAGACATGTTGGAAAGTATCAATTAGTCATACAGAACATGTTGTTTGAACATCGCTTCGATGCGAATTTTTAGAGCCACTCGTTTTCAGTTGTGACAAAACACGTTAACATTCAGACTTAAGGTTGTCGCTTGGATTTCAATCAAATAGCTAGTGAGACGCTATAGAATTCCATCTCCAAAAAAATCCAAAATGACATTCTGTTCAACTACAATTATCCTACAGTCGTGTAGATCAGTTAGATCTACGTTGTGTGCTTTTCATTGACTTGTATGGCGGGAGAAGTTCCTTGCAGAAGTTGAAAGGGACATTAAATTAAAAAAGTTATTTAATTTCTCTATGTCTTATATTTTTGTTGTTCTGCAATATTTATAATATATTTGGTTTGACGTTAAGTTTGTAAGTTTGTTTTTCGCCAATCCTTATAATAAAACATTTGTTTTGACGTTAACTTTGTAACATAGAGAAATAATTTAGATAGTTATATCGTGAAGAATGTATATGGATCGGCTCGGAATTCAACCATGTTTGTATGTCCGTCCGTCGGCGTCGGTATAAAAAACAGTCTCAACAATATATTAAGGATATGGCATTGTCTTTATTTCTAACAAGTAATAAGATTTTAGGCACACACCGACTTTTTTTGGGGTGTTCATACAAAAAAAAAACGAATATTTTTGGTAAAAGTTTAGGAAAATGCGAAAAAATGTTTGATGAAAATACGGATATAATGGTTCGCCTGAACATTTTACAGCCGTGAAATAACTAATTTTATCGGTCGGGAAAACTGGTACATGGATGAGAAGAAGTTAGCCATCGCAAGATATCTCCCCGCACTTACGGGATCGATTCCTTTCGAGTATCAAGTGGTCTAAGGACAAAAAGATAATACCAGAGTTTGGTTTCAAGGCTGGACATGACTGTATTCAAACCGCCTCCAAACTCGTCTCTGATATACAATGGAACAAAGCAAAGAAAACAGTGCACGGGTGCATGTCTGGTTGATTTAGAGAAGGATTTCGATACCGTAAAGTTAGAGGGCCTCTTTATAAAGCTGACCAGACTTCGCATAAGTAATATATGCTGCTATATGTGCTTCATGATATGTTGACTGGTAGGACGTTTGTGGTCAGAAGTGGCATGGTAACTTCTGCCACAAAAATTTTCATTAAAAATGGTCTGCAACAGGAAGCGGTAAACTCGTTGATTCTCTTCAGCATTTACAACAGTGATATAATAGGTACCTAGTCGCCCGCATACGTAATTGCCTGAGTATCTATATTCCGTTAGATGCTATTCTGGCGAGAGCTAAAAACGTCTTGTCAGCGTTTGCTCTGACAAGACCATTGCTTTGTAGCAGTCGTCTTGACATCAGAGTGAAGACGATTTGGTCCATGTCCCTTATCAGGCCGATGATTGCCTATTGTTGTCCGGTGTGGTTCAACGTTGATCCATCTCAAATGGAAAATATACGGGTATTTCAGAAGCTGCCTTGGACTTCACAGAACACCAGTATCTGACGACACAAAATGTTATTCCATTCGGTTTTACGCGGCATGAGCGATGGCCTCGAGCAATAGTCTCATCTTTGGGGCCTTCTACCCCAACGATGAATATTTTGAGTGCGCGTTAAGGCGGCTTAATTCCGCTCAAACTTTCCTATATTTGGATAGTCGAGGGGTGATACAGGATAGATTTGCGGTTTCACTTATCTACTGAACCGGCGGTTTCTATCCGACCGAGACGTTGCCGCTCAAGATAGAGGTAAGCACCTGTGGTAGGAGGTGTGTCGGAGTGTATCCGATTGGGACCGTCGGAGTAGGTTAAATTAGTTATAGATAGTTACTTTAAAAATAATATGGCCGACTAACATAGTTTAAGGTTTTAGGTAAAGTTCAACAGTCAGGGTGGCACAAAAATAATACAAAAAAAAAACTGTTATGGCTGTTCTAGTTCTTAAGTTATTTTGAAGTAGTTTTAGTTAGTTGCTAAGCAGTTTTAGTTAGCCTCTAAGTATTTCTAATTAGTAAATAAGTTTAAAAAAAAAAACAAATTACACCAAGTTTTTTTTTAAATAAAGTTTCTTGGTTTTTAAAATAAAGATACTTTTAATAACCGAAATAGATTATAGGCCGTAAGGCATTAGAATTAAGTTGTCATTGTTTTATTTAGAGCGCTCGCATGGGCCAGTAAGTTAGTTAAGTAATTGGTACGTAGGCTTGTTTTAGTAATTTTTGTCCAGCATTTAAGTTATTTAAGGATTATAAGAAACAAAAATTGAATTACTAAAAAAAAACACAGTAGACATACAAATATTTTTAAAATTCGCTCACTTTAAATGCAAAACAAAACGTCGATTTTGCTCTTAAGCCTTCTGTTTGTTTATAGGCCACGCACAAAAAAAGCATTGATTGTATTTTTTTATTCGCCTCTTTCTGTCGTTTGTCAAACAAAACTCGGGTCTTTCATTTAAACACGGGTTTAAATCTATAATTAACATAACCTTAGGTTTAATCTATTCACGACATTGCAAGAACTTGTTAAACGTTTATGAATATTAGGCATTGTAATTTGTTCGGCATTTGGCATTTGATTGGAACCCGATTATTTTGAAGAATGTAAAAGAATTGAATTTGACATTAGCTGCTGGTTTGTGACAGGGGGCTCTCAGCGTTGAGTTTCTCTCACTTAAATTTCTTTAGTGTTGCTACAAACACAGAATACATAATACACACTCTATGGTAAATACACTTTTAGAAGGTTTAAAAAGACTAACAATAGGTGAACAAACTTCAGATGTCAATCATACTAACCAATACAAAGTTGTTGCGTTTCTTTCGAATTTCAAGATTTCGATGGCAAATCTACATGTAGTTTAATTTAACAATCGAACAAACGTTGTTGATCAATTTGAATTAAGTCATATTTAAATGAGTGCTTCCCTTATCTAATGATAACAGTTTATTAGTTTAGGATATCATGTTTCGGCATAAAGTAAATATTACCAGTAAGAAAAGTCGTTCACTGTAAAATAAAAATGTTAATGTTCTAAAATGACCTCTTCTCATTCACCCTAATATGTAGGCACATGTTTTAAAATATGTAATTAAATGTACATATACACCTGCACTACTCTTGTACATTCAAGAAAAAAACGAGCAATTGTTATGCATTTGGGCCGTTCAAACATAAAAATTTAATTATTGCAAGCATTATTAAGTCACCTTTAAGCTTTGGATAGCTTTAACTTGTTCCTCCTCTTCATTTTTATTTGGTTGGGTACTCGACAACGTCTTACATGAGGAAGGTGATAACATGTATCCCAAGTCAACATCTTGTTTATATAGAACATCAGCCATTTCCAATACCTTAAATGAAGAAAATAAAAATATTAAGTGACGATTTTTGATATATATTAGTTAATATCACTCTTACAGAAAATAACAGTATATCCTTAAAGTTTTTTCGAAATTTCGTTTCAATAGGTTTGTTAAATTGTGTATTATTATGTATATACTAAGAACAACACGTAACTTTAAAGCATTTTTATTATTTAATAAGGTAAGCACATTACAACCATTCACTTGATGTGCGTAGAAGCAACAGATAAACTATACTGTTGGCAAAATGTTTGCTCAAAAGATTAGGTAGGTACCTACATACCTATTATAAGAATGATAATATCTACTTTCTACGTGAGAAATTTGATCAAATAGTAATACCCATAACTAAACCTTTGTTTGGTTAAATAAAATCAAAAAGTTGTACTAAATAACTATCAGAAATGTTTGCATATAGATAATATATGCAGACAAATTTTTACAAATGTTTTTATTTCAAGGCACATTGTGTTCAAAGTTGTTACACATAATGACATATAACCATTATTCAACAGACCGTAATATAGTGAAATTCCATTTTTGCACTGGGGTTGGTTAATCATACCTATTTTTATTTTGCTAAAGTATACAACATTGTTTGCATTGTAGGGGTATATATTTCACGTGGGTAAACAATCTAAGTAAAATATATTTCTCTCTTTTTATACAAGAGCAATTTATTTTATTTGTGTCTGGCCTCACGTTCTTCCCAACGACTTTCATTCCCATGAACGACGTAGTAACACAAACAAAACATACAAACAAAGTATGTTCTACAGCTGGAACATACTGTTAAAATCTAAAAGTAAAAGTTTTATGTCTCTGGTAGCGACATTGATATTTACACTCAGCGAAGGAAAATTTCAAATTGGGATTTATGCTAAAATAAAATTTTTGGAGGTGAAACGTTCATGCGCATTTAGTTTGAATTGGATTTTGGTGGATTTTCGGTGCAATCATACCTTCTCTCTTCGACTCACACAAAATCGGCCTGCCTTGCTTGAGATGACTTATTTTATTCCAATGAACGTGAAGCTAGGTAGAGTTAAGTTTACGATTGATTATTATTTGGCAAACTCTAATAAAACAAGCGGTACTGTTGTCACAATCAAATTGAACTAAAATCTTTATAAATATCCAACTAATACCAGCAGAATATATCGAAATTCTCCATGTAACACATTAAAAGCAGTGTGTTAATGTATTGTTGCATTTAAATTGCTATTTCCATCAAAAATCATTGTATTTTCGAATGCAATTTATTATCAGAATTACTACTAACGTTAATAACAAGACCTCATAACTAGCGCTGCAGCTGAAAAAAAATCGCAGTTGCCTGTAATTTACAATGCGTAACCCAACTTTACAGTGCTTAGAACTAAAATGCTGTTGAATATCTAAATAAATTTAATTTTTTATTATGAGGTCGACTTTTATACATTTCTACCTAGAAGTCCGATTGTATTTGAAAGGGTTCCCAACCCTTTTTATGGTTGAACATTTCGTGGTTTAGCGCTAGGTACCTGTATGGGTGGTGTGCTCAATTTTATCTCGCTATAATTTACACTTTTAATCAAGGTTACAAATTTAAAAGTGGTGGGTAGTTCAATAAGTTTTAAAAACTGCATTTCTTAAAAAAAATTATTGAAGAATCAAGAACGTTCACCATTTTGTCTTTAACGAACCGTTTAATACCCCATCCTCTTTTTTGTGACAGAAAATCGTGCCTATTGTTATTGGGTATAAAATCGTTTACGTTTCCAAAAAATTCCCAAATTGTAATTTTTTTTATTAAATTTACCTACCTCGCCCAAATTCAATGATATAAACAAAAAAAAATTGGTGTGACACTGCAATTTACTTTACTTTGCGTGCCAATATCAGTACCTACATGATCAATATGCACAACACAATTAATAATGATCAACGAAAGCATAATGAGCAAATAGGGTTTAAATCTAAAACCGTACACCTTCATACAGACACAGTCACACAATCAATTCATGTGCAATGTTTTGCTTAATCTATCCGACCGTGATCACATCATACTCCTACAAAGAACCGACAAGACAAAGAACGAAACAATATATTTTCCTCCAAGTAAAGTTGACATATAATGGTCTATATTTTTCCTCCGCTCCTAGTTTCAGTATAAAAGAAGGAAAATGAAGAAACCACCCTCAGTGAGATCGCGACAGCGATCTTGAACACAAGGCAGGGTATACGTCGTTTTTTATTATGGCTCCGCCCATTTTAGTCTCTTTATGCTTGTTTTTGCAATTTTAAGAGATTGTAAAACACATTTTAAGAGACCTGCGCAGTAGAATGGCCAACTGTTTTGGTACGCACTATACAAGGTGGGCCAATAGAAGTCATCCGATGTTGTTTGGCCTTCAGAATATCGGTTGTGGCTCGCGCAATGTGTGCCGTTGCACCTTCCTGTTGGAACCACATGTCCACACTCCTATTTCGTCCAATTGCGGCAAAAAAAAACTCGGTTAACATGACCCTATGGCGCGCACCGTCCCGAAAGTATAATAAGCATATTAAGATCTACTAAATGTATTAGAATAGAAATGACGTCCTTGAATATGAAGTGGTAAAAAAGAAAAATGAGTGGTGGTTGCACGAATGGGTCGTACGCAACTTAAAATCATTTATATAGATTTTTTTCGAAAAAAAACTGGGTATGCGGTTTCGTTAATGCCGTTTTCGCGCAAATTGTGCTTATGTATTTTTTTTTACGGGAAGTAGGTACCGTTAATATATTGGCTAAAATAAAAAAGAGTGGCCTAGAATTATGACCAAAAAACACCGTATACGAAGTTTTAAGACAATCGGTCAAGCAGTTTAGGCTGTAGAGACCATTATGGGCTGAAGGACAGACGTCCAAAATTCCTTCACTACATACATTTATGTAATAGTTATATATACCCTATCCCATAGGGGTGTATTAGTTTTAATACATAGTTTGTAAAATACAGAAATAATTTAGCTAGATATACCTTATGTTATATGGATCGCCTCAGAATCGCTGGCTGTGTCGATTTAGACATGTCTGTTGCTCCTGGCAGAACCAGTTTTAAAAAAAACGTAGTGTTTTTGCCAAACCGTAAGGAATTTTTAAAATGTGATTCAACAACATATTTAAACAATCTTAATATCCGTATTTGTACTTTATATGGAAAAGTTTTTTAGGGCGTTTTAAGTTAAAAACGTTTTTCAGTAATATTGTAAAATATTAAAAAAAAATTTCGACGAAAAATCATTGGATATGATAATAGAAACATCATATACAGGTTATTTTAACCCACGCCCAGCATTTTGGGCCATTTAGCATATGCCATAGAAAAAAGTCGTTTTTTGTCGAACCAAAAAAGATTTAGATAATATCTGAACAATATGTGGTGACAAATTGACAATGTGATTTTGTTTATTTATTTGTCATTCAGTTTTTAGTCACGCCCAATTTTTGGGAGCATTCTTTTTGAGGATGGGATTCACCGATCCGCTTTCTCATATTTTTTTTTTACTCATTTTGATATAAATGTAAATGATATTAACAAAAATTTAGCGAAATCATGAACTTTATAATGAAAACACACCTTTTTTAAAATTTGATATAAAAAAAGATAACATCCCGGAAAAATTTACTAAGAGACAATTTTGCAGGAAATTACTTTTTGGCTTGCCCTTACAATTTATGCAAGCGCCTCGTTTTGGTCTAAGTTTGAGGTTTCTACCATTAATACTAAATAAACTATAGAAAAATACAGGTTACAGTACATTACAAAAAACACAAATAATTACCTACATAGAATTTTATATTTTAAAAATGTTGCTAAATACATTTTCCGGGAAGATATCGATAACATAACGAATTGACTTATGATTTTAAGCATCAAATACAAAGTATGTTGTAATTGCAAATGTTTATGTTAGACTTCCACTAAACGGTTGAGACAAAATGTACCAGACATTAAGTTTTAAAAGCAGAATTAATTTTTTTTAAGCGATCTCCTAATTTAATAAGACATTATATATTGTTTAAAAAAAATTAGATTTTTTGAAGCAGTGCCTCAGTGCCAATTTGACACGAATGTGTCTGTTGCTGCAGCACTGCAGTCTAACTAGTTTTGAGTATCAAATATTGTCATGGCAAGCAATTTGTTTTTTATACTTTTATAACATTTCGGTGGCGTATGTTGACTCAAAAGTTTTTATTTTTGGAAGATTTTTTCGATTTAAAATTGTGTCAATAGTAACTCTGAATCTCAGCCGTTTTTTTTTTCGCTCCAAGCGTTCGAGGATTCTTCCTCCGCTTTTGATACAACCCATGCTTTAACTCCGTAGAGCAGCACTGGGATGACCGAGGCCTTGGTTAGGATCACCTTAGTAGTTCGCGTAGTGGGTGCACCTAATAACGGAAAATCGAATGGCCAATAACGGAAAATCATTATTATTCATATAGACTACTATTCCTTCCTTCAAACTCCGTAATAAACGTTCGTATAATCACATTTAGGACTTACTGTTGCAATAGTTTGTGTGAAGAAATGCCGCGTAGAAAGTCTGGGTTCGATTCCGAGGCGTAGCAACAACTAAATGATTTTTCACTTATCTCACCTTAGCCATTCGTATTCGGCATATACCAGGAGGTCCCGCCACTGTGAAAAAAAGTACACACACACATGAATGGTTGGGAGAAAAGGGTAGGCCCTGGGTACTAACGAGCATCTTGCGCCATCAATATTTTTTCTTTATAATAACATTTCGATATTATTTACATTGATTTTAGCATCAATAATCAAAATGAATATTATTGTATTTTTTGGCCAAATTATCAAATCGTAGGATTCAGTCATGGGATAGGGTATTAAACGATTCTGAGTCTATCTAGATTACAAAAAAAAACCTTTTTAATCAGTATGATATAATTCTAAAAGAAAATGGGGATAGTTTAGCTATAGATAGTTCCAGGCATTAAATCATACTTTAGTCTCTCTCCCTCTGCGTAGTTTTCCATCAAAATATGCAATTCGATACGTGAAGCCTGATGTTGTTAGTGGTTGCACAGAGTGGTTTTTTGGAATTGGTTTTCTATCACTAAAATAAACGGTAACTCCCATACAACGGTTTTCTTTAAATACCATTATCTCAATAGCACTCTAACAATTTTGTTAAAAATGAAGTGTAAGCTACTTCAAGTATCTAAAATAAGATGGTATAACGTCGGCGTAATAAGAAAACCTTGTAACTACATTTTTCGTAAACATTTTGATGCTATCTTATAAAAACTGATATGGAAAACCTTGTAACTCCTTAATTACTTTAAATCTCAAAAAAATCATATTGTTTATATCTGTAACTCCAATGTAGTCAAAGTTCCTGAAAACCCGCATAAAACCGTCAAATTACTGTGGAGCAAATCTCGTAAATAATGTAAACTCGTAACTCCACTGTCCAAATATATAAAAGTTGAATGAAAACGCGGGGAATCCCCAATTATTTCGATTTCAGCTGTGAGTGTCGGGAAAACCTGGCCGAAAACCTCGTAACTCCAGTAGTACCTACGTAGTTGTGTTAAAAAAGCGTTTTTTGTCCAAAAACCTGCGATTTTATATTAATTTAGAATATAAAATAGCACCGGCAACCAAAATGCAAATGGTTTTTGTATGAAAACACCTCCAGAAGGTAGGTGTGAGTTAAAATGATGTATGGGCGAAATGTTGATATTATCAGTACCAATAACTTTACATCAAAAGTTTTTTCGATTATTTTACAATTTGACCGAAAAACGTTTTTAATGAAAACGCCCCCAAAAAGTGGGTGTGGCTAAATACTGTGTATAGACCAAATATAGATATTAGGATTGTCAAAATATCTTGCTCACAAACTTTTTCAAAATCTTACCATATTGCCAAAAATAACGTTTTCTAAAATGTGGGCGTGGCAGTGGGAGGATATAAAAATGTTTACACTTGTTCTGCTTTGTCGGATAGAGCGTCTTATAGCAAATTTCAAAACTCTAGCTCAAAATTTAAAGCCCAAAAATCGGTGACACACAAAAAAGGCGGACGGACCGACGGACAGACAGACATGGGTAGATCGACTCAGCTAGCGATTTTGAGTCAACCCATATACTTTGAGGTATATCTATAGAAATTATTTCACTATGTTAGGGTATAAATCGATCCACACAGTGGATGAGCGCCTGGTGTTTCTCAAAAATTCGGCCTTCTCATATGTTTTTACCGAAAACGAACCCAAAAAGTGGGAGTGGCAAAAAAAAACTTTGTATGGACGGAATATAGATATTAGGGAGGCCTAGATATGTTGTTCAAATGCTTTTTTTAAATCTCTAACGGTTTTGCCTAAAAATTAATGGACCAAAAACTGGTGACGACGTAAGGACAGACATGGCTTAATCGACTCAGCAATCGATTCTGAGTCGATCCATATACTTTAAGGTATATCTATCTAAATTATTTCTCTATGTTACAAACTATTTATCTAAACTTATTTACCCCTATGGTATAGGGTATCGATAGGTATGTAGTGTAATATGGATATTCTGAATATGACAGGATACTCTGATTTTTCAAAAACTGTTAACTAACGGTTTATTGTATGTATTTTGGTATGCTGCATACTAAGTTTTTCCATAAAAATGGATATAACGGTAATTCAACAATTTAATTATTTCTAGAAAGTAGAACATAGTGGGATCCTTACAAACATGTTAGTATACCAAGTTTTTGTTTAGAAAAGTAATAAATAGAATTCGTTAAAACGTTTTGTACCCTATCCAATGTTATATTAGTTTTGACATTAATTTTGTAACATAGCGAAATAGTTTCACTAGATACACCTCAAAATAGACATACAAAATAGATATACCTCAACAATTCGTCCATATATAATTTAAAACCACGCCAACTTTTTTGAGGCGTTTTTATACAAAAAAACATTTGTATACTTTACCCCATAGCATAATCAAGCGAAAAACGTTGTTTCTTGTCGAACCATAAACGATTTTTAAAAACTGTCTGAAAAATATGTTCCGACAATGTCGATTTTAACATTTCTTTGCCATAAAGCCCACATTTGAGAAATATTTATTTTAATGATGGGATGGGATAGGGTACAACACGATCCACACAGTGGATTGTAGCCTTCTCATATGTTTTTTTCAAATATTTTAAAATTCCACCAACAAACTATACTATAAACACCACCAAAAAGTGGTTGTCGCATATTTATTGTTGTTCAAACAAAATCGAAAAAGATTTCAAACATTTTTACACTACTTTTGTTGGGAGCAACAAAAAGCACGTGTACCGAATTTCATCATTACAGCTCAAAACTCAAGGCCTGAAAACTGGACAGTCGGAAAAACATGGCTAAATCGACTCAGCTAACGATTCTGAGTCGATCCATACACATACTAATATATCTAGCTAAATTATTTCTCTATATTACAAACTATGTATCAAATCTAATATTTCCCTATGGAATAGGATATAAAAACCAAAATGCGAAATGGTTTAATAGAGAACTTAAAATGTTTATTGAACAGCGTTCCGTCCATAGCAACAGGTATATATCCACATTCGTGTAAGGACTCGCTGATAATACCAGTTAAAGAACATATGAGAAGGCTACAATCCACTGTGTGGATCGTTTAATACCCGCCATCCCATCCTTAAAATTAATATCACTAAAATGTGGGCTGCCATAAATGTTACCAAAAGATATGATTTTGCATACATTTTTTTTCGAAATGTTTAAATTTTTACCGAAAAACACTTTTATACCCTACAGTTTCTAAAATAGAAGAACGTTCTTTTTGGCCAAACGTTACGGAATTTTGAAAAAGGGACTGAACAACACATGTAGTCAGTCCCAATATGTATATTTTGTCCATATAAAGTCGTTTGCCGCGCCCACTTTTAGATGGCATTTTTCATTAAAAAACATTTTTCGGTAATATTTTAAAATGTTTTAAAAAATTTGTGATGCAAAATCATTGCTTTTAATAAAAAAAATAATTCGTCCATACATCATTTAAACCCAAAGTTTGTTAGCATGATATTTAGACAATCCTAATATCTATATTTCATCTACACACTTTATTTAGACACGCCCACTTTTTGGGGTCGTTTTCAGTAAAAAAAAAAACATTTTTCGGTCAAATTGTTAAATATTCGAAAAAACTTTCGCCAACTGCGCGACTGTGGAAAAGATGATATAGGTAAAGATTGCTTCTACAGCTCCTTGAAAAAACCTATGCGCAACTACCGAAGTTCGATGTGCTGGGAGATTTTAACGCAAAGGTAGGAAGAGAAGACAATAAGACATCTATATCAGTATTGTCGAAAAACACAGCCCACACGACAATACGTCTGGCAACGAACAGTCAATCAAATTGATCACATTGCGATAGACCGCCAAGGCCTTCGCATAACGCGTTTCCCTTAACCTCTGAATTTACCACCACCGAAGAATGTCGAAAAACCATTGCCATTAGATCAGCCGCAACTGATGTGCTAGGTTTCTCGCGCCCACCAGCAAGAAACCCCTGGTTTGATGAGTAATGCCGACCGATACTGGCAACCAAGAACGGAAATCATTCCTATTTATTACGCACGTTATAATTAATTTTAATTAATTAATTTTTTAATTTAATTTTACTACATATATAAGTTGGTAACAAAATATTCTTCATTTTAAACGCAAAAATAAGTACAATCATAACTGTTTTTTGTTTTAAACTTAATTATTTATATACATTTAACATATTTACAATTGGAGTTAGCCAATTACACCTAAGAATACTGCACATAGCTTTATTTTCGAATTTTTGAAGTCTCGCTTACATTGTGTTATTCGTTAATTATAATATTGTCAAACAATAACTCCTCCAAAAAAGTTTTTTTACTTATTTTCATATGTTCAATTTCTATTAAAACTTAAATGTTCGTCAATTATAATTGCTATATATTAAAAATTTTCAACTTTTTAATTGTTTATTACTACATTATTGTTTGTTTGTTCATTTACACTCGGAAATGGATAAGTGCAAGCCGCATAAGTGCAAATTTTTTAGACTTTGATACAAAATATTTTCGTAAGTGTAAAACGGATAAGTGCAAATATGTTTCGTAGCGAGCTCGATACAAGCATCATCTTTGAGCAGAGGTTTGCCACAGCATATAATATCAATCCACAGGCTCAACATTTAGTGCATTTGTTAATGGGACTTAACAGAACATAGAAGTTATTAAGTTTAGTATTACTAACAAAATCAATAAACGATGAAATTACCTTTAGACTATATATATTATTAAACAAAAGACATACTCTTATTACGGGTCTAGCATACAAATTCGCAGTGTTTTCCAAACTACTTTAACTAACATGCAGTTCAACTACAAGTTTATTTTTATTTAAAAGTCTACTCATGACTGATAGCCTCGTGCATACCGTAGTTGAATTTATGATTGGCTATAGTAAAATATTTAATCTTCGAATGTTAAGGGAATCTCCCGTGTATTAAAACCAATAGCAACTCCAAGTGAGGACAAACTAGATAATTATGCAGCGAAAAGGTGACCTAAAGGTCATTAAACTCTTTTTATAAATCCCAACATTGAGCTGGGGACAGTCATTGAGATAACTGAAATAATGTTCGTCTAAGACTAGAGGAGTATCAATAAATGATTTACTGAATTTGTCTGCGAATAAGATTTTTTTACAGTTTGGGAGCTCGATGTTTTTGAATCATTGTAAGAGAAGTGGGCTGGGTATCCATATGTGGCTTTTTACAAAATTATTCCAAGCCCTGTTACGTCTAATTCGAAGACATTTAAGCTCTTTCGTGTACCGTGTTTTTCACATATATTGGAGAAGCCGTCAATCTTCACATTGAAATAAATAATTTCATCGGATAGCCTTTGAAAGTTTTCCTTCCGAAAGTCAAAAGAGTAGGAACGATCATCCGAGTCAGCATTTTCGTACAGATGGCCGCCTATGTCAATAAAAATATCTATTGAAGATGATTTTTGTATATGTTAGTAATGCTGGTACTAGATTCTAGTACTGCAGTACTTACAGAGTCGGAAGAAAAAACTTAATCGAGAATTCGACTATAATGATTTTTTTTACTGCTTGTTTGCTGTAAGTCAAATGATAAAATGTTATCAAGTAATGATAGCTCTTGTTGTGTCTTCTGATGGTATAAAATGAGATTCTCCTTCCGGAGGCACTGATTATGTGTGTGGTAAGTAGAAATCGCCAGGCAAGAAAATAATACTTCCACAACGAGATAAGTCAAAGATGTATTATATAGCCCTCGATAGCTCAGAATACACAGTGCAAAGAAGATAAGAGGGAATGTACGCATTTGCAACATAAAGATATTTATTTCCAATAGTTATCTTAACACAGATTATTTAATTTCTTAGAAATAATGGAAATTCAATTTTCTCTGAGGTAAGCTGACTGCGAACCGCAGTAAGAACATCTCCAAAAAGCTCTTTTAGGTAATTTTTATAGCGGTGACTCTTATATACTGAGAAGTCATGATTAAAGAGTTGCGAGTCACGTATACTGGCATTAAGCCACGTTTCAGTTGGGGAGAAACGGCTTCAGAATTTAGAAAAACATTTTTTTGTTTTTTTTCGAACCCCTTTTACATTTTGGTAGAAGAGGGATAGTTGGTATAGTTTTTTGGTGCTGAACTATTAACTCCGCGTATAGTCTCCTTACTTTAAACTCATTGACAAAAGCATTTACGGGCTATGAGTTATTGCCACATAATTTTTCGAATAGATAGGAGGTACAACTATTTTTAATGAAGAAACGAAACCATCCGGTTTACTAATTTCAGTACATTTTATAGAAGTACCTACGCGGACGAGTTTTGTTGAAACCCAATGAGTCATCACATCTTCGGAAGAAGTACAAGGTTTCAATCGTGATATAAAAATCGATTTTGGTTTAGCAATCGATTATATTGTAGATAATTCAGAAGTCAATAATAGAATGAAAGAAGATGCTGGTTTAGCGAGAGAAGTAGGAGAGGATTCGGGGATGATCCTACCGACAAAGTTGGATTCAAGTTGGGTTTGCTTAGAATCTGACTTCAAAGATTAGAACGATTAGGTCTTTTATTAGCCGATGATGAGTTAGCAGCACGCTATCGCTTTCCTTTAAGATCGACTACTTTATCATTGGCTACATGAATCGGGGCAAATTGTATTAAATCTGTATCAGAATACTTCTGAGCCTTGTATTCTTCTACGGAGATAACTTGGTTCAATTCTTGCAAAGGATCTGTAGATCTAGAGACATGGGTCATAGAATACAGTCACTGTTGATACTGTTTTATTGAAAGTGTCAATTAGATCTTTGACTGCTTAAAAATATCGGTTAAAAATGCCGACATTTTGAAAACTAGGCTAGAGATCGACAATTTACAGCATGCAGTGCAATACCAGGTTATACCATCAGTAGCATTTATTTTATCCATAAATGCATTAGTGGAGCCAACGCATTTTTCGCTCAAACGTGACTTGCAATAAAAAAAGGAAACAGAATAGATATAATAGCCGAATGGCAATACTTTGCGCCACTTAAATGAAAGAAGATGGGAAGAACACCGACTTTTAAGAATGAAGAAAAAAGAGCAAGAAAAAAGAGCAAGCGGTCGAGGATATAGAGAGGTGCCACTCCAGGAACGTTGTTCGCAAATTGTATCAAAGTGTAAAACTTCAAAGCCAAGGATACCAGAATCCTGTCGAGATGAACAAGGAATTCCAAAAAAGGATTTAGGCAAGGCGATGCGATGTGACTTCTTCAATCCGAGACAACACCAGAGGCAAAATTTTTCAAAAATCGGTGCAACTACTACCATTAGCCGACTGCTACCATCCGTCATAGCCACGTTTGCTAGGAAGCGCAAAAATGGGTTTAGCAGTAAATGACGGCAAGACTAAGTATATGCTGTCAACACGAAAGGACACACAACATCGACGAATTGGACAGAACGTCACCAGAAATTAAACGAAGAGTTACTCTTGGCAACCGCTGTCTCTTCGGGCTAAAAAGGCAATTTAGTAGTAAAGCCCTCAATCGAACTATTAAGGAGATATAAGACCATGATCATTTCAGTCCTGCTCTACGGCGCTGAAGCACGGACCATCTCAAAAGCGGATGAAGTAATCCTAGGTCGATTCGAAAGGAAAATTCTTAGAAAAATCTTCGGCCCTGTTTGCGTTGACGGGCTTCGAAGACGAAGATTCAACCAAGAACTATAAGAGCTGTACATGGACATGCCCCTGGCCAAAAAACTCCGCATTGGACGTTAAAGATGGCTACGAAATGTCGAACGAATGGACACCAACACTCCGGCTCGCAGAGTCTAGAGGCATGTTGGTTGAGGCCCAGGTTCATTCCGTATTGTGGCCACATTGTAGTAAGTTGGTGAATTCTAAGTTACGATGGACACACTAGCTAAATTTTCGTCTGTTATACTTTACAACATCGATTATTTATTTTGCTTTTTTGAATTTCAAATTTGTTTTTTATATAATTTCAATAGCTTCGTGATCATTTATTTTAAAACTGTTCACTGTCCGTTATTTAAGATTACGTAGTCTATAACTGTTCGCCAATTTGGGGGCAATTCTAGTTGGTTCTTAAACGATTTGTTTATATGCTTTGTCCCTTAAAATTTGGTTCATTCTTAAAGCATATGTATCACACTTCATCCAGTCAATATATACATACGTCTTCCATTACTATAATTCTATTTTCACTTATTGGCAATCTATCTAAATATTCTTTAAATTTATCAAAGAAATAAGCTTCAGATGTATCTGGAGATCTTTGAACGACCGCCACTATTAAGACAATATGTTCTCGAAACACCAGTTTTATATGTAACCACCAACTTTCCTTGCCTACGGGAATATTCTCCCGTAGTCTTTGCCATAAACTTGCAGAACATGAATTGTTTATGACAGAAAAAGATATCGCCTCTTAGTGACACTAACGTCCGGAATGAACCTGGGCCGCAACCATGCCTTTTGTTAATGTTATTTGAGAAAAACCTAAAACCCACGCAAAGAATAATCTTAACTTAAATATAAAAGGTTATCTCGGCTATCATGCTCTACAACCGTCGAATAATAAAGAAGTGTATCGATCATTCGATTGATTTTAAATTAGATGTCGAAACAATGCAAGCCTATACAAGCTAAAAGCAGACAATCCTTTTAGAAAATATATTCTATTAACTGCCCGCAATGCTAACATACGGTTATATTATAAGGGACAACACTAATAGAGGACATATTTAGCAGCATTGCCAGAAAACATGACTCCACACCTCAGTATTAGGGTAATTGACTTCAGCGAAATTCCAATATACGCAACATACGATTCCTTCACCTCGATATCCATAAAGCTTCAAGGTGGTCTCCATATCAACCAACGGCCAATCGAATCAATCAAGTTGCGATAGACTGGCACGAATCCAGTATTTTGGATGTCTTAACATTCTGAGGTGCTAATATTGACTCCGACTAGGTACCACCTTGTTGAAGAACTACTTTTGCAGACTCTGCAGACACCGACTATGAACCATTTCCGCTTTAAGACAGAACGAACCGTTCAATAGTGAAGTAAAGTGAGAATAGAAATGTTTAAACTAATGCTTAACTAAGCTTATGGTAACACTTCACTCGTACAAATGTACCGGTCTGTTTTCAATGTAATGTTAACAAATTTAAAACGTAATTATGTGGTTCCGAAAAATGTTTATACGTTTCAAAAACTATTTACCTAAATGGACTTACTGGTGTACAAAATGTATGTTATGTACATATTTCTTTTCCAGATATCTTGTATCTAGTTATTTAAATTGTATTAATCACTATCAGTCTGGGTATATGTCTACTATGTCATGGCTGAATTGTTATTAACTAGAAATTCAATTGATATACATATTTGTATTAATTTTTTTTTTAACATATAATTACCTGGTCATTAGCTTGCGTGATATCTTGTTTTAAATTTCCACAATAAAAACTTAGTTCATCACAACTATCATCGTTATACATTTGTAAAAATGGGTCCTTTTTTAGAAAACTTTCACGAGATTCCGACACATTAACCGCGGTATTTAGATGCAAGTCATAGAAACTATTGTCTAGCGTCCTGTCTTTTATATAAATAACATTAGTGGTATTTTGTTCCTTGACAGCATCAAACCAATTTGAAACATTAGTTATATTTTTACTAAAACTGGAGGTTGAACTATTTGTTAACTCATTTTTAATGTCAAGGGGATACATAGCCAGATTATGATAGTTGTTACAACGATGAAAACATAATAAGTCGTCGATTAAGGATTTCCAAATAGTAGGGCTTTGCAAGGAATTGGTAAGACTATTTGCATTTATATTATTGTTCTCGTATTTTTCTAAATTCATTGGTTTTAGATCTAAATATATCGCACTTAAAAAGTTTATTGCAAGTGGGGTATATTCATTTTCATGGCTTTTATATATATAATCATTAATGCTTTTTATTTTATAACACATTTGCAATGCACATAAAAAAAAGCATAGTTGAAATACATTAATTGTACTCTTGTGTAAAGTAATCATTTTCATTGTAAATCTTTTCTAATTATGTTCTTATTACTTCAAATGCAAGATATATTTACAAATTTATCAAAACTAAATAATATGGTAAACAACGTCAGTTTTAACAGCTGATTGGAGGTAGTTCCATGTGCTACTACAAAAATACCTTTGACGACTGAAGGCAGAAACCTGGTGGCATATTTTCGCATCGGTTAAGCGATATTGAAGACTGAAGGCAAACACCTGGTGGTATTTTCAAACTAAGTGCTATACATTTTGAAAGCTAATGTACCTAAATTTGTGTATGAAATTATTAAGTAAATGTTTCAAAAAAGGAAAAAATATTATATATGTACATAAAATAATAATAAGTGAGGACTTAAAGCTGAATTCAATTGACAATTCGTCGCCCTAGTGACACAAAAACGTATGTCAATATTTTCTAATATTCGATTTTTTTTGTAATTTTGGGATTTTTTTACATATTTTTATTTTTATGAGTTTTATTAAAGTAAAAGTAAAGTTCTAACTTCTTTTCAACTTCACTTAGAGGTGCAATTAATTGTCAAAATATTTAAATTCCATATTTTATCTAAAATCGTCAAAATATGTAGTAACGTTCTTGTCTCACTAGTGCGTCGAAATGTACAAACAAAATAAACAATACATAATTTGAAGAAAAAGGTACCGTATTAGTATAATTTTCCAGCTTTGAAAACTGTAAAAAATAAAAATATCGCTCTTGATTTAGAAATTAATATGCATATTGAAGAATGAAGCCGGGCTTCGAGTAATAAATCTTTTTTCTGTTTTATGTTTAACAATTATTTATTTTAAAAAACTTCAATTCACTTATTTGAAATCATATACCAATGATTAAATTCGCGCATTATTATCACTTTAAAAATTCACTCAGTCAACACTATTAAAATCACGTTCGGGTCACAAATAAGACTAACTCGCTGGTTGATCTGTCTGATCTAGAAAGATATGGCATATTCCCGGAGGTTCCCGCAGTTTCTTGATTGTTCAAGAAGTGGTTTAGGCACATAACACTATTCCAGTAGTTCATTCCAGTGGGCGCATCCATTACCACTATTGGACACTAAATGAATGTGTTCGATGGTCACGCAGAACGGTATTCAGCACACTGTAATCTGAATTTGTAGGAATGCCCTCCTCCTAAACTTGTTCGTCGCGAACAAGTGTATCCACAGTTTTACTTTCGTAAGGAACGTTACATCTAAATATAATACCTTTAATTTTCCATGTAGTCAGCCAGTAGAATCGGACCCTCACTTTGTCTAAAGACTTATTGATTCCCAAATGTCCTCCAAATACTCCCCCATGCAGCTCCCGTAGTACATCTGGTGACCGTTGTCGGGCATTGTAGCCTCTCAATCCACATGGCCACCAAAGTCCCTTAAAAACAATTTTTTCAGCTTCAATATTTTCGGGATCGGCCTTCACTCCACTGGTCGAGATGATGTATCGCAGGAATCGATCTTCGGATCTGAAGAGTGCACACCTCTTGCGATTAAGCTTCAAATGGGCACTCCGAATTCTTAAGAATACCACCTGCAAAATGTGTTGCTGTTCTTCAAATGATTTTCCCATGAAAATTACATCATCAAGTTACACCAGAGAGACTTGCCAGTTGCTTAAAAGTTGCAGATCGTTGCACAAACCAATTGTCATCACCTTGAACTGCCACAAGGCATTTCCTGTAGTGAAGGCCGTCTTCTCCATATCCTTTGGGTGAATTCTCACCTGCTAGTAGCCGCTCTTCAGATCTGGTGCGGAAAACCATTCAGACCCTATTAGAGTATCGAGTGTTTCATCAATCCTAGGTAGAGGATATCTGTCATTTTTGGTGACATCGCTGAGCCACCGATAGTCAACGCAGAACCGATTGCTGCCATCTTTCTTCTTAACCAGTCACAGGTGATACCCACGGACTATTGTAGTTTTCTATTAATCTGCTTGGCTAATGGCAGCCGCCTTGAAGGCTGACGAATTGGTCTAGCATTTCCAGTGTCGATTAGGTGTAGCACCAAGTGTTTGCGGGAATATTTCCCATCCTCTTTAGGGAATATATCAGCAAAATCTTCAATAAGATCTTTCGCACGAATTTGCTGCTCCTGATGCAGCTGCTTGTATGAGTTGAAAATTGATGTCCGTTATGTCCGTCGGCTTAGTTGGAAGCACTGGTTTTGCAGTCTCTCTTTCGGTTATGCTTGATATTGCGCTAACCGGAACACATTTACCAATCACTTCTCATTTTTGAATTCTCACTTCGTGTGGTCTGGGGTTTAAGACAGTTATTGGAACCATGTTGTTCTTTGGTTCCACCACCATTTTTCCAACGATGTAGTTTTGAAAATTGTCATCTGCTTCTGGTTCAATGAAAAGGAGTCGGTGGCTCCCAGGATCACCATGCATAACCCATACAACATTTTCTTATGAAGGTGTAAGCACTTGATCCTTCCCGGCGGCTGTTTTCAGAATAACTGCTTTCCCAATATCTAAAATTATTTCATGAGCCTTCATGAAGTCCACTCTAACAATGCTTTCGTCACAAATAAATATCACCCACCAGGAATGCATGAGAGAAGGCGAGTCCCGCCAAGTATATCGTCAGCGGTACTTCGCCATATAACCGTGCTCTTTCTCCAGTTGCGGTCCTCAGGCAATAGCTGCTGGTGTTAGGCAGCCAAGATCCACGGACGATGTCTTTGCGTATAAGGAAAGTATTAGCTCCAGTATTAATTGAAGCTGCATCTTTTTTCCCACCAATGATCGCATCTACTATCAGGCTCCTGTTGTCTCTCTTAGTTTGGAATACTTGGATTGTGGTCCTGAATGCGTCGATTGTAGAACCCAAATTCTGCCCTGCGATGTTGGTTTCCACTTCTGACACCAATGTTGAATGAAGCTGGGTTTCGAATAATAAATCGCATTTCTATTTTATTTTAAACAATAATTTATTTAAAAACACTCTTCTAGGATTCAGTTATTTACCAAACGGTTAGCAATTCAATCACATCAATTCAATTATTTGAAATCAAATACCAACCATTACGACCTCGTTGTATAGTAAGCATGCTTGATGGACCAGCGTGTAGTGATATACGATGAACATCTTGGCAAACCAACACAGTAAGCCTCGCTTTGGCTGGCAGGAGAATAGGATGTTTTTTGTCTGGGTGCATTGGTGCATTTCTAAGTCTTCCACCGACTCGAAGAACTGGCCGTTGGGTCCAGAAATGGGTGTAACTTGCTCAGCTTACTCTGCCTCATAAGACTGTTTCCACTTTGCAGTCGATGGATATCTTCGGCGAAGAACGATCTTTGTGTGTTCTTTATCCAAAAGATTAACGCGTCGTTGAGTTCTTTCAAGCTCAGATTACCACGGCCATAATGTTGTGTCAGCTTACCAGATTTTCTATTTGCGATGCTACAACGGATGTTGTTGATAAATCTGAAGATAAATGCGGTAACATGTTTTAGTTTTGAAATTGAAGAATACTTATCGATGATATTCCAGACTTGATGCGTTTCAGCAGTGGCAACTAGGGTAATGTCGGTGTTTGATTTTTGGTCCACTGCAGTTGTATAGAGTTCTTGCGAAGGCCAGGCTTCTCTAGGTTTGCTCAACCACGGCGGTCCATTCCACCAAAGCGAAAAGTCTTTGAGTTTCTCTGGTGATAACCCACGAGATGCGCAATCTGCAGGATTAAAAGCGGAAGGAACGTGCAACCAGTTCTCTGGAGGGATAACTTCTTGCACTCGGGAAACGCGGTTAGCAACGAATGTGCACCACCTGCTGGGATGTTGATGAAGCCAGGCTAATGCAACATATGAATCAGTCCATCCAAAAATATTGCGAACCCGCTGATCAAGAGCTTTCCTCACAGAGAAGCCGCGCACAGCTCCAGACGAGGGAGGGATATCTTCTTGATGGGGGCCACTCGGGTCTTAGCAGCGAAGAGACGGATGACGACACCATTTGAGTCCATTGTCCTCACATATACAACGGCAGCATACGCAGCTGCCGATGCGTCTGCAAATCCATGCAAGTCCGTTGCAGCGTCCGGGCCGCCACAGCCTAGCCACCTTGGTATTCTTAATGCTGCCAAACTGGGTATATTCGCGCGATAATCCAACCATTTTTGTCTAACAGTTAATGGAACTTCTTCATCCCAATTGATTTTGGTTTTCCAAAGACGTTGAAATATCATTTTTGGAATGACTGTGGCTGGAGCAAGTAGCCCTAGAGGATCGAATAACTTGGCAGCATCTGCAAGTAAAAGACGCTTAGTGAGAACATTGACATTTAACTCATACACCTGGACGCTATACGCAAAGGCATCTGAGGACGGATGCCACTGAAGTCCCAATGTTTGGACGGTTTCGGAATCAGTTATATCCATTACATCGAGCGCGGTTTTTACTTCGCGCTGCTCATCTGGTATCGAATTAAGGACGGCAGTAGAATTCGATTACCATTTCCGTAAATGAAATCCACTCTGTAGCTGTTGCAGTTAAACTTCGCTGGAAGACCCTGTGAGGAGGTCGTCCATATAGAAATCGCGTTGAACCGATTCAGCTGCTGCAGGGAAATCATGGCTTTCGTCGACGGCTGCTTGTTGCAATGCTTTGACGGCCAGATAGGATGCAGATGCAACGCCATATGTCACCGTCAATAGGCGATAATCTTTAATTGGATCTGCCGGCGAACTGCGCCAAACGATGCGCTGGAAGTCGACATGGTCTTCGTGAACCCGTACTTGGCGGTACATCTTCTCCACATCACCGATTAATGCGAATCGATGACATCGAAATCGGAGTAATGTGGAGAAGAGTTCAGGTTGCAGCTGTGGGCCTACAAGTTGCGCATCGTTTAAGGAAAATCCAGACGTCGTTTTAGCCGAGGCATTGAAGACAACCCTTATCTTCGTTGTCGTGCTGGACTCCTTTACCACTGCCCTATGTGGCATGTAAAAATGTTTTCCAGGTACTTGGGTGTTGCGAACCTCCTCCATGTGTCCCAAATCATTGAACTCCTGCATAAATGCAGCATATTGCGAGTGAAGCGTTACATCTTTAGCAAACATCTTCTCCATTCGATATAAAGCTCGAACAGCTGCGTCTCGAGAATCTCCAAGTACAATTTCCGACTTGAAGGGCAATTTGAGACTATGAGTATATTTAAAAATGTCTTCGCATAGATGTTCTTCGTCAGTAAGGAATTTTGAATCGGGCAGTTCCTCTATCTGCCAAAACTTGGTTACTGCTTTCGTTAGAGCGGCGTCCAAACGATTAGTAACGATGGTTGAAAAAGCGTAGGCGGTCTCTGGGGCGACCACTTTTCCGAACAATACCCATCCTAAAGTTGACTGCTGTGCAATAGGAGAGTCTTTAGGTCCACGAATTAACCCTTCAAGAAGAAAACTTCCTATCTGGTCACAGCCTAGTAAAATATCAACTGCTGCGGGCACGTTGAAGTTGGGGTCGGCCAAACTTAGACCATGAATCTGTTGCCATGATCCTTTGCGAATGCGAGATGGTGGAAGAGCGTTTGTTAACTTCGGCAATATGTTCGCCTGAATGGTTTCAGCAAAGCTGTCATCTACCGAAGATAACGCGAGTTGAACAGTTCCTCTGGAGCGACCATATACCGAACGGCACATATACCTTCGATTGTCGTCGTAGACGGCATAATAGGAAGATGTAATCGTTCAACGCATGCTTTAGCGATGAATGTGAGATGCGATGCATTGTCAAACAATATTCTCACTGGCTGAAAGCATCCGGAACTGTCCCTGACTTTGGCAAGAGCGGTGCCTAGGAGAATTTGCTGATCCGTGTTGACTACATTGGTTGATGAAACACCTGCGACTGGTTTCAGAGGCTCTTCCGTATGCAGCAGCGTATGATGGTGAGCTTGACATAATCGGCAAGTGTTTGTACTGCGACATACATTTTCTTGGTGGACATTCGACAAACAATTTTTACACAAGGATTTTTCTTCTGCGACGATAATTCTGCGAGAAGTTGGCAATGCTCTGAATTGCTCGCAACCGAAAATCCTGTGTTTTCCACCGCAAAAATAACATCCAGAGATTTTCTTTTGGGATGTGAAAGCTGTTGTACACTTCATTCTGGACTTGAAACGCTGCTGTTGATTGATTGCGTTGTGTGAATTCACAGCATCCAATGAATGACACCTGGTTTCAAGAAAATCAACAAGCTCCGTAAAGGTGGCTACCTTGTCGTCTTTTTGCGAAAGCTCGCATTGACGATGGCATTCATGGTCAAGTTTGCTCACAGTAAGATGCACAAGCCAGTCATCCCAGTTGGTAACGGGTCTACCTAGCGATCTCAACGATCTGTAATTCTCCTGGATGCTGTCAAGCAAAGATCTGATACCTGTGGGTGACTCGGAAGAAAGCTTTGGCAGTGAAAAGAGTGCTCTAAAATGGGCAACAACAATGACACGCTCTACATTGTACCTTTTAGTGAGCAATTCCCATGCGGCCTTATAGTTGCTATCTGTTACTTTGAAGGACTTGATGACATTTAGCGCATTTCTTTGCAGACTACATCGAAGGTAATGGTGCTTTTGCGAACCCGTCAGTGATGCCTCATTATGAATGAGAGACGAAAATGCATCGTAAAACTGCTTCCACTCAGACGGTCCTCAAAAGTTTCAGGAACGATTCAATGTCCGCTTCGTCGTAAGTTTCTGCTTTTTTGCTTGAGTTCATTAGACGCTTAAGCGCGTTTCTCAAAACGTCTCGCCTGAAGGTAGACATTCCGCGGTGAACAAAAGCAATACGCGAGAAACGGGGAATTACACTTTACTCGAATTGATATTTACGCGATGCAAACTTTATAATTTGGCTACGAAGGACCAGAAATGTTGCGTAAAAGACCAACAAAAAAGTGTACTTGGGTTTTTTAATTATATATTTGACGAATACTAATAATATTACAAAAGTCGACTTAATTTTGCGAGTTGAAAAGCGCGAAAGAAATAAAAAAAAAAGGCGGCAGACAAAAACGCATGGGCCGAGCTGTCATTTGTGACAGTGACCTCTTATTTTGAGTGCGTTCGATTGTTTTAATCAGTGTGGCGTCAACACTGGGCATACGTGTGAATATTTGGTTTTGGATGAACAGGATCCAAACGGATTTTGATGGCCGCGTAGATTGTGAAAATTTGGGTTTTTCAATTATTGCCTACTTTGGCTTCGACACAATTGTAATCGGAGTTTTAGGCTTTAGGCATCAATAAATTCTATTTTATCATAAAACAGAAATGGGTTTTTTCATTCGAAGCCTGGTTTCATTCTAAATTGGTGTCAGAAGTGGGATAAAACCTTTTCTGGATTAGACGTTTCTAGAAAACTGTGAACTGTGAAGAAACTGTTGAAGAAAATAGTGAAGTGATCATAGTGAAGTAAGATAGTGAGGTGAACATAGTGAACTGAACCTAGTGAATTGAACTTTGGGAAGTGAATATAATGAATTGTAAAAATTATAGTGTGTGTTTGTGGAAAAAACTCATCGAGTCAGAGAACTGGCCACAATCGAATGCTCTTGTGAGAAAATGGACATTTCACCGAACAACTGCAAAAAAAACTGGACATCTAATACGTCAATGCAGAAACCTATAAAAGCGTGGCAATTGTCCACATCCCAACAGTCGGGGACAACAAAGGGAAGCATCTTGCAGTGACGATTATTGACCTGCTGTTATGAATTCCCAGTCTCGCAGTCAGGGAAATGCTTAAAAACCTATTGCGCGGGCTCTGGAATCGACGCCCCCAGGACCACAATCCAAGTATCACAAACTAAGAGCGACACAGGAGTTTTATAGTAGAAACGACCATCGACGGGAACCAGTACCATTCCGAGTAACCAGTACGGTTCTCTGTATTTATTTTTAAGTTCTTCGCATTACTTTTTTACATTCAACTTCCATTTTAATTTTGCATCGAGTGTAATTCCGAGATATTTCGCTTCATTTGCAAAACGGACACGAGCCAAGGACGCTTCTTGGGGTACTCCTGCCAATATTTCTTTGAACTCCGAATATTCGTTTCCAAGTTTCACTCGGAAGAGTTTATGCTCAAGATACGACACAAGGATTTTATACAATATTTCAGGCAGAACTTGTCTTAGTTTGTATTTAATGCTGAGCAAATTCGATGAACTTGGTCCACTGTCGAATGTTTACTTCTAAACCCAAATTGATGGTCAGGTAGAAGGCTTTTCTGATCAATAACGGGGTGTAAGCGACCGAGTAATATCCTTTCAATTTTTTTGAAATTATTGGAAGAAGTGAAATAGGTCTGTAACTTTATTTTATTCGGTGATTTCCCTGGTTTGAGAACCATAATCACTTCCACGACCTTCCACTAATTGCTGTATTTACAATGTACAGTAGATTAGTTAATGCTTTTCGACGCAACATTTTAAGAAGTTGTCCTGTAATTAGGTCATAACCCGGAGCTTTTTTAGGCTTTAATTTCTGTATTTCTTGCAATATCTTACTAACTTGCATATCTTACTAGATTATTATCGGTTGTAGTCTCGAATAAATTAATGTTTTCGGGAACATCAAATGGTTTAAATGTTTCCTCAAGATGTGCGGCAAAAACATCTGCTTTTTCCTTATCGCTTGCCCAAACATCTTGAGTTACTAGATGTTGAGCGCTACCAATTAGGCATAGCGTTTTTTGGCCGTTTTATGACTTTAATTGTTTGCCAAAGTGAATAACTCGATTCTTTTCCAGCTGTTAGGTTTTGCAGATAAGTTTTTACTGCATGGTTCTTAAAATTTTTAATCGAATTTGATAATTTTGATTTGATGTTTTATCTTGCGGGGCACGAGTTTGGTGCCATATTTTTCGAGCTTTTCTTTTTTCTCGACCCAAATCTTTTATTTCCCATGGGTACTTGATATTACTATAGCTCCCTATTTTGTGTTGCTGAGGATTATTATTCCATGCTGCATTTTTGGACGGTATCGATAAAGGAGTCAACGGCGACTTCAAGTTCCAATGGGGATCTGAGCGATACACCCAGTCGAATATTATTTTCACTATCGTTTTTGAAGCCTTCCTAGTTGGTTAGAATGACCAAAGAATGATCAGAGACATTCGTCAACCTTGATTCGATTGGACGGCACACATTTTACTATGAAAAAATCGATAAAATCTGGTATTATTGTAACATCATTTGGCCAGTAAGTTGGCTTACCCGTAGAATGAAATTCGGGATTGTACTTTCTACCAACATCGTAAATCATCCTACCTTTCTGTGATACGCACCTTGATCCCCAGAATGTATGTTTTGCATTAAAGTTCCCTCCGATGACAATACGCTGTCCAAGGGAATTAAGCAAGTTTTCAAAGTCAATTTTCTCAATCTGTCATCGCAGTGGGCAGTAAACAGAAGATATCTTCAGAGAGGATTGTCTGCTTCTGACTTGTATCGAGCTAACTTGCATTGTTTCGATTTATAATTTATGATCAATCGAATGTTCCATACACTCTTTTATATATAGTGATTCTCCACCTATAGCCTTATTCGATGGATGTAGAGCATGATATGCGAAGAAATCTTTAATTTCGAACTACTCTTTGCGTGAGTTTCGGATATTTAACATATTTCGATATCTTTTTCTTGTATATACAATTCAAGTTCTCCAAGTTTTTGCCAAAGGCCATCGGCATTCCACGTAAGAATTTTGAGAAATCTATTTATGTCGAAGGTGAGGTACGTTTTTTGCGAATACTATTTTCTGGCTTAACTAGCCATCCAAAAATAAGTTTATTCGTTTTACTTTGTTCCTCAAGTTTTGAAAGGATAATCGGAAATACGTTTGTAACTGGGTCAGGTGAGATATTTTTTTATCTTTATCGGATACCATAGCTTGGGCATACGTTTCTACATTTGGTTTTGGATGTACAGGATCCGAACGGATTTCTGATGGCCGCGTAGTTTGTGAAAATGTGGGTTTTTCAATTATAGCCTGCTTTGCCTTCGACACATATTTAAATGGAGTTTTAGGCATTTTCTTTTTTAAATTCGATTTCTGAGAATTAGTACTCGACAATTTCGCTCATCTCTTTTGCAACTCCTTAGCTACTTCGCAGTCGCGATAATTTGCAGGATGATTGCCTTTACAGATGATGCAGATAGGAGGAGTTTTTTTTATCTCTACTATAATCTACAGTCATATGATTTCCGGCACATTTTACACACCTCGGTTCTTTTTGACAATAGGTCTGCGTATGATTATATCCTTGGCAACACTTGGAGCTAATTTGGAATCCTTACGCATTGGTTCAATTTTTACAACAATATTGAGTACTGTTTTTATTTCATAAATTTTATTCAAATTGTCTCTTTTATCGAAATTGAGTATAAATAAAGGAAGACCTCGTTTTATAACATTTATCTTCGCCATCTTTTTGCTATTTTTCTAGCTTGACAATGTAAACGGCATCTATAACTTTATAATGCCCGCTTTTAATATCGCTAATAATGTCATCCTTTAATCACGACGCATGTAACCCTCTAGCTACAACGCGTTGAGGCCTTTCAGATTTATTTTCAAATGAATATCACTAAATTTTTTCGATATTTAGCTTCCGAGATAATAAGTGGATGGTAGCTTTCCGGGTCTTTTACGCTGACTTTCCAAGTACTTTTTCTGGGAGAAGTTATTGGTAGTCCGACAATGCCAACGATTTTATCAAGGTATGTAACTTGTTAAAGTCGTGAAAATAATTGGCAATGGGGGCATTGTTTCAGCTGTTTTGTTTTTGTAACAATCTCTTTGTATCGGTTTATAATTTCAGGAGATGATACAGCTTTCCTTTTTTAACCGGTCTTTTCTTTAGAATCCAGTCGGCTTCGCGACTGAGTTCTTCTTCATCCGTACGGTTTATGGAATTCGCGGGGCAGTTTGTACATGGTTTTGGCTAGTTAGATGTTTTCAATGTACTCTTTAGAGTCATATTTTCTTCCTTAAGATGGAGAATTTCTATACGAAGCTCTTCGCAGAGTAGTGGGCTGACACTTCTGGTGTTGTCGAGCTCCTTGAGACACATATATTTTTTTGAGATCTAGATGTAGGTGACCTCGTTACCCTTGAGCTTTTCCCGAAAGGGTTACGTAATTGCAATAATTGGCTCTCCCCAGAATCCGTTGAGCTGACTTCCGAAGAGGGTGGTTTTTCCAGTGCTGCTAAATTGCCACCTGGGGTATAAAATTTGTTTGTTTTACTCATTGCATTTTTGTTTTTGTATACTCTTTACACTCGGTATACGGGTAGTGGATTTTAGTCGCCTTCTACGACAGGCATGCCTTACCTCGGGTATATTCTGACCCCTTACCCGAAGGGGTCGAAAATCATGAAAGGAAAAGTGATTGGTAAATGTGTTCCGGTTAACGCATTATCAAGCATAACTGAAGTGGAGACTGCTAGACCATTGCTACCAACTAAACGGACGGACGTAACGAGATCGATTCTCAATTCATGCAAGCTGAATCCGGAGCAGCAAATTTGTGCGTAAAACCTGACTGAAGAATTTGCTGATGTATTTGCTGCAGAGGATGGGAAATATGGCCGCACACACTTGGTGCAACATCAAATTGACACTGGAGATGCTAGACCAATTCGGCATCCCGCAAGGCGGCTGCCTTTACCCAAGCAGGCTGAAGCTTCAGAAATGGTTGCGACGATGGAGATGGACGGACTGATAGAAAATTCAAGTGGTCCGTTGGTATCACCAGTTAAGAAGAAAGATGGCAGCACCGGTTCTGCGTTGACTCTCGATGGCTCAACGTTTTCACCAAGAAGGACAGATATCCTCTACCTAGGATTGATGACACACTCGATGCTCTAAAGGGGTCTGAATGGTTTGCCACCATAGATCAGAAGAGCGGCTACTGGCAGGTGCAGATTCACCCTAAGAACACGGGGAAGACGACTTCCATCACAGGAAATGGCTTTTGGCAATTCAAAGGTCATGAATCGCTCTTGCGACTTTTGAGCGACCGATGGAGTGCGTTTTCAAATAACGTGCCCATTTGATGCTTAAAACCAAGCGGTGTGCAGTCATTAGATCCGAAGTTCGATTCTTGTGACACATTATTACAACTAGTTGAGTGAGGACCGTTCCCGAAAAGGTTGAGGCTGTGAGAAATAGGCTCGGGACCGGCCATGTATCAACTTATGAGCTTGAGATGATTTGTAATGAACCCTGCTGTCATTGCTTAGAGCCTTTTTAATGGTCAAGAGAGTGTAATAATGCTATTCAAAGACTTAAACACAAGCTATATGTCAAGCTCCGATACAATAAACTAATAAACCATCTTACCACTCTTCCTGGGCACCACTGATTTCTTGGCATGTTCGTGTCGCAGATAAATACCAGTGCTCCTTCTTTCAACGGCTCTATGAGTTGGCAGGTACTCCGAGATCCAGCGCTTCTTAATTTTTTTCGGAGCTGACGGGCTATATTTGGCTAGAAGTAGAAAGTTATTTGGCGTAAGCAGCTTCTCCTGGTCAATGGAAACTGGTAAATGTGTCAAGGGTCGTGAATTCGCAACATTCTTCGATGTTCAGCGATTGTAGCGTATATCAAAGGGGTGAAACTTCCTTCAGTGTGTGTCTAAGTACCTTCTTCACGCACTGGACCATGCGTTCCCAGATGCCTCCTTCAGATGTGTAAAAGCGTGCTTAACTCGTTCCAATCTGCACGTTCAACATCTGGCAATGATCTTGCGCATAACTTATCGGAGGCGTGGGATCCAATACAGCCGAAGAACTTCACAAATGGCAGCCCCTACGTTCTGATGTTTCATCTCGGAATGATGATGTATCACGACCAGATCAGCGAACACATGTTTAGGCGGCAATATAATCGGTAGTCTAGTATCATGCGGAAGCAAGCTGGCTGCATCGATCCGACCACTAACACGTAACACACCTCCCTCATCGGCGTACGGCAACAGGTTGGACAAAGAACTTCCCTTAGCCAGTCGTTGATTATCTTTAATTTGGCTGATTTCGGCTGCATTTCAACTGCGTAGCGGCATAGCACGACTTCAGCTTCATGGAGTTCATCTACTGTCAGACCATTGACATTACTAGCTTGTTTGCGTAGCCGGCGAACGCATCGTATGACATATGTGATCGTTCGTTTAAGCCTTAAAAGAGATGAAGTTGGAAAATTATATGACGTCGAAACTTACGGTAAGTAAAGCGAACTTTGAGCAAAGTTCTTCGTCTTCATTATCTTACGGCTGACGTTGGCATAGCGTGAAGGTCACATGCTTTTGTTTAAAAAAAAACCTGATCCAGTCCATATCGATGAAGGGTTGAATTCGATCTGGCACTATTCACCTCCAATTGTACTCCTCAGTTGTGGCGAGGATTTCAGCCAGCCTGTGGGCTACAAACGGCATGTAGCGGGGGTCTTTTGAGCCAATCCACTTGATGAATGTTTTCGAATCAGTCCAAATAACACAACGGCTGATATTTAAAATGATTTGTTTTTCGACGATCGTTTGCAGCAAGCGAGACCCAAGAACGGCAGCTTGGAGCTTAAGGCGTTGAATGGTCATATCTCTCAATGGTGCGCACTTTGTCTTGCCCAAACGAATGCGACGGCTGCTTCTCCATCCAGATTTTCAGATCTCCAATACGCTAAGGCGGCAAATACTTCCTTGCTCGCATCGACGAAGATATGAAGCTGGAGCTTCGCTGGCAAAGCGTTAAGGAAGTAGAAACGTGAGATATCAATTTCGACCACTTGGCCCAACATCTTACACCACTTTTACAGACTGCATTGATGCTACTAGGCATAAACTCATCCCCAAGGTATGGAGGTGCGACACCTCCATACCTCTCGCATCAATTATTTCGCACTAATCAACTAGTTCGCCAGGAATCCTATTGGATCATAGACTGACATAATGACACTGAGGAGCTCTCGTTAATATCTGGATCCACATTCAACGGCTGTCAATTTGAACAAAAACTCCGTAACTCAAACACGGTTCCTTTGTGGTTCTAACGAACTTGCTTGGGGACACTTTTTTTCTTTTCTTTTTGCAAGGGTTGGTGGAATTCTCAAAAGACACGATGAGCACGTAGTGTGGGACCCTAACTAAAACCACCCACTTTTTGTATTTTTATTGTAACTAAGTATGCTACTTATCCAACAAATTTTTTTTATCACGAGTAATGAATGTTTGGCAGGTAACTTTCCTGTGAGAGTTCCTGCTTTTCCTGCAATTTATAGCGCGGTTTGTTATTATCGGGCAAATCTAAGGGCTCAGTTCTTTGAAGACGCCGCAATAAATTTGATATACATTTGAGATACATCTAGTATCTCCACGTAAGTCACACTCGTTCAGGCTTTGCGTTGGTAGGCAAAGATCGGAGACACCATAGACGTTGCGAAGTACGTGTTTCCTTTTATATTTTTTTAAAGGAAAGGCTCTTTCTCCAAACCATTGGAGATCTAACCTGCTTTGATTGCCACTCAAATCAAGTTCTTCAATAAGTCTGCTAGCCATCATCCAGAAGAGCATATGTGTCGATTAGCTTCAATGGTCCATATAACATGACAGGAAGAACTTTAACCTAAACTGGCTGAACAGCTTAGAACTGCTTATCTGGAATCTTTGATGTACACGCGGCATTGGTACACCCTTAGGGGCTGGCTGTCTTGCATCGTGCAACAATTGGTGGTGACTATTTTGGCTCCCGTCGAGGCCACAAGATCTTCGTCGGCAGTTCCGAAGAGCATGTCCCAGTTCCAAGCATGTGAAACATATTCGACAATCTGGTGATGGTTCTGATAGATTGGACACATGACGGGTTGCTGAATAATGCCGTCGGCAGGATAGGTACCGTTAGCTGTAATGACAAATTACTGTACACATTTTACTGTCGCAACATGTGGTACTCTAGTGGCTAACGGTGGTGTCCACCGTGTAACTGTTGAAGGAAGTGTTTGCACTGGTCTGTTTTGGAGTGCCTCTTTCTAATGCTGACCATGTAGATCACGTTCGCCCAATTTAATCTGCGTATTCCTCACTTCAGTCTCAAAGGCATTTAGCTTTCTCTTCAATTCTTCTAGAACGTCTTTGTGGTGCACTGCTGTGGTTTTGGAAGCAATCGACGAACACTCTGCTCTTGTTGTAGAAACATTGTCTATCGGAGGAATGGCGGCTGTCACATCCACGGCTGTAATCACTGGAACACTTTGTGACGAACTAGACTAGGACGCAATGTGGCGGCATGGGCATCTAAGGCATTGGCTCTCACTTCCATGTTCACGTTGGCAACAATATCTTCGGATGGATTAAGGCGAGGGCTTCTTCTTGATGGTGAAAATTGCATCGCAGCAAGAGAACACCACAATGCCAATAGTTTTAATGGCGGCATTGTGCAATCTATCTTTAGGCTTAAAGTGCTTAAAAAAATTAGGCGAGGGCTTCTTCTTGGTGGTGAACATTACATGGCAGCAAGAGAACCCCACAATGGCAATAGTTTTTATGGCGGCATTATGCAATTTATCTTTAGGCTGAAAGTGTTTAAAAAAATTATTTAATCCACGGCTGTAGAATTAAAGGAAATCCTGCTTGCTTCTTTACCAGGAAGCAATGTTGTATTCTCGACAATAATGTCTCAAAGTGGCGCTAATCCAACGCAATTTAAGTCCACGGCTTGGAACTTCCAAAATTGCGAAATAGAACTCTGTATGTTGGTGGCCGATTGTGGTTCTGGAATTTAATAAATGAAACGCACAGTCGAAGTGGTTTCGATTAATTTTATTTCTACAATATTATCATTAGCACATTTGATAATTTCATATTTACTTACCGCAGTTTGCACATACACTATCGTCCGCTCCAAAGTTCGTGTCGTTTGTGAAGGGCGCCGAGTAATAGTACCTCTTGAAAAGTGCAAAGTGCGGCGAGTGAGGGATAGCCATTCAGTTCATGTTGTATGAGTAGTCTGGTAGATGGCGTCGCATCGTAAAGTTATGGCACTAACATGGATACACTAACTCACTTTAAGGTGGCATGACAAACAGTGGAAAAAGTACAAGGAAGTGTATGCGATGAAGATTCTGTATTCTTTTTCAGACGATCACTGTATTAGTCAGATAAAATAATCGAACAAATAAAATCAGTTTTTCTTGTTTTTTATTGAAAGCCTTTTTATTTGAAAGAAATTGAGTGGGTTATTTCCCCACATTGGTGACCCCGAATGAAAATCGACGAACCACAAACACAGGACGAAGATCCTGCCTCAGCCATGGAAAAAAAGTGGAAGATATAACACAGGTGCGCGTACCTCCACTTTGGAAACATCGCCCAGGACTATATTTTGCACACATTGACTTTGTCTTCCAAATGCATCGAAGCCATAGCGACGCTTCCATGTAAACTTGTAAGCGAATTGTGCCCTACACTCGACCAATTTAGCGACATCGTCGAGAAAGGTACCAAATGCTTAAGGAACGCATAATAAATATCTTTACAGTGCCGGCCTTCAAGCGAACAGAAAAATTACTCTCCTACCCAGCGCTTGGCGACCAAAAGCCCTCGCAAACTTTACGCAGTATGAGAACTCTGGCAGGCCACAATGTGCAGGACGAATTTCTTCGAACGCTGTGGATGCAGCGCTTAAGCGCCCCAGTGCGTGCAGTATTCGTTACAAGCGCCATCGCCGATTTTACCAAACTCGGAGAAGTTGCTGATAAAATCGTCGAGGTAACGGAGCCATCAATGAACTCTATCATGGAGTTAGCGGCTACAACTACCTCCACACATGCGCCACCACTAGATTAAGAAACCAACAACTCCACCCCTGCAATAAGCGCGGTCGAGAAACGTGTGGCCCTCCTGTAGTCGAATCGCAACGGCAATCGTCGGAGCAGTCGATCCCGACCACCCAGTCGCAACCGCCAACTCAGTACAACATCCGCAAATACGGATGAAGAAACGGTTTGTTACTACCATGCCAAATTTAGTTTGAATGCGCGAGTCTCATCAAAAACTCCGCCTTCACATCACTGATCGCATGTCCAACTGCTGCCTATATGTACATATAGGGACAAATTGATGTATCTTGACTTTGGCTTGCGTAGACAATTCAAATGGCGATTCGTAGTGGCCAACGTATCTCGTGCCGTAATTGGAGCAGACTTTCTGTCCGTATTCAACCTTATCGTCGACCTGAAAGATAAACGACTTATTGATGGAAATACTCAAATATCTAGTAAGACGACAAAGAAACGTTTTGACGACAGCATCCACACAAATCGATGCGAGTCCCAGTACCATCAGCTGCTAAAAAATTATCCATCTCTAAATAATCCATTGCTGGACAAGGAAAAAACAAAACCCAACGTGTGTCACTACATCGTCACAAAAGGACCACCCGTGGCAGAACGCGCTCTAAGACTTCCACCCGAAAAGCTCTCGATAGCTCAGAATTTGAGTTTATGATTGAGCAGGGTTATTCCGACCATCAGACAGTCCATGGGCTAGTCCACTGCATTTGTCGCCGAAAAAAGACGGATGGTAGAGACCATTCGGTGACTAACGTAAGAAAGATTGACGCATTGCCAATTATGAAAAAACGTAATATATTTTCAAAAATCGACCTCGTGCATGCCTATAACCAAATACCTATGGCGGAGGAAGATATTCCAAAGACGGCAGTAATAACACCATTCGGCCTGTTTGAATTTTTGGAGATGACATTTGGTATGAAAAATGCTTCTCAGACGTTTCAGAGGTTCATGTACCGGGTGCTGGCATGACTGGAAAGTTTCTCTTCTTGTTTCTTGGACGACATCTTTATAGCGTTAAGAAACAAAGAAGAACATCTTAAACGTCTCACCGTAGTATTTGACCGATTGCAGCAGTATGGATTAGTAATAAATGTGGCGAAATGCTTTTTCTGCGCCGAGGAAATCGAATAGCTGGGATACTGGATCAGCAAAGATGGAACAAGACCACCTCAAGAGAAGGCATCCTCAGTATAGAAGAACCGAAAACTGTAGTAGAATTCTGAACCTATTTCTAACAACAGTTGCCTCGGTTTACGCCATGAGTACAGTTCTTGAGCAACTTCAATGGGACAGGCTCCTACCACTGGCTTTCTTTCACGTAGTCGAAGCTCAACTGAACGAGCCTACTGCCCATACGTCCGTGAACTATTGGTTATTTTCTGCGCTGTTAAAAAATTCCGACATATGTTGGAATGGACCAACTTCACAATCAAGACAGATCATATACCATTGATCTACGCCTTTTCTCAACGATCAGAGAAAATGCCACCTCGTCGTTCAAACCAACTGGACTTTATGGCTCAATTTTCAACAGACATTGTGCATGTTCGCCGGGAGTATAACACGATGGCATAGCGTCAGTCTGCATGCCATCAAAAATATCAGCAGATGAGCAGGACCATGATGTGCAGCTAAAAACACTCCTAGATTCAAAGAACAGCAATCCAAAGTGGCAGAAACTTCTTGTGGATAAAGGCAAAGAAATCTACTGCGACACGTCGACCGATACCATCAGACCGTATGTTCCAAAAACGCTACGACGCAGAGTATTTGATATGATATACCAGTCGTCGCATCTAAGTTTTCGTGCAACAGCCAAACAAATCGCACAAAAATATGTCAGGCCCTGCATGCAGAAGGATGTTAATCAATGGGCACGGACATGAATAGCATGCCAGCGATCGAAGATCCATCGGCATAACAGGAATCGCCCAGAGAAGATTCCAGTCCCTAACAACCGCTTCGAACAAGTTCATCTAGACCTAGTTGGCCCGCTTCCTAATTAATCAGGATATAGGTATTGTTTAACAACGATTGATCCTTTTTCCAGGTGGCCGGAAGCAGTACCTCTTGTTACTCAAACCGCAGAAGAAGTAGCAGACGCATTCTACGCAAATTGGATCTCGCGTTTCGGTACTCTCAAAAGACCAGGGGACTCAACTTGAATCAGCGTTCTTTGGCAGACTGCTGCGCCTAGTGGGCTGTGAGCGTATAAGAACATCAACGTACCACCCTGCAGCGAATGGTCTTGTGGAGCGTTGGCATCGAACGCTTAAATCAGCAATAATGTGTGCGGAGTTGATTAATGAAACCACTCTTCGTATACTAGGCGAACTCTTTATCGATGGACCAGTATCAGACGACACAGAAACATTTCTACACCACCTCCGAAGACACATGCGTGAACTGAGACCTGTACACACTGCTCAACACTGCAAACCAAATAGTTTTGTACATAAATATCTTTCTACCTGCACTTGCATCTTACTACCCTACACTTGCCCACACCAAATAATCAATCGAATCATTTCAAAATTATATAAAATATTTGTCAATGGGAAAGAAGTCAACGTGTCGACGGAAAGGCTGAAGCCAGCATTTCTACCACATGACGACGAAGCAATTCTGCCATCATCATCCACGACACCAAAACCATCTAATATACCACCAGAGCCAGACTCGCAAATTCCACAACAAACATCGCAACACAAACTTCGCACACATTCTAAAAAAAAGTTTAACTTTCGCGTCATAACAAAATATGACACTTGGAAGGGAGTGATATGGCCATTGACTTATTATATGTGGACTGCTAGTGAAATGTCATTTTCATACGCTTCTGCGAGAAAATATGTTCCAAAGCACATGCCGCCATCAAGCTAAATTTCCATAGTACCATGCTTAAAAAAGAGCGACATCTTGTACAAAATTTGAATAAATTCTGCAATAACAATACATTTCTGTACTTATTGACCCATAAACTGGACAAGTTTTGTAAATTTGTCTTACTAATGTTTTATGGTCATCATCAATTTGTTTTGCAATGTGATAATACAAACGTTTTTTTATTGCTTACTTAGTTTTCCGCAGTGAAACAGGGGCTTGTATGTAGTTTTAGAACATGCGTGAAGTTTGCTAAAGAGATAAAGATACTTCCCTTATCTCTGTTTGCTACTAGCAGTCCATATATAGTAAGTCGATGGATATGACACTTACATGGATACACCAACTCACCTTAAGGTGACATGACAAACAGTGGAAAAAATGCAAGGTATGTGTATGCGAGGAAAATTCTGTATTCTTTCGCAGACGATTACTGTATTGACAACTGAAGGAAGGCAAACGCCTGGTGGCAAATTTTCGTATCGACTCAGTGCTATACACTTTGAAAAATAACGCATATTTGTATGGGAAATAATCAAGTGAATAATTCAAATAAATAAAATAGAATAAGTAATAATAATTGAGTTGATTAAAGCTGAATTCAACTGACGATTGTAAAAACAGTATATTATTGCAAAGTATTAAGTCTTCAAAAATTGTTAAAGTGATTTCCAAAGATTTTGCTCTTAATTTGAAAATTAAATTACTATTTTTATACATATGTATTTACTGCAGAACGATTAATCAAGCGATCGTTCTTCGAATGGGTAAAAAAACGCAAACAATGTATCTTTCAGCTGCTTTTGTGAACATTGAATACAACACAAAGGATCGTTTTAAACTTTTTTTTTTGTCTTACGTGTCTAACAATTTGTTTTAACAAATTCAATTTATTTTTATTGCAATTAGTGACTTTTTACACTAATTATTTCCTATTTATTTCCATTTATATTTATTTCCTAATAAATTTGTTTAATTGTTCTCACTGTATTACTGTAATGTCATTTTCTTTTGTTTGTCAGCGCTTTAATATTATTAGACCGATTAGCTACCGATCACCGAGGTACCGTACCACACCCACGCAATGAGGGGGAATTCGCCACATCAGCAGCCGCAGTAGAAGAATGGACGAGACATTAGGTCTATTAATAATTCTGGCGACGAAGCACAATCTCGTCGATCATGCGAAATGAACTGCAAGCACTGAAATCGCCAAGATGAGAAGAAGCTCATCACTACTCAGAGAATAAAAGTCGAGTCCACAACGGTTGGACAACTGAAAAGACAAGAGAAGCAAGATGAAAGACCCTGACATTGAACCGATTTTTACCTGGAGGGAACACATAGAGAAACCAGATTCGCAAGAAATTTCGGATCGTAATCTAATTTTTATGGCGTAATGGGCACAATGGGATTTTCTTTACGTCCGGGATGGTGTCTTGAGACAAAAATGGGAGTCCCCCGACGGATCGTCCCTTGTAGAACAGCTTTTCGTTCCACAGTCCATGGTCAAAGATGTACTACGGTAGGTACATAGGCAGGTGCGACAAAAGTGAGTGGATTGTTGAAATTCACTTGTTGTTTTGCTTAGAGGCACTGGATTATTTGCTTGTTGAGTTTAAGCAAGGTTTCAATAGTTCTTTTGAAGATTCGATATAACAATCGCATTTCAATACCAAAGTCAGAAACTTCTCGGAAGCTACACTGGTTAGCAAGATTCCATAACGTTAAGTATATTGTCTGTACTTAACGTTATTCTTTACGAAATTATGGGCCTCCCGAGAAGCATTTGTTTCAATATGGAATAAGTGCTTTCTTAAGTGACTTTAAACAAAAAGAATTAGAAGAAAGGAACGTATATTTAATACAAGTGGTTTTTGAAGGAAACGCCCCAAAAGGTGGGCGTTGGTTAAGATCATCTAAGGAAGAAATGTTTTTATTTCCTTATTTAATATTATCGCATCAACAGTTCTTAATTGTTGGAGAAGTGGTTTTGACAGATACTACTTTTCCAGTAATTCATTCCAGTGGGCGCATCCAGTGTCACTAATGAGCATAGATCTGTTCGATTTTGACACATTATGGTATGTTCACACCCTGCAATCTGAATTTTTAACAATAGTTTTTCGCAACCGAAATAATATTAAATCAAAACGAAAATTGCTCTAGTCAAACTTGTAGCTATAATTTGTATAAGTGTAAGTGCGAGAAGAGGTAAATTTGGCCAAAAATACAGATCTGCAAAATTAATCTGGGAAAACATTTCTTTTTTGTCCAAAGGAACACAACAACTTTCAAAATTGTTTACCAATGGAAAACGCCATGAGCGAATTTTGTTTGAAAGTAATAATAGAGCGCGAATTTAATCGTTGGTATTTGGTCTCAAATAAGTGAATTGAATTGATTGAATTGTTAACCGTTTTGTAAAAAATAGAATTCTAGATGTAAGAGTGTGTTTAATATGTATGTTTAATAATAAATTATTCTTAAACAAAAAGCGTTTTACCATTCGAAGCCCCACTTTATACAACATTATCATTTTCTGGACAACAACTTATTAGATTTTGATCTTATACTTCTTTTTATTCTCATGAAATCTCTTTTGTTGCTTTCCACTTCACTCTCATCTTTGTTACTCCACGATAATTTCATTTATTAATAATCAAAACTAAGTAAAAGCGCTAGTTGCATATGTGCTTTGTGTAAAAAAAGAGAGCAGAGGCGTTCAGAGAATAGAGTACCGCGTTTAATAAAATCGACATGCGAATGCAAGTCGTATCAAATTACGAGTATCGTAAAACCTAGAACGATACTCGTTATGTAATCGAATTCGAACGAGAACAAAGAGAATTCAACGATATTCGTTTTATAAAATATGCCCCTAGTTCTTGAGAATATTGTGTTAAACTACCGACCCAACACTAAAGGAACAGTCTTCTAATTTCCAAAAATCGGTGCAACTACTAGCATACGCTGACGATATTGGCATTATTAGTCGGAGAAGAAAGGGGCAAAAATGGGCTTAGCAGTAAATGATGGTCAGACTAGGTATACGCTGTCAGCACGAGAGGACACACAACATCGACGAATTGGACAGAATGATACCATTGACAGATATAGTCCGTACCAAAACAGTTGGCCAACGGTCGATTGCGCAGAGAGAGGATTTAAGAGAACAAAAATGACGCGAAAGAGATTTAATCACTAAGCGTTTTTGCTTGTAATTTACAATGCGTAACCCAACTTTACAGTGCTTAGAACTAAAATGCTGTTGAATATCTAAATAAACTTAATTTTTTATTATGAGGTCGACTTTTATACATTTCTACCTAGAAGTCCGATTGTATTTGAAAATCGTGCCTATTGTTATTGGGTATAAAATCGTTTACGTTTCCAAAAAATTCCCAAATTGTATTTTTTTTATTAAATTTACCTACCTCGCCCAAATTCAATGATATAAACAAAAAAAATTTGGTGTGACACTGCAATTTACTTTACTTTGCTTGCCAATATCAGTACCTACATGATCAATATGCACGACACAATTAATAATGATCAACGAAAGCATAATGAGCAAATAGGGTTTAAATCTAAAACCGTACACCTTCATACAGACACAGTCACACAATCAATTCATGTGCAATGTTTTGCTTAATCTATCCGACCGTGATCACATCATACTCCTACAAAGAACCGACAAGACAAAAAACGAAACAATATATTTTCCTCCAAGTAAAGTTGACATATAATGGTCTATATTTTTCCTCCGCTCCTAATTTCAGTATAAAAGAAGGAAAATGAAGAAACCACCCTCAGTGAGATCGCGACAGCGATCTTGAACACAAGGCAGGGTATACGTCGTTTTTTATTATGGCTCCGCCCATTTTCGTCTCTTTATGCTTGTTTTTGCAATTTTAAGAGATTGTAAAACACATTTTAAGAGACCTGCGCAGTAGAATGGCCAACTGTTTTGGTACGGACTATATTATAACTTATTAAAAAAAAAAAGTAAATTAATTACAGAGTTAATAAAAGCTTAAACTAGATTATGCTGCCAGGGCTTTCTACTAGTGTGGTAAATAGAGATAGTTATACAAATTGTATTTGTAAGATTCATGTTTTAAAAATTTTTATATACAGTTTTCGAGTTTTAGAGCGGTCATAATATTATATACGTAATTTGTGTTATCAACGTTGACATTCTTTAGTAGATGGAATATGTTATTGTTGCACATTGTTTTGCAGGTTGAGGATACTTTCTTACATGAAAGTAGATGAGCCATTGTGAGAATGCTGTTGTCATCACCAAGATGACATGTAGCAGGTGATTCCTTGTTGAATAGATGTTTGTGAGTTATATATGAGTGGCCAAGTCTGAGTCGGATGTATACCTTGAGTTTTTTTTGTGATATGTTGTTCGGGTAGATAGTTTTAATGCCGTTTGGGTTGATGTTTTTGTATGAGTGGTTATAGTTTGTCCATAAGACTTTACATTTATATTTCCAGTTTTGGAGGAGCAGATTTGTAATGTCTTTTTTGTTGTATTGGTAAAAAAAAGTTAGGGGTTCTTTTATAGCTGATTTAGCTTCCGCATCTGCCGCCTCGTTTCCACTGATACCGACGTGGCCGGGAATCCAAACGATTTTCAAAGTTTCAGAATTATTTATAAGTTGATTGCGTATTGCTACAACGATCTCATTAGATTTTGAGATGTTTTGTAGAGCAGTTATGGTAGAGAGGCTGTCAGAGAATACTACAGTTTTCTTTTTATTGGAAAGTCTTATCGCTTTGTATATTGCAAATGCTTCCGCAGTGAAGATTGATAAAAAGGCTGGCATTAGCCCTTTAGAAAGGACGGACCCATTCTCTTCAACAACCGCAAAAGAGGTGTAGGTATCTCCTTTGGAAGCGTCGGTAAATAGTAGCTTCCAACCGAGAGATTCATAATTATCTGAGATGTCTCGGAACAAGGTCTTGTAAATTTTATCAGTAGTTGCTGATTTAGAGTGTTTGCAAAGTTCACTATTTATAGTGTAGCTAGGTAAATTCCATGGGGGTTGGCTGTTCTTTGAGTTATTTTTAGTAAGTATCGGAATGTTTAAATCTTTGGCGAACGCAAGTGCTTTACAAAGGGTTGATTGCATTCTCTGATACCTCTTCCGGTTCAGAGCTTTCTTGACATCAGTATGGATGGGTGATTGATGCGGTGAGTTGATTTTTAAAATGACTCTTGATGTGACGTATATGATTCTGTCTGATAGTTGGGGAAGACCTGCTTCGGTTAGTATGTTGATGATGGGGGTTGAGCGAAGGGCCCTCACGCTGGTTCTAATGGCAGTATGGTAAGGAGTTGTGACAAGTTGCAATGAGAAATTGGAGCATTTCCCGTAGATTGATAAGCCATAGTCAATTTTTGATAGTACAATACATTTTGTTAAATTTATAAGAGTATTTACATTTGAGCAGCTATTTTTAGAGGAAAGATATTTAATTGCGTTGACCCTGGCAGTTAATCTTTTTCTTAAATATGTACAATGATTCTTAAAAGTAAATTTGGAGTCAAATATAATGCCTAGAATTTTAATTAGATTAACATTTTTAATATTACTATTGTTTAAGTTAACTTTAATAGATTTAGTACAATTATGTTTTTTACATATGTGCAACAGTTCAGATTTTGAAAATGATATGATAGAGCTCCAACTGAGCAGAGAATCTATAATGCTAGAAAAAATATTTCCTAATTCATGGAGGTCTTTTATTTTCGAAAAAATGATTAAATCATCTGCGTAGAGTGTATATCCTTCTTTATGGAAATTGTCTATTGTTTGTCCGATTTCATTCGATTTATGATAAATAAAGCTACAGATAATGGTGACCCTTGAGGTATACCATTTTTTAACTTATGTACGTTTGAGTAAATGTTGCTATACTTAATTCGAAAACTTCTATTAGAAAGAAATGATTTTATGTATTTAAATATTTTAGGTCCAATTTTCCATTTCAAAAGTTGGTTTAGCACAACATGTGGCCCGATTCCGTCGAAGGCTTTGTCAAAGTCGAGGCTGAGAATGGTGGCATGGTTACGCTCAGACAATGTTGACGAGACAAAATGATCAATATGGAGAAGGGCGTATAGAGTAGAATTTCCCTTTTTGAAGGCTACTTGCCGACTGTCAATTAGCTTGTCTTTTACAAGGAACCAAAATAATCGTTTGGCAATTATTTTTTCTAAACTTTTTGATGCTTGCCAATTTCCAGGCGTGCGGAATTATTCCGGTGTCTAAAATATTGTTGTACAATGTTAGGAGCCGAGTTTTTAAAGAGGAAGGGGCATTTTTAAGCATAGAGTAGGAAATACGGTCAAAGCCTGGTGTTTTGCCTTTTACTGTATGCAAAGAGGAAATGAGTTCTGGCATGTTTATTTGGGATTCAATAGAAAGAGCTGAAGAACTAGGGTTGAAAGATAAATTTGAGTTGTTAAAAATGTTTAATTTTTCGTTAATGAAAGTTGAGTTGAATTGGGAGTCATCCCCCAATTGTTCCCAGGTCAGTGCGAAATGTTGAACAATTTCTTTTGGACAGGTCAATGTTGAAGTATTGGTTATTATTGTTTTAATTGTGTTTGGAGTATAGTTGCCTGTTAAAGTTCTTATATCTGCCCAAAGTTTTTGGGAAGTTGAGTTTGGATTTAAATTAGCAGTGAATTTTTCGAAACACGACTTTTTTTCGACCTTGACTGTCTTACGAAATTTGGCATTCAGCTTCCGGTATAGGATGAGATTGGTGTTAGTCTGTGATTTTTTAAAATTATACCACGCTTTTCGTTTTTGCATGCGAAGGCAACTTATGTCATTATTCCGCCAAGGTACTGTTTTTTTGTAAATTTTGTTGCTTGTTTGGGGAATGGCGAGATTTGCTGCAGTGCGGATGGATTTATGAATTAGGGTGGATTCTCTATTGATGTTATGGCAATATGGCCTAGAGAGTAATTCACTTGAAATAGTTGTTCGGAATAGATCCCAGTTTGCTTTGTCAAGTAAGAATTTTTTGGAAAGTTTTAATTGCTGATTGTAGGTGCCAAATGTAAGTGTGGTAAGAATGGGGAAATGATCGCTTGCAGAGTGGTTATCGGAAATATTCCAGGTAGTTTTGGGGAGGAGGGATGGTGAAATGAGAGAGAGATCAATGTGTGTAAACGTTCTATGTGTAGAAAAATGTGTTGGTCGACCGTCATTAAGGATCGCTAACCCGGAGTCAGCGATAAAATTTTCGACTGTTTTGCCACGTTTATTTGTTTTCGCAGAGCCCCAAGAAGGACTCCATGAGTTGAAGTCACCTGTTATTAATATGGGATTGTTAATTCCGTTGATAACAGCTTCAAGGTCTTGTATTGAAAAATTCTGATCGGGGGGAATATATAGGGAAATTATTGTAAGTGGTATATTAAGATTAACTTGAACTGCTATTGCTGAAATATTTGAATTAATATTTAATGGGGTGTGGGGAATGGATTTATGAACAAGGAGGCAAACACCTTGTTTGGAAGTAGACACGAAGTAAAAATTGTGAAAGTATGAAGAATATTGTTTAGGTGGAAAAGGTATGGTACCGGAAAGCAGGTGGGTTTCTTGTAGGGAAATAATTTGTGGTTGTATGTCTTTTATTAGTAGTTGCAATTCGTGTAAGTTATTAAAATATCCATTAAGGTTCCACTGTAGGACAGTGAAAAGTTGGTTTTTAAAAGGCGAAGAGATCTTGTCAACGCAAAATAAATTGCGTTGCGTGGTGGTGTTATTGTTTGGGTGTTTGTTTTGACTCCACGGCAAGGGAACTGGTGCGGCCGGGCTCATTGGGGAGCCCGGACGATTCAGTTCTCCTGTCGCGGAGTCTTTGTTTTGGTCAAATTTTATTTTTTTAGTTAGATTCATCATCATCAATATTATCGGTTAAGTAGTAACTGTTTTGTGAGAGAAGTGTGCTTGTTAAATTTGTTAAAGGAGATGGAAGGTTATGATGGTGTATGAGATTGTGTATTATCAGGTGAGAGTGAACGAGATGGGGAGTTAGTAGTTACGGAGTTGTCATCGTTAGTGGTTGATGCAGATTTATTGTTTTTGTTTTGAGGAAAAATAACTGATTTAACGTTTTTTGGGTCTTTGGCTAGAATAGGTGGTGGTGGAGGGGCATTCAGTTTTGGAGTTTCACTGAATTTTTGTTTGGTTGTGTTGTAATTTTCATTATAGTTATTTGATTGGGGTAGATTATTTTTGGTGATAGAATGATTATATGTAGTCTGAATGGTTGTATTTGTATTATTATTTGTGGTTAGGATTGTAGGTTGGTTTGGGAAAGGAGGGGAGTTGGAGGATTGGGTAAGACGGGTGATTGGGTCTAGTGTACTCGTGGGAAGGGTTTTCTTATTTGAAGTGGATGCGCCGATTGCTACTGCTGAGTATGTTGTTGAAAGCAAGGGAGCAGCGTTTCTTTCTTTGAAAAGTGTTTTTGCATCAGCCATATAGCATTTTTGTTTTGTTTTTATTTTAAGAATTTCTTTTGCTTTAAGGTATTGTTTGCAGGATTTAGAAGATGATGGATGTTCTTCGGAGCAATTGGCACATGAAATGCGCGTGCATTTTTCTGGAAGGTGTGGTGCAAGGTTACAGGTTTCACAAGCTGCTGAGAGCGAACATCTCTTGGTGGTATGGCCAAGGAGCTGGAAATTTCGGCAGCGCATTGGAGTGGGAAAATATTCTTCAACTTTTACATTATACCAACCGATATCGACAGTGCTCGGAGGTCGGAAGCGATCAAATGTAAATAGAACAAGACCGGTGGCTCGAAGATTGTTGTCTGTAGTTGTTTTTATGAATTTAAAGACCTCAGTAACACCCTGAGATTTTATTTCATTTATTATCTCCTCCTCCTGCTGTTCCTTTGCAAGAATTTAGGTTGGGGTGAAGTTTAACGGAAATAGGACAGAGATTAGCGAGATTTTTTTGCAAGGAATAAATTAGCAGTTTTTTGGGATTTTGTTAGGAGAAGCAGGCTCCCGTCGCGTAATTCCGTTATATTTTCATATGCGGTACTGATACCATCGATAGCTATTTTTAAAAGGAATACACTAAATGAAGATAAAGGTTTTTTTTCGTCCGAAGAGGAAATAACTATGAACTTAGGGTCGGAAAGGGTGTTATTTGTCTGGAGCATTGTGTTGAGGTCAATATTGGAATAGCTTGATTTTTTCTTCGTTTCACATTGGGCACATATTGTGGCTCCTTATCGAGCGCACTAAATCTGTTGCCCGAAAGAACTGGTGGCCCAGTGGCCATGATTTAATTGTTTATTCAGCACTAAACAAATTTATTTTATTCCGATATGAAGCAAGAGAGAAAAAAAAATAGTAAAACAAAAGAGAAATAATAACGGATAATGCAAAATTTGCAGTTTTTATCCAAATAGAGCGAACAAAACTTGAATTGAAGTTTTCGGCTTGAAGGTCAGACGATGACTGACCATTGACAGATACAACTTTGAGATATTATGGGACTTTGTATACCACGGCTCCGCTATTAACTCTGGCAAAAAACAGCATCTCGGATAATAATAGCAATAAGGCCCTTACTCGAACTACGAAGAATTCCTTCTCTACGGTACTGAATCATGGACTGTATCAAAAATGGTTAAAGAAATTCTTGGTGACCCGAGAGGAAAATTATTCGAAAAATCTTCTGTCCCGTTTGCGTTGACGGCCTATGGAGACGAAGATTCAACCAAGAACTATACGAGCCGTACAGCGACAAGCCCCTAGTAAAAAAAAAACTCCGCATTGGGCGATTAAGATGGCTAGTACATGTAGAAAGGATTGACACCAATGCTCCGACTCGAAATCTTCGATTCCAGCCAGACGTCGGACGTAGTAGATGACCTTGCCTTAAGTGGCGCGCACAAGTAGAAACCGACCCAAACCAACTTTTAGTGGCGGCCCGTCACTTCCTTTAAATTCTGGATTTGCAACCACAAAGAAAAGAGAGAACGAAGGGATTTAAGGGGAACAAGAGAGTGAGCCTTGTTGCGGTAAAATTTACCATAAAAACATGTAAGTTAGTTTATAATATGAAGAAAAATAAAAATTTATTAAAAAAAAAGCTACAGCGGTTTTATATAATCGCATTGCCCGCAATTTAACATCGCCAACAAACAAAAGCAAAAACCTTCTAAATCGAGATCTTACTTTCTAAGCGATTCGCTACGCATTTGGTAGGATTAGTTTTTAAAAATAATTTGATCTCTATTAAGGCAAAACTCTTCCGTTTTGCAAATAGTTTAAAACTTTAAAACAAAAATCAATGGTTCAAACTCAAACTGATACATTTATTCAAACTATAGGGACAACATAAATAAAAATTAGTAAAACTTTCATTTATTTTATACCATTTACTCGTACATAACTCATCCCCATAAATATTTGCGATATAGATAATTACATAGTTTTAGCGGCATTATTTATATCATTTTTAAATTCGTCATTGGCATCTACAGCATTTTTAGTGTTTGGGTTTACTTCGATTTCTTTCATTTTTTCCTGCACATTTGCTAGGGTTTCTTTTAGTTCAGCACAGTTTTTGACCATCGCTTCAAGTTTATCACTCTTACTTGTGTCTGTTGAACGTGAAACTATCTGCTGTTCTGGAAGGGTATTTTGAATATTTGGGCATTCGATGTTATTCTCAGCAAGGAGTTTAAATAAAGCTTTTCTCTCTATGTGTAAAGTTCTCAAAAGTTTTTGGAGTTGTTCCATTTGTTTAGCACTTCGACCAGCACTCAGTTCCCTTTCGTTTCTTTCAGTTGAGAGATCGATTAATGTTACGTTACATTTTTCGTACTTTCTTTTCCATTCCAACAATTCCTTTTCTAACTTCCTAGTATTTTTAGACATCTGAAATTTATAAATTAAAATCAGTATTTTTATTATAACATTTATTCAAGAATTGTAAAAAGAATATATAAAGGTAGTTCAACTGATTGTCAATAACAACTTTTTAGAAAAAGCCCAAAATTTATTGACAAAATGTGAAAATAATATTTTTGTTCATAAGGTAAGTTCAGAAATGTCAAACGTTTAGCAGTAATGCGATACACAGAACATTGCAAATTTCGCATTGTTTACGTTTAACAGACGTTTTTCTAAAAAAAAAAACGTTTCCATGACTAATAAGATAAAAACCTAAGGCTTTCCTTCGAGTTATTTCCATTCATAACTGTTTTGTACATTATCATAAAAATAAACAATTTTTACTTCCCTAGTACACGGCTTTATTCTGGTACCGCGAATAACCAAAGTCAAAAAAAAAAGTTTTTATGCATTATATCTGTTACACGTACTGGAACATTTCCCGTATCTGTGTTGTTTTGCTGGTCCTATAGAAAGTTTTTGGAAATGGAAAATTAACGATACCTCCCATATAACTGAGCTTTCAAAACGCTACTATCTGGGGAACATATCTAACGATGTTAATAAAAATAAATATACATATGTTTTTACAAATACGTATCTAGAAAAAGGTGCTATCTGCAGTTTTTCGCCAAAAATGACAAAACGCAAAAGTACAACCTCCAATCTGGGGGTGCAGGCCCATGTGTTCACCTGATGTAGCATTCCTGATGCTCCATCAATGTCGGAAACGGTAAGGTATTTTAGGCAAGGCAACGCACTGTCGTGTAACTTCTTATAAATAAACACCTGCCATTAACCACTTTACAAAGTGATGCTAATGATGCGTTACTATATGTACCTATATTTTAGATGTTTTGATTTCTATTTGATTCTATACTACAGCAGTATTGCTGAGTGCTGTGTTTCATTATCATTTGTTATTCTTCCCGTAGTGGATTTTAAACTTCTTTTCTTTGCTGCTAAACAGTCTTCAAAAAGTGTAATTTTTTCAGTAGTCTGCCTAGACCGACAAAGCCTAATCGTACACCGCCGAGGCTTTTATATTATTATCTCAATACAAATATTTATTTATTAAAATCGAAAATTTGCAGAAAAACAGCGAATAAATTAAAGATTAAGCGCAAATGCTAAAAGGGCAAGTTCTTTCAAAGAAAAACGTTCAACCGTGCTTTACTTTAGAACGACCTAGCCGTACAAAATCATATGTTAAAATATTTTTACAAACCGTTTCAATTTCTTTTTTGTATTTGTCGAACATCGTGTTAGAATTTTGTATAGCATTTTGGAAAGTATCATATTTGCTGGAATACAAATTCAGTTGCTCCTGAAGTACCGTTTCTCGTTCACGAAAGTCTTTCAAAATAGTTTGGGTGTCCAACAATTTATTTGATAGGATCTCTTTTTCTCTGTAATTGTCAAAATAGAACAACAAATAGATATGTGAATATTTATTTGTTTTTAAATTGAAATAAAGAAAAACAGTTTGTTTAAATAGCGTTATTTTTATTAAATATTAGCTGATTTTCTAGAGCTAAATATTAAATAATTCATTATTCGATTTTTTTTATTGGAAAAATGGTGTTATGCAGTGTTATTGCATATATACATTTATTTTTGCATATTTGTTTTAATTTTATAGAAATTGTTAGTCATTTTATACATATTGATAATGTCATATAACCGTTATAGCTATAGAAAGATATTTTTAAGAACTGATATTTTAAATACGAATAATGATTTCAAGGAAATCAGTAGAGGCGATCCTGTTGCAGAAATTTCTGATTTTGAATGAGAATTTGAGTAAAAGTACGCGATATTTTAGGCACAGCAAAAAAGCTTGCAAAAATTCGTTTATGGAAGGTACCTGCAAAGAAAACACCTAACGTTAATGAAAAAACCTAAATATTTACCTAAGGGAATAACTTGTGCTTTTAATATTATATTCGTTAGTGGCATTTAGTTTCGAGCGAGGAAATTAGCCGAAGTGCGTCAAACACATTTTCCAGCTGAAGCTACAAACGTTCAGCATGGTCGTCAAAAATAAGAACAAGATATTTAGACAATCCTAATGTCTATATTTCGTCTATACAAAGTTTTTTACCACCCCCACTTTTCGGGGGCGTTTTCAGTAAAAAAAAAAAACGTTTTTCGGTAAAATTTTAAACATTTCGAAAAAATGTTTGATGCAAAATCATTGGCTATAATAATATCAACATTTCGTCTATACATTATTTTAAACCACGTCTACTATTTGGAGACGTTTTCATTCAAAAACCATTTGTATACGCCATACCATATGCAGAAGAACCATACTTTTGAACAATATTTTGCGACAGTGTCAATTTTAATATTTCATTGTCATAAAGCCTACATTTTAGGGATATTAATTTTTAGGATAGGATGGGATAGGGTATAAAACGATATACACAGTAAAAAATAAGAACTGATTTTCTGCGTAAGCTATAATTTTAAATTGAAATAATATTGGATAATCATGTTCTAAAATTCATAAGCTTTGTTTTGACGCCAACTCGCCAATGAATAAATTTATAAAAAAAGCAAAAAGAAGTAAAAAAATGTCCAATGAGGGTTTTCACTAATAGCTTTCATTGAACAACTTCACTGTGGTTTTCTGTTAAAACTATAATTATAAATTTAAAATTTTTTGGATCATCATGTTTTAAAACTCATTAGCTTTGTTGGACATCAACTCGCCAGTGATTGGATTTATAAAAAAAAGTCGCAAGAAGTAAAATAAAGTTTCCAATGAGGGTTTATACATTGCATAAATAGTTTGTGTTCTCTAAATTTTAGTTTACTGTATAAAAAAAACACCAATATATTTAACAACCTCTACAATTTTAATAAGAAGTATTAATAATAATGTTTATTTGGGGTAATAGTGTATTTAAGTTTAACAACCTTAGGTATGGTCACAATTAGTATAAGACAATTTACTTTTAACCACATATATATTGCACTTAGATCACAGTTTATATTATCTATACATTGTTGCACATTTTCATTTTATATATGTATATTAATATATCAATGCGTCATCGGCATTTGAATTTTGAGAATTCATTAGATTTTCTATGTCAATAACATATACAAGAAATAGCAAAAATCCTAACATTGTACCTCTTGAATACCAATAACAACAAAAAAAAAAACATAAAAAAAGACACCCTCTAAACTTCGCCAACAACAGAGGCATAAATCTCCTCAACATCAAGATCCTATCTGCCGTAATATGTGAAAGCCTGAAACCGTTTACCAACAACCGGATCGGCCCTCATCAGTGTAGTTTTAGGCCAGGAAAGTCCAAAACCGATCAAATTTTCACACTACGGAAGATCCTGGAAAAAAACCCAAGAAGTCCAAATCGATACCTTTTGAAACCGATGAATGGGTAGTGCCATTCATCGGTTTCAAAGATTAGAGATACTATCGCATCTTACTCTTATGTAATTAGGAATCTTTATTTCTGAATCTTGAACATCCATTGTTAAATGAGTTTCAGTCGCGAAGATGAAATCGAAATCGTTTTCTAAAACTATTACTTGTAATTGCGTTATATTCGTTCGTATTCCTTCAATGTTCAAACATAGACACTTTATTGAAGTGGTTAATTGCTAATATATTATGCGCTCGTTTTCCGTTTATAATTTTCGTTGTAGAAAGCGACAGCAATTGTCTCTACAGTCATGGTTAACTTCTACATCACTTAATTTTAGTCTTTCTTTTGCCTTCATGCAGTGAACACATTATCGAACTTCACTCTGGCAGTCCTTGAATGAGTGTCCTTCATCACCACACTTCGCACATATCTGGCAGTTTGATTTACAATGGATTGATGTGTGGTTAAAACTACAACATTAAAAACATCTCAACACTGTCAAGCTTTCAAAAACTGAACATCTGTCCTGTTCGATATTTATGGATTAAACACGGATTACGATGCGGTCAAAAGCTCTTTCGAAATAAATCAAATTGAGTGAAACATGATTTTTTGCCGAAAGTCCTGAGGCGACAAGTTCCTCAATGTATAATAATGAATCCATTGTACCTCTATCTTTTTTGAATTCCATATATCCAAAAAGATTGTTTCCTTCAAGAAGCCAAGATAGTCTACGAGATATGATTTTTTCGAGTACTTTGCTTATGCATGGTAGTAGCCATTGGTCGATAACTGGAGATCTCCAGTGATTTCTTTATTAGGTTTAAATATAGGCGCTACTGTAGCGATCTTCCATATTTGTGGTATAGCACCTTTACAGATTTCTTGCTTAACGAGGACATATCCCCAAAAATCAATATAGAGTCTGCTCTTATAGTAAAATCTATCCGCGAAGCGGATCTATCTACCCATCTTCACTTCGCGGATAGATTTTTATATAAGAGCAGACTCTGTATTAATTTTTCGGGATATGTAATTGTAAAACAAGAAATCTGTTATTGTGGATTGAATGGATTGAAGATTGCCTTGTCTAGTTGAATTTTTTTATAATTTTTTAAATTGTTTTTTTTTTTTAATTTGCTAAAAGTTATTTCGTGGATGGTTGGGAAATGGGCGCTTCCGTGGAAAAGCTATATTCCATGTTGTATTTGGGATAAGGGAAGGAGAAATAAAGGTGAGATCTATATGGGTAAAACTATTGTGATTGGAAAAATGCGTAGGAGAACCATCATTTAAAATAGTTGTTGAAAATTTTGGTGGAAAGTTGTTCCAGATAGGGTTACAAGCGTTGAAATCACCTATTACCAATATTGATATTGATCCGAAATCAGTACTTGTAAATGGTTGTTTTGGAGGATGAATATAGAAATAATAGTCAATTAGACATTGAGCTCAATTTCAACTGCTACTGCCGAAATGTTTGATGTTATATTATTATGAACTTGTGTGGAATAAAACTTGAACAAAAGGACCTATTCCTTGGGGGTTATATTTTGGGTATGGAAATGAGTTGAATACTGTTTTGGAAGGTGCAAAGTTGAATTTAAAGGGTCGTATGTTTCTTGTAGTGCTATGATTAAAGGTTTTAATTCTTTAATTAACGCTTGAGGCTCATGGATATTGTTTAAATAGCCACTTATGTTCCATTCGAGAGTTTTTAATATTTCTGGTTTTGAACGAGGGGTGTGTGGATTAGGTTGTTGTGTTTTTCTGAGACTCCGCTGCCCGGATATTGAAGCCTTCAAACTCCCATGTGAGCCTGAATGATCCAATCTCCGAGCAGCAGAGACATTGAATTTGGTAGCTTTAATGATGTTTTTGGTATTCATCAGTGTCCATTACTTTAACATAGTGGGTGTTGTCTGAAAAGGGATTGTGTGAGATTTAATAATAGAGAGAAAGCTAACTTGTTTTAGAGTGTGGTTTTTTGGAGTTTATTTATTTTGCTTTGGTGGTGGGAGGTGTTAGACGTTTGTTGTTTGGTTAGTAGTTATTAAATGGCTGTAGTTTAATTTGATAAAGGGAGTTTTTTTTCTTGTGGAATGCTTTTTACTGTCGCTATTAGGTTAAAGCGGTGGAGAATTGGAGGTTGAGATGAATTAAAAGTAATGGTTGATTTTTGATTTTCAGTAGGGTTGGGAATGTTACGGCGAGTTCAAGGTTTTGGTTAGATTTTTTATTTTAATGACTTGTGCCACATATGGTTAAGCTCTTAAATTTTTCTTTGGGGTCGGGTAGTTGGCGAAGTACGGGGTCTCTATAAATCTGCCAGGCTTCTCGGAGTGCGCAACGGCGTTGAGATTTTATTTTGTTTGTTGACTTGTGGCGTAGGAAAGTTGGGTATTTTTCTTGGAAAATCCAATTGTTTAGTTCATTTTGTTACTATATTTTTATATCAAAGGCAAATCGGTAGAAACTGCCGTGCATGAGGTAGTTCAAGCAACAGAAAAATCCCTATATCATAAAGAATTTACACTAGCGGCCTTTTTAGACATAGAAAGAGCACTTGGAAAAGCAGTAATAGATACAGTCATCAGTGACTGGATCATAAACATGTTCAAAAACGCATCATTTCATCCTCACTAGGAGATTGTACCAAAAGGTTAATAACGACGAGAGGTACTCCACAGCGGGTGTTCTTTCTCCTGGTAACCTCCTGGCTACTGGTAACCAACGAATAGTGGCTCACGCAGACGATGTGGTTCTCATGGCATGTGAGAAATTGCCATCGACTCTAAGCGCAATCATGCAAACAAGCCTGAACATACTCAACAGATGTTCAGAATTTTGCGGGCTGGGTGTAAATTCGAAGAAAACTGAGTTTGCGGCACCGACTCTGGGAGGGAGGTGGAATTGCACGAAAAAAAGGAAACATATGACTGCACTGACAAAGGTTCAAGGAACAGTGTGTGTGAGCTATTCGCACCAGCCCTATAGCAGGTTTGGGAACAATTTTAAATCTACCCCCAATCGACCAACAGCTGATTGACACATCAGCGAAAAGCGCACTACACCTCAGAGAAGCGGGCAACCTATTTATCAAACCACCATATTTTAAATAGGGGCATCTGAATACACAAACCCATATCACGATGTTGATATTAAATACTCAAACAGAATACCAAGAAGAAACGAATAGTCGTCAAATTGTGTGATATACAACAACGAAATAGCAATCTATACCGATGGATCTAAAATGGAAATAGGAGTGGGCTCTGGGGTCTACTCCGATAGAATGGGATTCGATTGGCAAACTCGCGAAGTGTTTTCCAAGCAGAGATCGTAGCCATTCTCGAAGCTGAAAAATACAAAAATACAAAACGTTACAAAATCCTCGGCAGCTTCTACTACAAGGACTTGACGGATCTAGCCACAACACCTATTGCACAGATCGTCAGCTTCTGCTTCAAGTTGGGATGGAGCAAATACTAATGGAGCTAATGGAGCAGCACAAATCACCCAAGTATCACTCTTTTTACTAACGCAGCTTTCAGGTGCAATTTTTTCAGGTACAAATTAATAGCAAACCTTTCGAAAGCTGCATTTTTAAGGCCAACTTAAATACGCTGCTTATTGCTAATATCCGGTTGCTTATGGCTGACCCGATTTTGTTTTTTTTAAGAAAAAAATGACGAGTAAAAAAATAAAATGATTATTTGAGGAAAGATGAACAGAAGGACAAAGTTTTTTGGATTTAGATTCCACAGATTTCTTTAGTAGCTTCAATTACTGATAAAAATTACAGGTAAACAATAATATTTTTAGGAAACATATTGGTTTAAAACACTGAACAAAACATTGCAAAATCTTTTATTATTTTTTTATGTTTTTTGTTATAAAAAGAATTTTAACTGAATATTTAAACAAAATTAAATATTTAATAAATGGAAGAAGAGCGACGATGTTCATATCTGTACCTGAAATGTTACAACACCAGAATATTTCGAGCGGCTAACATCGACTCGGACCACTACTTTTCATTTATTGAAAAGCAAAATATTTAAAATATGGTGGTATTTAGTTAGCCCAAGCCACCAAATTTTTAAAAAAGTGTAGAAAACCATGAGTTTTGCAATTAAAATATTGTCCTTTGGTAGATCTTCTGAGTTGTGCAATAGCTAATTATAATATATTATCCTTTTTTGTAGATGAAGAAAATGTCTTATGAATTAGTGAAACCATGAATTAAAACGTATGCATAGCTGTACAACCGTTTAGAGGGGTTTTGCCAAATTCTAATGAATAAAGCTGTAAGTATCTTACGATAAGTAACTACTTAACTATCGAATTAGAATGATCCGATCTACATATATCCTTATGTCCGGCCATTTATCTTTGCGTCATCGATAGATTAGCCACGTTAACTTTTTTAGTATGTTTTTATTGAAAATGGGATGGGATATCATAAATGGGTCTTTAATATATGTGATTTGACGAACATTATTCTTCAGATGATCAGAGCATTCTAAAATCTGTTTTAATCTAGAATTGCAATAATTTTTTTTATTTTTACTTAATGATTGGAATTCAAATGCGTACTAATATTTCAAAATAAACACCTGAATATTTTTATTTGCGTCAATAAAACAATGAAGCAAAGCGAAATCACTCACTATTTATGTTCGTTTTCTTATGGGCGAATGGCCAGATAAATTTGTTTAATTAATTATACGTAAAATCTGAATAATGAGATTATACTTACTGTAGTAATTTATCCTTTTCTATAGTAAATTCGATTTGCGCTTTATTGAATTTGGCAAGGTGAAGTTTTGCATCTATGCCAATTTTTTCTTCTATTTGCTTCATTTGCTCCTCTCGTATCTTACATTGTTTTGTCAAACTTAAAAGCCTACAAAATAAAACATTTTGTTTTGTTTAATAAACATATAAAAGTATTTTAATTTGTTGAATCAAGAAAATATTTTTTTTATACAAAATATGACACTCACAGCATATGTAAAGACAGTATACTAGGTTAAATGCGAGATTTTTTATATATTATTTTCATCCCCTAGCATTGAAAAATTTATATTTTTTCTTACAATAAAAGTGGGTTATAGGTGCCCTAGTGGGTCTTGCTCCCTGCACGCTAGAATTTAAATATGATTGTAAGAACTCCTACAGCCGTATCAATGAAAGCATCTTAGAGGTTGCCTAATTTAGGCCTAAATGCAAAATCGGTATCTATATCCGATATTCAATTTTAGGCGACGTTGCCTAAAGTTCGCCTAACTTAAGCACAAACGAACCCTGCCTAGAGGTTGCCTACGGAATTTTTATTTTTTAATATGCAAGGATTTACATCTTGAAATTTATTGCATGTTTTTGTGCGGTGATTATCAATAATGTCAAGATAAATCAAATATAAGCAGAATAAGAATTCTTCGGACGGACTATTATAAATATACTATGGCTTTGGGTATCAACATGGCTAAACATGGATTGCATTGCTGAATTTTGAAAAATTGTACACTTATTCTGCTAAGTCAAATCGAGAGTCTATATAGCAAATTTCATCCTTCTAGCTCATAGGTCCACAAACCGGTGACACATAGACGGACGGAAGGACTATACTAGAGCTATGTCGATATACTTTATGGTATATGTGTATATATATATATTTATATATATAAACTATTTCTCTATATTAGAAACTATGTATTAAAACTAATATACTTTATTGGGATATGTTATATACAACATCGCGGCTTAGTTGGTATTATCACAGGAGTTTGAGATTTGACAACAATCATGTCATTCGCAAAAAGCTAACAACATGCTATCGTATTTCAATTGATTTTTATTTGTAGGCATTTTTTGTCCTTAGCGTCGTGAAAAAAAATCAGTAAAATAAATTTTGGACGATGATTGCATTTATGTTGTTGCCCCCAAAAGAAAAACCAGCAGAAAGAGGATGGTGAAGAGGAAACAAATAATTACTAGGTTGTTCACCGACGATATGTATAACACAAAATTTGGTAGAACTTTTTTTTATCGAAAAAGTATCCAATACAACAAAAAAAGTAAAAGTTAGCTTGTCTGAATGTCCTTACATGAATAATTACATATTTCATATACATCAATCTGGTTGATGAGAGTTTTAAATTTAATTTAAATACCTTACAACATTTCTATATAAATTTTTCCTAGACTCCAAGTACACGATGCTAATAGATTATATATAAGTCAAATATTTTCCTTTAAATAAACGGTTGAAACAATTTGTTAAAGTAATATGTATATTTATACTCGTATACACACACATATATATATATATATATATATATATATATATATATTTACTTACTTTTGTGACATTTCTACGTTGTCGTTTCGTAACTTGACATTTTCCTCACTATTTTTCGCTAGCATGTCATTAATTTCGTTAAGGGATTTCTGAAATTTATCTTGGTTTTCTCTGCGCCTTTCTTCTTCTTCGCGTATTTGTTGGACGCTTTCATTACCAACCGATTTAATAAGTTTCTGTTGCTCCCGACAAACATCTTTAAGTTTTTCTCTGAAAATAAGGTTATTTGATTTAGTTATTTTATATTGTATAATAATATCAGATAACTTATAGCAATAATAGTTTATTTAATTTATCTCACATTTAAAAATGGCTAATTTAATTTCTATCAGTCATTTTAACTATAATAATAATGGCCAAATAAAAAGCCAAGGCATAACTATACTTTAGCTGCCTTTCACTTTTTGCACTTTTTTTTTTATTAATCGATTCGTCTCTGCGCACTGATCATTTATATGCTTTAAAAAATTGTCGCTCACGTTTAGTTTAAAAGTTATTAACAAAATGAAATTGCACTTTTTGGGTTATAATCCCATACAAATTGTTTGTAGTTTGACACTTCATTTATTTTTTTTTCTGCGGCGGTGTACGCAGCATTGCCATGTTGAAAAAAACATACCAAATAAAAATATTTTAACAAAAAGAAATGTTGACTAAGGCGCCTGCCTGACGACTTTAAATACCCTGAGCGGAGCAACGAAGTTGCGTGAGCGTGGACTGTCCACAGAAAGAGAGTTGAAATCCTTTGTTCCCGCGAAGCGGGCCACGCAGAGTACCGCTTAATAGAAAAACTGTTGAATTAGGCGCCTGCCTGACGACTTTAAATACCCTGAGCGGAGCAACGAAGTTGCGTGAGCGTGGACTGTCCACAGAAAGAGAGTTGAAATCCTTTGTTCCCGCGAAGCGGGCCACGCAGAGTACCGCTTAATAGAAAAACTGTTGACTTAGGCGCCTGCCTGACGACTTTAAATACCCTGAGCGGAGCAACGAAGTTGCGTGAGCGTGGACTGTCCACAGAAAGAGAGTTGAAATCCTTTGTTCCCGCGAAGCGGGCCACGCAGAGTACCGGTTAACAGAAAAACTGTTGAGTTAGGATTTAATTTATTTATTACATTATACTAATTTATGATGAATCGTCAGAATCATTAGAACATGGTTCTGGAATTCCTTCTTGCCCGTTGTATAGTTTGCCGGCACATTTAAAAAATTCTTCGAGGGGGTCTAAATTTTCGTTACGGCATTTTTTTAAGATATTTTGTTTAGTCATTTTTTATTATTAATTAATGATTGTTAATAATTTTTTTTTAAATTTTTTACATTTTTTACATTTCTTTACATTTTGGGAAATATGTAATATTTTTTTTTCTATCTTGCAATGCTCCATTGGAATGTTTTTCTTCATATTTATCATTCAGCTATGTGTGAACTGTCAAAAGTTGGTTGATTTCTATAGGGATTTTTCGAAATTTAATTGTTTAATAACTTTTTAACTAATTGAGAGCGACAAAAAAAAATTGCTAAATTTTTAGCTTAATTTAGTGAGTGGAACAAAAAAAAAAAAAGTGAAAAAAGTGATTGGAAGCTAAAGTAACAATGTTCCAAAGCCAACTTAAGCGATACTCGATTTTAATATGCAATTTGTTTTGTGCTTAGAGCTGCGGTCGATAGCAATCAAGCTTTCAAGAATGCACATTTAAAATTGTACCAATCGCAATTTTGCTACACTAGTGTTTAATGGCTGACAAATGTCATATTATGTACCTATGAATGTTATGAAAATAAATTGGTACATTTAAAAATGTTTAACTTTTAAATGGATTGTTGGTTGTATTTCCATCTAACGAGTCATTGTGAGTCCATTGAATGAAAACGTTTAGCAATCATTAGCACCTTTACAATTTTAATTTTCTTGAAACATATTTCATTACTTAAGCTTATTACTGTTTTATTTAAAGGTTCAGAGTGCATTACTATTTATAATGGAGAAACTTAAAATAAAATGAAAATATCTTACATTTTTTTCACAAAAATACATCCACTCGACCCCACAAACCCTACCGTATGGAAACATGCTCGATCACTGAAGACAGAATACCAAAATTCGATGGTCGATACTCGAATCTCTTGTGCGATCATGCCAAATCAGCATCATTTTTCAGTCGCGTATGACTCGATAACTTATTTAGTAATTTGACCCCAGATCAAATGTTGGTGTAAAAGCGATTTTATATATTCTTCAAAAAGTGGTGCAGAATTTTCCCAATTTACAGAAATTCTGACTCGTGCTAGAATGCCCTTTTGGAGGTTCACACAAATACAATTACTATTTCCATGATCTTTTGAAGGATGAACGGCCACTTAAGGACATGCGCTTGAATTTGGAAAAGTGCACATAACATGAAATTCTGATTCGTGCTACACTGCCTTTTTGGAGGTCCACACAGATACAATTACTATGTATTTCCATGATCTTTGGAAGTATGACCATCAGTTTGATTGCCTTCATAGTCCGGTTGCGATTGTGATGATTTGTGGAGCCATCTTTCAGGATTCACTTTACTTTTCTGATAAAGAATAGTAATTCTTAACATATAAAAGTTTATAAAAAAAATTTAAATATGGGAAAATGAAATTGAAAAATGAGGGTTTCATAGTTGACATTTACCTTACCGGTTAGCAAGATTTTGCTACTTTAGTTTAATTCTCAAATGTTATCTGAAATCCGGAACAACTCCAATGAAGTACTGCCGACAAGAAAAGAGTTCAAGTAGTTGAACAAACATTTGATGAGTCATGGCTGCATTTTTTTTTTGCGAAGATGCTGAGACGATCAAATGGTAGGAGTCAAAGCCAGGGATACTGTCCTTTTGAGACAAACAAGGGAAAATCGTAGTTGAGACACCTTCGATGCTGAGAATATGGAAGACCAACTCCTGGCAATCCCCGACGGTATTTACATCATTGGTATGAGTGTCTTGTGCTGGATCTGGTGTTGATTTAATTTCTCTGAGGGGTATATCGGCAGTTTTAATATCTATTTCTAGCGAAAGAAGTTCTTCAAAATTTGCACACATGAATTTGGTTCGTGATAGGGCTGGTAAAGCTTGGTATTTTGATACAATGATAGACTCATATTGTTGATAGTTGTATTCTCGATAGACTTGGATGTATTATCGAATTTAATCAGGAAAGTGCCGTGAGGTTGATGGTTGGGTGTTGTAGAACGAGGGTAGACTCTGATTGGCTTTAACTTGGCAATGCCCAGTGGTTGTAACTCTGACTACACATCTAGTGCTTATTGTTAACCCCCAAGTGGTAACCATCGGGTACTGGTCTCATCCAACCGGATTTCACTTGCTAAACGATAAGCGCGAGTGTTGATAACACGACAAAAAATAGCAATATAATAAACAGCCAGGTCAGAATGGCACCGGGCTGCTGTCCCAGGCGAACCTAGACAAGCTGCTTCGAAATATTCGGGCAACAGGTTGTCTAGGAATTTCAAAAGTTAGTTAGGCCCCTTGAATACCCGGCCTGCTGTTCCAGGTGAACCTAGACAAGCTGCTTCGACATATTCGACAGCAGGTTGTCTAGGAATTTCAAGGGTTAGTCAAGCCTCTTGAACAACGGCAGCGCTCAATCCTGTAGTGGATACTGATGGCGCCGTGTCCTATGGGTAATAAATTGGCACTGGCCTTCCAGATTGGGGGTTGTGCTTTGGGTTAACTACCCAACCATGGAAAAAAATAACGGTTACGAAGCAACCAATAGCCTCGGAGGGGACTGATTTTATTGTTGACCACCCTGCTTAACGTAAAAAAAAACAACGATGTTCGTATCTGCGACTGAAATTTGAGAACATTAAACAGGAGAGGTGCAAGCGAACAACTAGCAGAAGCCCTCAACTACTACAAAGCAGACATTGCTGCCATCCAGGAAATATGATAGGACTGGTCGGGCAAGAAGAGGATGAAAAACTGTGACATCAACTACGGACAGTGTTATAGTGAGCAGAAAAAGCGACTATTCGGATGCGGATTTGTTATAAGTGCCAGACTTAAGCAAGAAGTCTCATGTTTCCAAGACATTAGCGAACGCATTTTACCAATCCGCATCAAGACCAAATTCGCCAACATAAGCCTTATATAAGGGATTACCGAAGTACGATGTTAAAATCGTGCTGGGAGATTTTAACGCAAAGGTAGGAAGAGAAGATATCTTCAGTAGTGTTGTCGGAAAACATAGCCTACACGACAACACAACTGGTAACGGACTTAATCTAATTGACTTCGCTACGGAACAAACTGCCACAGATATAACTTTGAAGTAGTACGGCACTTTGCCTATCTCTGCTCCGCTGTTAACTCTGACAAATACATCTCGGCAGAAATTTAACTAAGAATTACTCTTGCCAACCACTGTTTCTTCGGGCTAAGAAGGCAATTCAGTACTAAAGCCCTCAAGGAAGCATGGACCGTCTCAAAAGCGAATGAAGAAATCCTTGGTCGATTTGAGAAGAAAATTTTTCGAAAAATCTTCGGTCCCGTTTGCGTTGACGGGCTATGGAGATGAAGATTCAACCAACAACTATACGAAGCCCATGGTCAAAAGAATCCGCATTGGACGTTTAAGATGGCTAGGACATGTAGAAGGAATGGAAACCAATACTCCGGCTTGCAGTCTTTGATCCCCAGCCAGACATCGGACGCAGTAGAGGAAGACCTCACCTTAAGTGGCGCGCACAAGTAAAAACCGACGTCAACCAACTTGGAGTGCGCAACTGGAGGTAGTTAGGTAAGGTCCGGGCTAATTGGAGAGGCATATTGATTGAGGCCCAGGTTCATTCCGGACTGTAGCGCCACTTAATTCAGTAAGTGATATTGAATATTGGTAAATATTAGAATTATCTTAAAATTCAGGCTCATCAATTCTTCTTACAAAAATAAATACAATCACGCAAAACAAACAGTAACAAACTTTTACTTTAACAAACAGTTATTTTAGCCGATAACCAACGAATACGTTTCTACAACAAAAATATTAATAAAGTTTCACAGAAATTAAATTTAACCAAGCAAAAGCCTAAACTTATCTCAAATCCAATGCAGGTAACAATCGAATAACAAAAAATTAAGCAAATACCTCGGCCAACAGAAATGGGATCAGATCTTGTAAATCCAAAACCAAATGTACAAACTTATGCTCAAGCTACAGTACCCGATAAAAATATTTCACCAGACCCCGTTTCCAACATTTTTTGATTATTCTTTCAAAACTTGAGGGACAAAGCGAAACGATTAAACTTATTTTCGACAGGCTAGTAAAGCTTGGAAATAGTATACGCAACAGACGTAATCTACCTTCAACATGAATAGAATTCATGGAGAACTTGAATTGTTTATGCAGGATATATATATATATATATATATATATGTTTTTAGGACGGCCTGGTATAGCCGGATATATGTAATAAAACTCATATCCTTTTTCTACACATTGTTTTTGTGATTTTATATTTTCATCTCTTCGATTTTCAAAGTAGCAAAGATAACCCACACAATGAGTTTGAGAGATAACTTGGAAAATGGAACGATTTATCGCGAATCCACAGCTAGGTAACCGAAGCGAAAAATCTAGTGAGCAAACACTCTTCGGTAACCGCAGATTCTTAATCGTGGGTTAAGCCAAAACTAGCTCGGACTAGCGCGAAATTAAAAAGCGTTATGTGCGACCAAACTATTGATTATTCATATATTAGATTTACTCGAGCACTAGTGCTTAAGAGCGTTAACGCTAAATAGCGTTAGTCTTAATCGCGGCCTTAGTCTACTAGCAATAGCAAGCTTTCATTTTTTACTCAACTCATCTTAAATTGTTTTATCTTATTATAGCATGAAATTGCTCACAGTCTCCATTCAACTTCAAGCTACAGATTCACAAAGATACACATTGTGTGTGCGCTTACGGGTTGCCTTATTTTTAACTTCTCACTCAGCTACAAGCTTCAGATGCAGATACGCATTTTGGGCGGTCTTTTAGGACACTATGCGGTTGGCTCTCCTACTAGAAGGGTTACTCAGAAATTCAAAAAAATTGTTTTTAGTACCCCCTGATGTTGAGTTTACTGTCTATTCCAACTCAATCTTACTTTGCATAAAAAGTTAAGTAATTGAAGGGCTTAGAAGATGAAGAGACTAAGCATTGTTTTCAAAAATTTTGAGTAATTAGCGTTTAGTTTACCTATTTGTGATATATTTGTAGGTACTTCGTGTAAAATTTTACTTCACTTGGTAGCGAAATCTCACGAAAACACACCTATTAATATCGATTTGTTTAATGTGTCGCAGACGACCCACCGTACCTACATAACACCAAAGGTTTTAAGGTCATACACATCACGTAGGTACTCAATAGAAGAAATTCTATGGCGGGCCGCGCTGGCAGATCGATCCCTTACACACAGTGCCATAATGTTTGGATCTAGTTTCCCATTTGTGCACACTGCACGCCGCCCTTTCGTACCATGAAGCTGGTGAGCAAGTTTATGTTTTTTGCTCTCAATGCAATATGGTGTGGCAATATGTCTCTGGGCTCGTGGGTTGTGGCATCTATAGTGCAAGCAAATGTACATAAATAGAACGATGGAGATTTTATTATAATCGGATAGTCAGGGGAAGCGTACGAATGGTACAAAAGAAATGTCGAATGGACAAATATAAATTTCATCGAGTGTTAATATGTCGACTGAAGTGTGTCGATAAAAAAAGTCGACAGTTTGAAGTTCACACTACTTAAATGTCAATTGAAAAGTTTTCGTTAAAAATGTCCATTTTTATATAAAAAAAACAGGAATTTCAGATTAATATAATTAAAATAATACTGTAAATGTAAACATTAACAGTTATTCGAGAGTTGCTTGACAGTGCACTCTCGACATCTTACGAGTCGATATATGTCGACATTCGGACATTATGACGGTAGATTTTTTAAATCGACATTATACAAATCGGCAAAATGTTACCCAACCCGATATTCACATAAAAATGTATGAATATCGAGTAGGTACAGTCCATCATCGTCAGATCTTGTACAAGACTATACCCCTTCCAGCCATCTTTTCTAGGTCTACCGCGGGTACGTTTACCCGATATTACTGATTCTATACGTAATTATGGAATTTGATGTATGGGTCGGCATAAATTTAAAACACAAAAATTGTTATTTAGCAATTTGATAATATTAGAAAGCCACTTATAGTTTTGGAACTATCTTCGAAATAATAGTTTTTGATTACTTGCTACAAAGTATATACATAAAAATACTTGATACGTTACCAAGATCAAAATCAGAGCACCTTTTACAATTGACCAAACAATTAAAAAAATATTTTAAAAACGTTTACACCAAGGATAATGATAATTAGACCAACATTTAATTATTAAGAAATCACTTATAAAGCAACAATTAATTAACACATGCGACATGCATCACAATAAATACTTCTTACTGTAGTAGTATATTCTTATTGATTTCACGTTGCAAAAGTTCCTTTTCTTTGTATATGGTTTCTATCTGTCTATCGCGTATTTTAACTTCTTTTTGTAATTTAGCGCATTCTTTTCCTAATTCAATGCATTTATCAGAAATCATATTTTATTATTTATATATGACTTTTATTTGAGAAAAAACAAATGTCTATCACCACATTAAATTCCACAACCTCAAAAACAAAAATAAATCGCTATATCTTCTCTATATGGTTGTTGAAAAATTAACAATGACAAAGAACATAATTAAGAAGACCAGAGATCAAGAAAACCAAAGATTGGAGTCGTTCCAGGTCGATACGTTTCGCTCCCAAGGAATTTCTTCCATTTTCCAAGAAATTGATAGCTCAATTGATCCTCGTCCAACCAGGTGCACACTTTCTTGTTTTACATGCCCTTGTTTGTCAAAAAGCAATCAATTCAAGATTTCAAAGAAAAAAATAAGGTCTAAATTAAAAATTTCATCCCCTAGCTAATTTTTGACCTTTCTGTAGAGGTAAACTAATTTTTTTCTGTGCCAATTGCATTAAATGGGATTTAATTTTAATTCTGTTTTCAATAATTTCCCGACAAAGTTAAAACAAAATTACTTTCTTTCTATATTCTAGTTTGAAAATAAAACGGAATAGATTTCAGAGAGATCATCATTAACTGTTTTTTGATGATCTCTCTGAAATCTATTCCGTATTATTTTCAAACTAGAATATATAAACAAAGTAATTTTGTTTCAACTTTCTTATTATCAGTAACAAAAATATTGCTGTATGATTTGTGTTCACGATTATTAATATCTCTTTTACTTTGTTCAAGTTAATCTGTTAACACTATTCAAATCACGATCAGGTCACTAATTATACTAATACTATGCTGGTTGTAGCTTCATCTCTATTCATGCCACTCTACATACTGATCTAGAAAGAGATGGCGTATTATTGGAAGATCCCGCAGTTTCTTGATTGTTCGAAAATTGGTTTTGACAGATACCACTATTCAGCCATTCATTCCAGTGGGCGCATCCAGTAATACATGTGAACACTGTTCGATTTTCATACATCAGGGTATGTTCGCACACTGCTATCTGAATTTATAAGATTGCCATCCATCTAAACCTGTTCGTCCCGATCAAGTGTGTCCTCGATGTAACCGATCCAGGTGCACTACCTTTAAATTTCCAAGAACTCCTATTTGTATTCGGTAGACAACGTCATTGGAATCTCAAAATTTTGATATCTCAATACCAGCATGCTAATATCCAAAATCATTTCATGAGCCTTCATGAAGTCCACTCCAAAAATCCATTTGTCACAAATATCAGACACCAGGAATGGATTGGGGAAGGCGAGTCCAGCCAAGTATATCGTCAGCCGTACTTCCCCATATACTCGAGCTCTTTCTCCAGTTGCGGTCCTCAGGCAATAGCTGCTTATGTTATGCAGCCACGACTCACGGACGTTGTCTTTTCGGATAATGGAAGCAGTAGCTCCAGTATCAATTGCAGCTGCAAGTTCGTGTCCGCCATCGCCGGATGCTCACCTCTGCTGTCCCAGACAATTGCTACGTTTGGATAAATTTCTGAATTGACACACTGGATGTCAAGTTTTGTTGCAGTTCCAGGAACGTATTTGAACTCGGCAATGTTTATTCGGTCATTCTCTCACAAGAAAATTCAATGGTGGCCAATTCTCTCATTCGATGAGTTCCTTGGGATGTTTGATCAGTAGCCTCTAATGTCAGAGCACAAGCTGCGGCTTCGGCAAGTGTGCGTTTTTCAGCCATTCGTACTTATAGTTGAAGTTTTGAGTCAGCACGAGTCAAAGCGTTTTTTGCCATCTGAGTGATGATCTCTTCACCAGTGATAGAATATAACAAATTTGCTAGGCGTTCAATATCTGCTTGCAGTTGTTGAAGAGTTTCGCCGCCTCTCTTTTGCACTCTGCTACATAGCTGCACTCGATACAGTTCTAACATGTGGTCATCAACAAACCGCATATCAATTGCTATCACGATAAATGCATCGGAATCTCTACATTTTGATATCTCAAGACCTGCATGCCAATTACCAAGATTACCGACAAATTCATCGGAATCTCTACATTTTGATATCTCAAGACCTGCATGCCAATTACCAAGATTACTTCATGAGCCTTCATGAAGTCTAATCCAATATTGCATTCTACACAAATATCAGCCACCAGGAATGTATAAGAGAAGGCGAATTCCGCCAAGTTTATCGTCAGCCGAGCATTCCCTCCGTTTGTTTCTTCACAATTTTAAACTCTTTAGCTAGGTCTACAATTTTTTTTCAATAGCCTCGATTTTGTCCTCGACTTACTGTTCAATTGCTGTTACTTAATTTTCTATATTCCCATCTTTCTTTTCTACAAGCATAAAAATAGATTCGACTTTCTAAAATCGGTTATGAATCACCGTGAACTTTGGGTCGGGGACATTCTCATACTTCTTACCCTGTTCGAGCTGTTGGCGTTGCTCCTGGCGTTGTTGTTTGAGCTGCTGTTCCAATTTGTTGTTTTGACTTTCTGACTGTTGGCACTGTTCTTCGCGTAACTCTTCGAGCTGTTGGCGTTGCTCATCGCGCTGTTTTTCTAGTTTCAATCAAGTTTATTTCAAATGTGGTTTCTCAAATAAAACAAATGTTAATATACACAAAAGGTACTTAAATAGAAGCCTGAAGATAAGGTGATTAGTATTGTGTTGCATCGGTGAAAAAAGTTAATATATGCAACAACTTTACCGTATTCCCATCATTAGATATTCCCCTTCCACCACATGGAATATGTTATTCTAACTTTTGTTTCTTATTTCCAAAAAAAAGATTGAAATTGGAAATTTTATTTTTAATATAACATTCTTCATGAAAAAGAAAACAATTTAGTTTCCTATGCTGAAGACAGCTAGATGATCGAGTATATGAAGGCCGTGGACCTTTTGATGCTTTGAAAATCAAATGTAAAGGAACAAATGACGTCACGAACAAGCTTCTTTCATCATCGACATTTGGATCTGAAAACTGCTGCTTGTATTCACTTTGTCCAGTGCTGCCATTGAACCTCTCCCGACTTACACCATATCAGCAAAATCAGGTGAAAAACTTTGCAAAACATATTTTTGCAACCCCAGTACAAATATGCTTGGCAGAAGTTGACGCCAGATAATTGTCATTTTCAGAAGTAAACATACTTCCTTTGTATTAAACCATCCTGAATAACTTTGAACAACAGCACGTCTCTTTTGGTAATTTTTCTTCATGAACTCACGTACGTGTTTGGCATCTGGAGACTTCAAAGGGCTGTCTAATATTGAACGGGACTTGTAGTTTTCTCTTCCAGAATCATTTAGCCAATGCTGAAGCAGAAACATTCTCGTAAATGAGACTTATGTCCAATAAAATAAATAGGACCTTTTACTCCGCTTATAGATTATATAAAAGTAAAACCGCAAATTTCCGCAGCTGATTCTTACTGCGTTAAAACGGAAATGAAATCACCTTACTGGCATATATGACTTTGTTAGGGCGAAACAGTTTTTTTTTTCGTGGGCTGGTGGAAATCTTCATAGACACAATGAGCACGTGCTGATTGTAGTGTGAGATTTTTACTCTCTTAAACCTTATTTTTTTTGGATTTGTAGTGCAAATAAGTATTTGATTTATCTAGCAATTTTTAGCACGAGTATATATGCGGAGAATACGAGTTAGGCCCCAAAAAATGATAACGGTTTTTAGTAGAGGGGTCAAAAATAAGAATTTTTTCCTATGGTAGGGTGGGGTTTATCTTGCCCCGTTTAGGAGGTAGGGGCAACTTTAGAAAAAATGACTTAAAAATAATTTTTTTTTAAAAAATAACGGTAGTACTAACAATGAAGTACTGTCCCGTTTTTGAAAGCCAGAAACCAGTCCTTTAATCCTCAATTTAAATTTAATTATTTTTGAAAAATTTGCATGCAAACTCAAAATTATGATAGCAAAATGCCAAAATAAAGTTGAGGATTAATGTTCATGTTCGTAAGTATGGTACAGGAAACCATGTAGCGTTACCCAGAATGCACCACGAGGAGGAAGACTTGCATTGCATTCCGCGTCGTAGTCAGTCAGTTTATAAGTAAGTCAGGAGTTAGTTACAAATAGTCAAGTCAATTTTAAAAAACGAAGTCATCGTCCCTACTGGAGTTACTGTCGAATTCATTGAGTTCGTCGTTAAAGGTGAGGAGCCGAGGTTTTTTTGTCGGTAAAACATCCTCTATGTGCTCACTGTGAACGGTGGGAGGGTCGAAGGCCTTTAGTTGTGTACTAAAGTTAAAGTGGAGTTCACTTTAAAGAAGCGCCCGACCTTATCTTCTTTGCAAAACAACCCCAGCACCACGATTGTCATCCGGTCGGTTACCCGGCCTCTGTGGTAATTCTTTTTTGTCAGAAAAGTCTCGTCGATTTGAGCAGTTTTGTCTTCGCCGCCAATGGTAATATCAACGTGAGACGATATTATTTCGGGTATTTCCCGACGATAGTTTAAGTAATCTATTATAGTAGATTAACTAAGTTTATTTTTATTGTCGTGATGGCACCATGCGATTAATTGCTAATTTTGAAATAATGATATAGGTACAATAATATTTTTAATAAAAGTCGTAGCTTAAGATTTAATTAATTTTCGTGTTCACAGGCATTTTAATGACAAAAGATATAATTTTCGCAAGCACCTCGCAAACCTCTAGCCGACATTGAGGCCCATGGAAAAATGTGCCCATAGATGGGTCTTTATTGAGCATCGCCATATCCAACCGATCTTCGTTTTTTATTTATTTCCAATTTCATCGGTAAGTCGCAACATAATGGGGGAGTTGGCGTTTTAGTGTGAATTAGACCAATTTCCGATGATTGTCGGAGATGGTTTGCGATAGCTTTTTCCTCGTCCTCCCAGCAGTTGGTCATGGCAGCAGCTTCTAACTATTTCTTATAAATAGAACATTGCGGTTGACCATCGAAAGTTTAAGGCTTCATTTCCTTCATTCGTGGACAATCGCCCGAAATTTCGCGACCCATTTCTTTCTTAACAACTGTAAGCTCCTTAGCTACATCTTCAACATTCTGCTGAAATGCTTCGATTACTTTCTCAACCTTCTTTTCAAAACTATCCTCTCCTTTTTCGACATTCTGTTCAATTTCTTCCACATAATTTTCTACCTTCCCAACTTTTTCTTCTATCGCCATGAATGTAGTTTCGAGTTTATCAAATCGATTTTCAATTAACGTGAACTTTGACTCGAGGACATTCTCAATCATTTTACAATGTTGTTCTAGCTGAAGTTCCAATTTATTGTTTTCAATTTCGGACTGTTGTTGGCGTTGCTCCTTGCGTTGTTGTTCTAGAGACTTCTTTTGTTCTTTTAGAGATCTCTTCTGTTCTCCGAATTTAGCCTCCAGAATCTTCATCATTGATGAGATATCGAAGCCTGCACATACTTCTTGCACTAGTTTATATCGATCAGTGATGGTGCGCAGGGAATATATGTAAAAGGATGGCAATAAAAAAACACTCCACAATTTTCATTTATTCGGTGAGTATCTTTGACGATCTCTTTAGTGGTCCTTTTTTCAATCGTTCCGGATAAGTCAAATTTATTCTATTTATGTTTGTGCTCGCGGATACAGAGGTAACATTCCATTTCAAGTTTCCGTCTGCACGAGAATATTTGCTTTTCGCCATGATGGAAATCCCAGTTCCCTACGTTCCTCTTTGTCCAAGACACTCGATATCGTGCGAGAATTAATTTTTTACCATTTTTAAATGAGGAAAGGGCAGAGAGAAATGAAAATATGCAGATTAATATTCATTACGTGTGAACACCCAATGTTCCTCTTGTGTGATCTGCATCTTCGAAGTCAAAGAGAATCGAATTAGGATCTTTACCCTCTTTGATTTATTGAGTCATGAAGACGAATAAATAAATCGCTCTTTCCTTCTATAAGGGAAAGCTGCCGGAATTCAACTTTCAGCTCCGCAACGGTAAATTGATCTAATGATTTGGGAACCATTATTGTTTACTCATTTTTTTCCACAATCAAACACCTAATCGTATACCAAATTATTGTTCAATATTTTCAAGTTTTCACGTGGGCAATTGATGCGCTTTGATGGGTTCCTGCACTGACGCATTTTGTCTCGAGAATTGTTATTCTGTGAAATATCAGTTCTCTCACAAGAGCATTCAATGGTGGTCAATTATCTGACTCGATGATCTCCTTGGGATGCTTGATCAGCAGCCTCTACTGTCATGGCTTAAGCTGCGGCTTCGGAAAATGTGTGTGCTTCAGCCATTGGTACTGCTAGTTGTCGTTTTGAGTCATATATCGCATGAGTGAAAACGCTCTTTGGCATCTGGTTGATGATTTCTTCACCAATGTAAGGATATGTCAAATGAGCTATGCGTTCAACATATGGTTTACAAAAAATCTTCAGCTGGACCACACAAGGCCAGTGTATGTGCGATTGCTTTTTCCTCGTCTTCTCAGCAATTAGTCATTGCAGCAGCTTCGAAATGTTTCTTATAAATCGACCGTTGCATCGGACCGTCGATAATTGAAGGCTTCGTTTCCTTCATTCGTGGACAAACGCCAGATATTTTTCTAACCTTTTGTTTTTAACAATTGTAAGCTCTTTCGCTAAGTCCTTAACTTTATGCTAAAATGCTCTGACTACTTTATCAATCTCTTTTCAAAATCGTTTCGACTTTTTAAATCAATTATCAATCACTTATCTAATGATTTGCGAACCATTGTTGTTTAATCACACCTTTTTCACAGTCACACACTTAATCTTATACCAAACTATTTTTCACTATTCTCGTTTATCTCGTATAACTCGTTTTATCCTACTCCTGACACCAACGTTGTATATGAAGCTGGGCTTCGAAAGATTAAACGGAGTTTTTCGCGGTTTCTTGATTCTTCGAAAAGTGGTTTTGACAGATACCACTATTCCAGTCATTCATTACAGTGGGGCGCATCCAGTACCACTAAAGGGCCAAACCCACCGAGCAACCGAAACCGAAACTTCGTTTTATTTTTTCATTTTTCTGTTCAATTATGACATTTCATTCCCACCGAACATAGCACAGAAACTGAAAAAAAATTTAACGTCACATTTGACATTCAGTGAATTCAGAATGCGGATCTATAAAAAAAAGAAAATTTTGTTATATGTTGCGGTATATTTTGCAACGCTGAAAAGAACAAAACGTTAAAAACATTGGATTCATCCCCTAAATCGAGACCGAAAAATTAATGGAGAATTCTACCGAATCTCAACAAAATTGGAGGAGTATCCGGCCCGGTATTTCCAATATCAGATGCTTTTATGTTCCTGTTTTTATATTCTTTGCAAGTTTTATCATAAATAGATTTATGAGATTCAACTTCAAGAATTAGTTTCGACTAGAAACTGTATAATTCCTGTTTTCTTTGAATGCTAGCATCTTAGCTTTTTTTTTGCTTCAGCATTTTCTTTTCTAATTTTTTTAATTAATTCCATTTCCATTTTTATTTCACGTTAGCTTTTCATCACACAAAAAAGAAGAATAAATAAAAAAAAATGCACTTTGACATAAAAAACATCAGAAAAGTGACGTCTGCGAACTTCGGCAAACAGAAATTACAACGATGAAAAAAAAAGTTGCAAGTTTCGGTACGTTGAATTGCAAAACTGCAAAATGAAAAAGTAAAATTTCGGTACGGAAAAAAAGTAAAATCGTTTTATATCAAAATAAAAAGACTTTAAGAAATAAAAATAGATGAGATTAGTGTGGCTTATTAATATCTTTTATTTAAGAAGTATTTTTAACGGAAAAACACAGCAAATTTTAAGTAATTAGCAGTTTAAAAAAAAATTAAAAACAAAGTTTCGGTTTCGGTTGCTCGGTGGGTTTGGCCCTTAAATGGATGTGTTCGATGTTCACACATCAGGGTATACTGCGCACTGCAATCTGATTTTATTACAATATTCTCTCTTCATTGTAAGCACCTCACAAAATCCAACCAAAGCTACACGCACCACCTTTCATTAAGACTCCTAAATATTCATAATAACGTCCAACATTCAAAAGGTAATCTTGGTCAATAGTACCGATATATAACTCATCATCAAATCTGGAACCGTCATCCTATCCTACCCGAATCAGACCAGATACCAATTTTCATATTCAACTTGCAGCTTCTCTCGTCCAATTTGCCCTTTTATAAGAATCGCAATTTATATAAACACCCACAAACGTTAGCGGGGTTCCACTCAACAACACTCCATTTCCAAATATAGATCTTCATTAGCACTAACCACATACACATCGAAAACTCAATCAAAACAAAAAGCGAGGAAATCCCTTTTGCTACAATTTGGGTCATGGGCACATCTGAAAGAGGAATAAGCACGTCGATTGCTGAATCCGGGAATCCATCCGATTCGCAATGTTTCACCATATGAGTATGAATCCATTGTAGAATCCGATGGATGCACTGTATTATCCATCCGTAGTCTACATTATTCAAAACAGCTGATAATTGTCAAACAGTATTAATTGTGATTGTTTATTTGATTTTTTTTAAAACCAACAAATATAATATAATAAAATGGATAGCATCTGATTTTTAATTCTACCGTTTGAAAATAAAACTGATTCCAGGTAAGAACTACGGCAAAAGATATTTTTCTTCGGCCGGAGGCTCAGTTAAACCACAAGCATAGTTGAAATTTTAGGGACTTATTTTTTTTTAAGGTTTCTGAAACAATTCAGGCTGAATAAAGAAGCTTTTCAATATGTATTGGATGTCAAAGAGAGTCAAATGCCACTAGTAGAACGGTCTCATCCCTCACTCCAAATTCAAACTGTCGTCATTTTTAAGATTTTTGGCTGAGGGTGGTTACCAAACCGGAACTGGACAGGCTTCAACATTAGAATTGCACAATCAACAAAGCACCTCTGTAAGGACAGTGTTGTCCTTCAATTATTACACAAAAACTTCTTTTGCAAACAGGTGATGCAGGATACCCTCTGTCCCCATGGCTACTGAAGGCTTTTAGAAGTCCAGATCCCAACACACCTCAAAGTAGTTACAATAAATACCACAGTGCAGGGCGCAATATCGTTGAGCGAACTATTGGGCTTTGGACAATATTCGCTTGCACTATAATGAACACGATGAAAACAGAAGAAAATGAAGAAGGTGATGAAGTTGGAAATAATGAAGATGCATTTTTACAACCTCACGTACACATAGGGAAGCCCAGTAAATACGGAATGAAATATTGCAAAATTTCACTTAAAACATTTGTATTTATAAAAAACAATAAAAAATATCAGACTTCATAACATTTTTTGGATAAAAAGGCCTTCTTGGCAACTTGCAAACATGAAAGGATAGATTTAATCATCGATTCTCTCTCCAATTTTCCTCAACTCAATTTGAAGAATCTTTTGCTTGAGTTGATTCTTCTCATATGCGTAATTTTCCATGCGTTGATTGTGTCTTTTCGTTTCTTCAACAAGCTCCTGCTGAATAGAATTTCCCTTCTTTTGGTGATCGATCAGACGGTCTAGAGCCCGGTGTATCTTCTGGTATTCGCCTATCTGATATAATGCTTTGAATACCCTTTCATTATGAATTTCTCAAACACGTTCGTTGTGAGACGAATGTATTATCGAAATCTCACAATAAAGCTTTTCTTACGTGTTTATTTGCCTCTCCATTATCATCAGCTTTTATTATCTTCAGCTTTTCTGGGTGTCACATTATTGCTTATATTGAGATCATTCGCGGTTTCAGATTTAACTATTTCGTTGAATAAATCTTTTGAATTTTCACTGCTAGTGCTGTTGAGTTTTTTCTTTACTGGCACACCAAAATTGCTTGCAGTAGGCACCCTTTCCACACAATCCTTTAAACAAATAAGCTGAATTACTTTTTCTTCCAGAGGCGTGAAGAAGATTTCTTTATTTGGTCTTCCACCTGTTGCAGTTTTCTCCTGGTTGTTGTATGCTAGCTTCTTTCTCAAGGCCGATTTGTGGTCCAACCAAACCTGAGAAGATATTTTGGTTAGCAAAATTTTATTGACTTGAGCTTAAGTTGAACTAACCTTTTACCATTCCGAAACTTCTTTAAATGGAGGTTTTTGAATTTGTCCCAAAACAAAATGACAACGTCGGGTGCTTTCTTCGAAAAGCCTTTGGCAATATCAGGCTCTGTCTTCATCAAATCCACCATCGAAGTGAACTGCATGCGATTCGCTGTTAGCTTTCTTGAAATAAATCGAAAAATTTTTTTTTATTTTATTTAAGATTTTAACATACTTTTTACTACTTATTATACTAGTTAACAAATTGGAAACAACAAGTTTCAATATGTAATCCACGACGATTTTACGACGGATTCGAAATGTCAACGTTTAGATGGAGTGCGGATCGGATGTGTTTTCAATAATTGAATTATTATACCTTGATCTATTCACTTGCTTACCGACGTTTTCAATAATGCCAACCAACTTAAAATTGGTATAGATTCACTCCGCAGTGCATCCGCCGGAATCAATAATCGACGAGAATATGTAATTTTTACGCTTTCTTTCTACACCACCAATATAAAGTACACTTAAAAATTGGAAATTGTTTTCGTTACTCATAAGGATAAGGATCATCATTTTCAATCAGATATACATATACAAAATATATAGCTCTGGTAATTAGTTTATGTCTGCTGATAGTTTTCACCATCAAGTGGAAATCTCCAAAATGAAAGTAAAGCCTTACGACTTACAGAATTTTTTCAACTGTTTTCTCATCGCAACCTTCTCAAAAATCTTTGTAAATGAAATGGATGTACCAAATTTTTGCGACTGCCCTAGGTGCTCCTCTTTGTACAAAATCAAAAAAGTCTACTCCGAAACCATATTTGCACGACATTTTATGCTTAAAAGTAGATAGAGGAGCCAATAGTCTAATAATTTTTTTTTTCGATTCTGATTTTCTTACTCTTAAGCCAATATATAAAGTCAGCATTTCTCAAGGCAGAGCCACTCATGCATTTTCAACCAATAGAAAGGAAAGATATCAAAAATAATTGTTTCCTAAAACCCGAAAACATTTCTAGAATACCTAATCTTCTAATATAAAAAAATTGCAAACCTCGGTGAAGGTAACTTTCTCAGATTAACAGAAAAATAATAGCATTATTAAAGCTCAGTTTTTATTACATGGAGGGTAAAAAGGAATTTCAGATGTACCGACAGTTTCTCAATTATATGTTATAAAATTATTAGTACCTAATGCAAAACAATAACTTTTTTTGAATAAAATTTAAATATAAACATATGAGAAGGCTAGAAGTCGCTGTGCGGATCTTAAATACCCTATCCCAGCCCATACTTAAAATCCATATCCCCAAAATGAAGCCTTCATGGCAACTTAACCCGATTAGTGCTGTAATTATTTTGTTCGAATTTTTCAACCAAACTCATAGAATTTGTAGGTTGGACATCCTTGAGTGCAAATATGCTACTTTTTCAGGTTCACCTGTCCATATGGTTACGCTGGCACTGCTAAGGTACTTGTTTAGAGTTACCTGAAAAATCAAACCTTACATAGGAAAACACAGAACGTCACGAATAAAATTCCGAAAATACACCACTATTTTATTAATAAAATCAAAATATCATAGCAAATGTATTGGTTGTTAAAAAATTATTTATTTATAGTGTGATATCGTTGAAAACATTTGACACAAAGGCCAATGTTCCATTTGATACAGCTAGTACTCATAACGCTATCACCTGCGCAACGTCTTCTTTTTTCAAGTGGACCTACAAAATGATCTGTTCTGTCATAACGAATGCTCTTCGTCAAATTATCTTCAAGCGGTTTTCGCTTTGGCCCAGGTTGAATTGGTGTAGTACATTTAAAAAAAACAGCGATTGATTGTTTGAATTCCAACTGGTATAATGGCTTCAATCCTCATTGTAATTGCCAAGCATTATTTACTGCGACGTCAATAAACCAAGTTAAAATCGACCTCCCCCACTTTTTTCCTCGGTATGAAATTCGATTATTATTAACATTTTGATCGAGACGATTGATGTATTTGTTGTACTCAGTAATTGCACATAGTCGAACAGTACCCACTCTCCTTCGAGTTCGTTTCGAATAACGAGATGCTGTTGAGGTTGGCACGGCACCATAACAAGTTGAGGCAATGCAAACAACAGAATTATCAACCCATTTTTTTAGCCTTAGTACTGTTTCTAACATTTTGGTCGATTCATACATTCCTCGAGACAATTTTTTAAATTTCATTTTGTGTTTTATCGGACAACTTGGAGGAATACGGTTCTCATGAATCGTACCTGTTGCATTGTATCCTTTTGCTTTCAAATATGTGAGAAGTTGTCGAAGCAAAAAGAAAACGGCAGGCTTATAATATTTTCCGGGAAGTCATTTGCCAAATCGCTCTTCATACTTCGGGTTTGAACAGGATATTTTCCTTAGTAAATTTCGAAATTTACCAGGCACCCTGAGGGTACACAGCGACCAGACTTTATAACCAAATCTTATTGGTTTACCTTTAATGAATTGTTTGCAACCATGTCTTTCATAATAAGCTATCATGTTTTCATCAATTGCTGTGTGGGATGGAGATTTTTAAGCGTGTTCGCCTCTAAATGGTCTATCATTGGACGCAACTTCCAAATCTTGTCCTTATTTCCATGTGGTGCAGCCAAGTTTGGTTCGAAATGTAAACAAAGTTCTTCAAATCATCCTCGCCGTATTGACTTATAAATTAACTCGTTCCCTAGATCTTCAGAGCTATTCCAATAGGCCTTATGACTAGGTATCGAATTGTACCCAGTCACCATCAGAATGCCAAAAAAAAGTCCGCATTTCACGAATCGAAAATTCTTGAAATTTTCTTCTTCTTTGTTCGAAGCAGGTATCGGCACGTCAGACAGAATATAACTCATTTTCCTGAGTCGAGTTTCAATCGGTACTATTAAATGGTCTCTTATCTCTTCTTCAATTATTTCATCAGCAATTGAAGCGTATAGTTTCCCTTGTTGTATATCTTGGGTTGGTTTGTCAACCGATAAATTCAATTCAGACTTATCTAAGACATCAATGAGAACGTCTTCCATGTTCTCGGTGGGAATATGCTGCTCTCCGGGACTAATTGTGTCAATTTGTTCACCATTTCTAAACACTAATTCACAACCTGCTCTCAATTGATATCCGGTCAGATCATCAATCGTACCGGCTTCATCCTCACCGCTAATGGCTCCATCTTCATCGGGTGGTTCAATATAAATACTATAAACCAAGTCACCACATGAATTGTGTTCTTCATCTAACTGTTCAAGATAGTCTACGGCTTCCTGAAGTGATAATTATCTAAAAAAAATCAATATCCTATAAAATCCTTTTTGTGCTAACGTAACCGTACAGTCACATTTTTAAAAAATGAGCACGTACCCAAGCGGTGCTAACGTAACTATAGGGTCATATATTCAAAAAAATACTTAAAACTATTAAATAAGAATTATTCGCATAGACAAGAAGTTATTAGCTTTCGATTGATATACATATTGTAGATATAACTGGGAAAATATAAGAAAAAAGTTCTTGCTAACTTTTGCATGTTTGCCTTAATGCAGTTTTTTGAATACTTAAAAATTAACCGGATCTCTTATATCTTGCTCTGACTATGTGAATGAACCGACTGATGCAAATGCTGTTATATTTTGAAGAGACATACATATATTACAAGCCGAGCACATGATCCGTTGTTTATGTTAACTGTGTAGGTATCACACAATTGACATTATTCTCTAAGTGTGACCGTACTTTCACGCTGGCACAGTCCGGATTAATATTGAAAATGACATTATCACAAAATATTGTTCAAACAAATTATCAAAACTTGTATGATTCTAAAAAAACAAAGCTTTTCGTCAAAAAGAGTCACGAAAAAATGAACCCACGACTCACAGGACAAAGTATTTTCCCTCTCAACTTTTCGAACTTTCTTGTTTTTCTTAAATGTGGTGGTGATAGTTGGCGGATTTTAACAATTTTTACAATTGTTCTGCTTCGTCGGATGGAGAGTTCATATACCAACTTTCTGGCTCAAATTTAAGGCCCAAAAATCGGTGACACACCGGACGGACGGACAGACCGACATGGCTAGATCGAATCAGCTAGCGATTCGATCCATATAATCCAATAATTAATAAACTTAATTTCAAAACTAATATACCCCCATAGGATAGTACTTTTAAAGTCCTTTCTGCCAAATTTTCCAAATGCTTTACAATTGTTATAATTTCAAAAAATAAAGCACACATAAAGCAGCAAAACAAATTTTTCCTTTAATCTAATTTAAGGCCAAGGAAATGGGGGCATTATTATACATTATGGGAGTGAGCGCTGCCGTTGCCCTTTCGGTTCATTCGTCAGGACTAATACCCTGGAGATTCATAAATGACCTATTTCCCAATATGTCGAAGCAGCTCATCTAGGTTCGCAGGATGACAGCAGGCCCGATATTCCATGTCAGGTAGTCGATGGTTACCAATCAGGGGTTAAATTAAGCACGATTGATGCATAGTGAAAGTTTAAACGACTAGGCTTTTTAATTTAATTACTCTGAGTTTTCCCTTGTTCTACAACATCCAACCATCACAGTTGTAAACACTAAAGGCATTTATGTTCAACGAATCCGTACAGCTACTGGCGATTCATACATTCCTCGAGACAATTTTTTAAATTTCATTTTGTGTTTTATCGGACAACTTGGAGGAATACGGTTCTCATGAATCGTACCTGTTGCATTGTATCCTTTTGCTTTCAAATATGTGAGAAGTTGTCGAAGCAAAAAGAAAACGGCAGGCTTATAATATTTTCCGGGAAGTCATTTGCCAAATCGCTCTTCATACTTCGGGTTTGAACAGGATATTTTCCTTAGTAAATTTCGAAATTTACCAGGCACCCTGAGGGTACACAGCGACCAGACTTTATAACCAAATCTTATTGGTTTACCTTTAATGAATTGTTTGCAACCATGTCTTTCATAATAAGCTATCATGTTTTCATCAATTGCTGTGTGGGATGGAGATTTTTAAGCGTGTTCGCCTCTAAATGGTCTATCATTGGACGCAACTTCCAAATCTTGTCCTTATTTCCATGTGGTGCAGCCAAGTTTGGTTCGAAATGTAAACAAAGTTCTTCAAATCATCCTCGCCGTATTGACTTATAAATTAACTCGTTCCCTAGATCTTCAGAGCTATTCCAATAGGCCTTATGACTAGGTATCGAATTGTACCCAGTCACCATCAGAATGCCAAAAAAAAGTCCGCATTTCACGAATCGAAAATTCTTGAAATTTTCTTCTTCTTTGTTCGAAGCAGGTATCGGCACGTCAGACAGAATATAACTCATTTTCCTGAGTCGAGTTTCAATCGGTACTATTAAATGGTCTCTTATCTCTTCTTCAATTATTTCATCAGCAATTGAAGCGTATAGTTTCCCTTGTTGTATATCTTGGGTTGGTTTGTCAACCGATAAATTCAATTCAGACTTATCTAAGACATCAATGAGAACGTCTTCCATGTTCTCGGTGGGAATATGCTGCTCTCCGGGACTAATTGTGTCAATTTGTTCACCATTTCTAAACACTAATTCACAACCTGCTCTCAATTGATATCCGGTCAGATCATCAATCGTACCGGCTTCATCCTCACCGCTAATGGCTCCATCTTCATCGGGTGGTTCAATATAAATACTATAAACCAAGTCACCACATGAATTGTGTTCTTCATCTAACTGTTCAAGATAGTCTACGGCTTCCTGAAGTGATAATTATCTAAAAAAAATCAATATCCTATAAAATCCTTTTTGTGCTAACGTAACCGTACAGTCACATTTTTAAAAAATGAGCACGTACCCAAGCGGTGCTAACGTAACTATAGGGTCATATATTCAAAAAAATACTTAAAACTATTAAATAAGAATTATTCGCATAGACAAGAAGTTATTAGCTTTCGATTGATATACATATTGTAGATATAACTGGGAAAATATAAGAAAAAAGTTCTTGCTAACTTTTGCATGTTTGCCTTAATGCAGTTTTTTGAATACTTAAAAATTAACCGGATCTCTTATATCTTGCTCTGACTATGTGAATGAACCGACTGATGCAAATGCTGTTATATTTTGAAGAGACATACATATATTACAAGCCGAGCACATGATCCGTTGTTTATGTTAACTGTGTAGGTATCACACAATTGACATTATTCTCTAAGTGTGACCGTACTTTCACGCTGGCACAGTCCGGATTAATATTGAAAATGACATTATCACAAAATATTGTTCAAACAAATTATCAAAACTTGTATGATTCTAAAAAAACAAAGCTTTTCGTCAAAAAGAGTCACGAAAAAATGAACCCACGACTCACAGGACAAAGTATTTTCCCTCTCAACTTTTCGAACTTTCTTGTTTTTCTTAAATGTGGTGGTGATAGTTGGCGGATTTTAACAATTTTTACAATTGTTCTGCTTCGTCGGATGGAGAGTTCATATACCAACTTTCTGGCTCAAATTTAAGGCCCAAAAATCGGTGACACACCGGACGGACGGACAGACCGACATGGCTAGATCGAATCAGCTAGCGATTCGATCCATATAATCCAATAATTAATAAACTTAATTTCAAAACTAATATACCCCCATAGGATAGTACTTTTAAAGTCCTTTCTGCCAAATTTTCCAAATGCTTTACAATTGTTATAATTTCAAAAAATAAAGCACACATAAAGCAGCAAAACAAATTTTTCCTTTAATCTAATTTAAGGCCAAGGAAATGGGGGCATTATTATACATTATGGGAGTGAGCGCTGCCGTTGCCCTTTCGGTTCATTCGTCAGGACTAATACCCTGGAGATTCATAAATGACCTATTTCCCAATATGTCGAAGCAGCTCATCTAGGTTCGCAGGATGACAGCAGGCCCGATATTCCATGTCAGGTAGTCGATGGTTACCAATCAGGGGTTAAATTAAGCACGATTGATGCATAGTGAAAGTTTAAACGACTAGGCTTTTTAATTTAATTACTCTGAGTTTTCCCTTGTTCTACAACATCCAACCATCACAGTTGTAAACACTAAAGGCATTTATGTTCAACGAATCCGTACAGCTACTGGGATAGGCAAACGATATCGGCTCCCATTGTACCGTTGTAGAAGCATTTACGGAATTTATGTTGATAGTAACAATTCTGTGATACTAAATAGTTACATCTTACAGCGAAGATTTGACGAATAGACTGACCATAGAAAACTTTATGAGGTTTGTAAAGATGAGGATGTAGCACTAAAGGTAAGAACACTTCGAAAACATTGGCTCAGCCATACATCCAAGAGAGCCTCCGAATCATATCCTTCGTGTCCGAGATGACAAGCAAGACCGAAACTACGGTTTAATGATCAAGCAATGGCGGATGTCAGTTTCGCTTGGACTGATCAATTGGAAACAATGTGCCCTTGATCGAAGAGGATGGATGACTGTCTTGTCTAAGCAACGGGTCGGGGGAAAGTTAAGTATGTAAGTATCTAATAACCGCCAAAATAGTTGATAATTATGGTCGGAACAGTAGATCAGAACTCAAGCCACTCAAGGGACTCTTTGATAGGATAATCGGTAAGAAATTGCAGTATTTTGTTGTTTTTTTTTTTGAGCAATACTTACTACTAATGATTCAGACACATTATCGGGAGATAATTGGTACTTAGTGTGACAATCGTAGTTTCTGGCAGCCGCAAAGCATATGTTCCATTATCTTTTATAACAAACATACTAACCACTGACGACAAGTTCTGGCAGAAATAAATTAAATAATCAGATTTCCTTTGTTTAAATTAAATTTTATATAAATGTCAATAGCAACAATGTTTAGTAGAGCAAACTGGACCGGCCAACTACTAATTATTTTTCAACATAACAACTTGGTTCTTAAACTGGGTCTGCATTTTCAATATTAGAATCAGTATTCTTTAAATTTTCATCATGTATCAAATTTTTTAACATTATTACTTCTTTTCTGGCTTCATCCAACTCGGTTTGAAAGTGTGCAATGTTGTCGAACTGATGAAGTGAATCGCCAAGATGTTCACCAATGTATTCCAAAGGGTTATCTGGTCTTTCATTGCTGTCTATGAATTTGGCAAATACTTTACTTAGGGCTTCAATAATCCCACATCGTTCCAGATATCTACGAAACTCATCACGTTTGGGTTCGATTGGCTAAAATAAGAAAACTTTAATATGTATACAAAATATTCATATATAAATTTCAGTGTACGATACAAACTTTGAATGACATGATAAAATCCACCTATACCAATCCGGTTACCGCTTTATTTAGGTAAATTTAAGATTGAATATTATTTATAAAGCTTGCTTTTGTATAAGTATTTAAGCTACAAATTAAATAGAAAGCTAACTTTGGAAACGTTTGCTTTAAAAAAAAGCCGTTATATTAAACCATAAAAACGAAGGAATTACAACTCATGTTTTTAAACATGAGTTGTAATTCCCAACTGTAAAATAAACGAAACTCATTTCCTATTTCGGGGTTTAGATTTGCGAGTATAAAAATTATATACATTTTTTATTACTTTTATAAGGTATCTCTACACGTGCATTAAAACTCTAGAGTCGAATGTTAAAAGTTTTTTGCCTACGGGACATTAGACTACAGCCATAAAGTTAATTTTATTTTGGGAATTTTTTTCCCTTTTTCTCTTTATCTTATATCTGTCACTTTTCTGTGAATTACAGCTGGGATATGACATTTAATTACAACGGCAGAAAATTTCATTCCAGTAGTTAGAACTTAAAGACGATTGACAACATATTTTAACCATGACAGAAAATATAATTTTTATCAGTGAGTAGGTCGACAAGACCCTTGAGTGTGAGTTTGGTATTCAACACACGTATTCTTAAATGTCATTCTTAAGTTGTTACGTTCTTCAAATCCTTATAGGTGTATACAAGTGAGTGGTCATCATGTAAAAACAAGAACAATTTGTTGATGGTCGCTTACGTAAACTAATATAACGAAATAAACATTTTATATTTTGCAAATCTTAGCAAATTACGGGATCAATACTAAAAATTGTAATTTATTCAGCATAGTGAAGCACTTATAAAACATTTCGGCATTGAAATCTCAGACTCCTCCCTCACAGTGCAATGCAAAAATGTCCGAAGGATGGGTTGATTTTTGTACGCTCCTTATTCGTTGCAAATAGTCATCAGTTACTTAGAATTTCTAAATTTCGTAATAAAACATTTAAGAAGATAAATAACAAAACGCAATCGCTTAGCCAAAAAACGCCTTAAGATATCGCTGTCGGAAATTCGAGAACCCTCGTTGCAGAAAAACACCGATTTCACAAATGGCGTGTGTTTATTCTCTAAAATATATAAATTACAGTATTACAGCTTCTCCAGTGGTTCGGGTCATGTTCCTTCAATGCCTATGTACGTAATGCATTTTTCTCATGGTGTTTGACATTTTCGGTGACAACCATTAAAACAAACTATTCGCTATCAATTTTGGGTGCGAACCACTGGCGAACTGTTCGACTCATAATTTTTCTCAACATTCCACCTCCATGAGGCGCCTGGCTCTACAGCAGCCGCACTTACCTGCAACACCGCTAACTTAACCGCTGGCTGAAGGATTCCCGTAGCTGTCATAACCTCAGCGACAAGAATTTGTCCATCTGGGCCCTGAAAATCTCTGGATATTCTGCCGCGAATCCATTTGCTCCTCGAAACATATGCATCGCAGATGAGGACTATGTCTCCCTTGTTGAGTGGCGGGCCAATCCAACTTTTCCAGAAACGATCCTTAATTTGACGGCTTATGGAGCCCAACAAGAAGTGAATCGGTGTAAGTGATTCCTCATCATCGGTCGAGAGTTTAAGGTGGGTTAGTGGACGACTATTCACGATTTTCTCTGCTTCAATTATGGCACTAAGCAGTGTAATGCTGCGACGGTAATGCTGATCGAATTCGGCAAAATTGGCAGGCTTTCATCGTTTTCTTGACAACTGATCGCAGACTAGGATTCCAAAACCTGTTTCGAATTTCGTTTGCTATCGTGTCATCATTTTGATGACGTAGCCGTTGATGAAAATGAGCCACAATTAACTTTGTCGGTCTTTGACCCTTTGGTAGGATGATGGGACGTCTGGCGGCCAAAGGAATGGAGGAGGCAGCATCGATTTTCCCGTAGACACGCAACAGATCTTCGATTTCTTTCGCTGACAATTCTGCTCTTTCTGTGGACTTTCGCAAGCAAAGTTTGATGAACCAAATCGTCAACGCTGCTGTCATCCTTACATTTGAAAATATCGAAAAACTTTGATTTGATCTCTTCTTGGCACGTTTCGGTTCCGATGTCGACTGGTTGTTCGGGCCATGTGTCTTCAGGCAGCTAGAGAAATGACAGTCCTCTAACCCACTTATTATCTACTTGAAACCATGGATGGTATCGAGCCCGCGTTGCCTCATCTGCTGTGTTGAGTCTGATTGGAACCCAACGCCACTGAATTGTTTTGCTACTGTCGAGAATCTCCGCTATCCGAAATCCTACGAACGGCTTATGTCGTAGTGGATCTGACCGTAGCCAACTTAAAACCGTCTTTGAATCACTCCAGTATACTCGATCAGCTATTAACAGGTCGTGGCACTTTACAACTAAATCGCACATCCTCGTTCCCAAAACAGCAGCAGATAATTCGAGACGTGGAACCGAAATCAGTTTTTGTCGAGCGCATTTGGTTTTTGAACAAACAAATGACACGCCTATCCTGTCTCCATAGACAATCCGGAAATATTTAATATGCACTGAATGCCTCTTCACTGGAATCGACGAATGTGTGAAGAACAATCCGAAGCGGAGCCGAGAAGTTATTGTCATGACATCTTGCTACCTTTAACCGCTGCAAACCAGGAAGGTTAGCTTTCCACTGACGCCAGTTTTGATAGGATTTACTAGGAATAGGCTCATCTCATTTAACCCCACTCTTCCAGATTTCTGGCAGCAAAAGCTTCGCGTAGACAACAAGTTTGGCTATCATTCCGAATGGGTCGAACAACGACATAGTAATGGCCAGGAATTCCCTTTTCGTTGGATACTGATCGGATATCATGACGTCACAGCTTATACGTGGAAATTTCAACTTGAAATTAGTAGACGTCCTCATCTGCTTCCCAGCACATTCCCAAAACTTTCTCCACGGTAGCTTTAACGTTCATGTCAAATGATAGGCACTGCCGTCCCTCTTCGCTTAGGTCACCATTGCTGCGAAGAACATCTTTCAAAATTCAGCATCTCTAAAACTCCACTTGCATGTATCAATACAACTGCTTTAGTAACCTGAATCGCTTCAGCAACGCTGTCGAAGCCATCAACGTATCTTGACACCGAAGTTCTCAATGCTGAAGTAGGCATCCACGATCTACTCCATATGCACATCATCCCCATCAACGTGACCGCAATGTAGAACAAGCGCTTCCCGGGTATTGCTTTTGTCCGTTACTATCTTACCGTACACTACGCATCCTAGCTTCGTTTCTGCTACCACAAGTCCGATGTCGGCGCGTTCGATAATTCGAATTGCCGCTCCCAGGTGGCAGTTGTCGAGTCCAACTAATTTTATGAGCTCGCATTCTGGTACTCGGCAAATGGAATTGTCGTAAACATGCTGGCGGCATATGAAGATGATGGGAGATCAGCAGCCATTAACGTTTGAGTCAGCAAACTCAATTCATTGACGCTTTGGACCCCTTCCATCACAATTTTTTTGGCTTCATCCACATCGGCGCTTATCTGGAGGTCTACAACAAGGGGTTTATTTGTAAATGTCTCCTTACCAATCCACTGTAGCTTTACATCTAACAGGTAAAACCCGAAAGAGAATCTTGTCGCGCGTAGCAATTTTATGGCCAAGCATTGCCTTCTCTACTCGTTCAGTAGTATCCTTGACACCGTATGACTGTAACCTTTGGGTAACCTTTCACATCCATCAATCCCTCAGGCCTTCTTCAGCCTGCACGAGCACACACAGCGTCCAAATTTGAGGCAGCAAAAATAAAGCCTTTGCTTTTTTACCAGCTTCCATCTAACTGAAACATCTAAGGCGGTATATGTTGGACATTTGGATACTGGATGCATGCTACCCTTGCAGTTAAATCACTTCTGATTCGAAGTAGCAGCAGTCAACGTACTAGGTTCCACCACGTGAAGAACACTCCTCGTTTAACCTATGCATTCACTGTTCGTTTGCGACGCAATGGATGTTGGAACGACCAAACAGACAAAGGTAGCAACTGCGGTTAACCATTCCTCAAAATTCCTAATTTTTGCATAAGGCTGAATTAGAATGCTACGCTGGGCAAACCCTACTCGCTTACTCATTTGTAGTTTGCTAATGAGCTCATCGATGAGCGTCGGGTTCGCCAGCTGTTGATACATTCCACTGGATTCCAAGAACGTTGCAAGGTTCTGTACCTTGTTTGCAAATGGTATCAGCAACTCTAGCTTACCTTCGGCGATAGGCGTTATTTTTCTTACCTTCAGCATCTGGCTTCTTACCAAACAAACCAAAACTCCAACGCAGCTATGACTCGTTCCACATTGTTAAAATGGATCAACAGTTCTTCGACAACCTCTCTGGCTGAACCCTTAATGCACTTCTGTAGGCGAATAATATTCTCTACATTCGTATAGCCAAACATGGCCGTAGATTCCCTATACGCAGTGCTGAACATTGGCCAGTCGTCAGGCTTACCATTAAAGTCGGGAAGGTCGTGAAGTTTGCGACCATTACCGTTACCACGGTATGAAATGGTTGTCGTTGACATAAATGGCTATTGGCTGTGGGAATTAACGGCAGTCATTGACGGCTGGAACGTATGCACTCCTGGTGCATGCGAGTAACTACTGGCGGCTGCTTGCGTGGATCCCACGTATATAATAAAGAATAAATGCTTTTGAACCCCATGAGTACGGGGCCCGCTGTAGTATTTATTCCGGCTGTGGACATACAACAAACATTTTGATTCATCTGCGAAAAATTCGAGCTGGAGGGAGCTATCACAAATGCTGTTATGGAGTTATTGTTCTGCTGCATTAGAAGACCTTGAAGAAGAACGCGTTCTTTTTTCTCTGATTCAACACTGGCTGTAACTGTTTCAAGATGTACACGCATTCTTTCTAAATGCCTTCGCATATATTCCACCTCTGGCAAAGTCTGCGAATCGTTGTTGCAAATCGATGGAACGAAAATTGTACGATTTAAGTCCGCGTCGCTATCCACTGAGTCGGTACTCGTTGTCATATCCACGTCTGGAAGTGGATGTAATTCTGGAAGATGTTTAAGATATGCCATTGGATTTAATCATTTATTTTTTCTAAGCTGTATATCATCTGGCATGGAAGAAATGGAACAGTAGCAATATATTTTTTGTGCAAGCCCAGCTGGCGATATTGAGGAAAATGTTGGTGTATATATGATCCCGTTTTGGCGGCAACTTTCTGCCTTTCTATGCAGGAATTCAAGACACATAAATATACTCCAATAGCGGATCGTATTTAGCTGGCTACAACGTAGTCTACTATGGCAGCGTTATTCTTTAAATAAAGAATAAATTTTGTTGGATATTCCAGAACCCTCACTGCAGAAAAACATTGGTTTCACAAATGTCGTGTGTTTATTCTCTAAAATATATAAATTGCAGTATTATTTTATATCATATTAAATACCTCACTTATTTTAGCAGCTTCTCCAGTGGTTCGGGTCCTATTCCTTCAATCTCTATTTAGGTAATGCATTTTTCTCATGCTGTTTAACATTTTTGGTAACAGCCATCAAAACAAACTGTTCGCTATCAATTTTGTGCAAACCACTGGAGAACTGTTCGACTCATAATTTTTATTCAACAATCGCTGTATGGCCTTACTTACTTACTTAAGTGGCGCTAAAGTCCGGAATGAACCTGGGGTCAACCAGCATGCCTCCAGGTTGGTTGAGGTCGGCCACTTAAGACGAGGTCTTCCTCTAATGCGTCCGACGTCTGGCTGGGAATCGAAGACCGAAGATTCTTCGAATAATTTTCCTCTCAAATCGACCAAGGATTTCTTCATCCGATTTTGAGACGGTCCATGCTTCAGCGCCGTATAGCAGGACTGGGATGATCGGGGTCTTATAAAAGACCCTGATCATCCCAGGCCCGAAGAAACAGCGGTTGGCAAGAGTTATTCCTTGTTTAATTTCTGACGAGATGTTGTTGCTGAGATAGATAAAGTCCCGTACTACCTCAAAGTTATATCTGTGAATGGTGATGTTCTGTCCAATTCGTCGATGTTGATTGTCCTTTCGTGCTGACAGCATGTTCTTCGTCTTGCCCTCATTTACTGCTAAACCCATTTCTGCCGCTTCCTTCTCTATACTAGCAAACGCGGCTATGACATCACGTTGGGTCCTGCCAATGATGTCAATATCGTCGGCGTATGCTAGTAGTTGTACAGATGTTTGGAAAATAGTGCCTCTGGTGTTGGCTCGTGAGTTTTGCACAATCCTCTCAAGAATCAGATTGAAGAAGTCACATGACAGCGCATCGCCTTGCCTAAATCCTTTTTTGATATCGAATGTGTCGGTGAGGTCGTTTCCGACCCTGATGGAGCAGCGAGAATTCTCCATCGTCATCCTACACAAACGGACGAGTTTGGGCGGTATACCAAAACTAGACATGGCTCTGTATAATTCGTCCCTATAAATGCTGCGCTTTGAAATCGATGAATAGGTGGTGGGTATCGATTTGGCCTTCTTGGGTTTTTTACAGGATCTGCCGAGGTGTGAAAATTTGATCGGTTGTGGACTTTCCTGGCCTAAAACCACTCTGATAAGGGCTGTTGGTAAACGGTTTCAGGCGTTCACATATTACGGCAGATAGGATCTTGTAGGCGATGTTGAGGAGACTTATGCCTCTGCAGTTGGCGCAGTTAAGAGGGTATCATTTTTTGTGGATCGGGCAAACGATGTTGAGGTTCCATTCCTCAGGCATAATTATGAGTTGGTGGATGTTACTTACCAAGTCATCTCCACCGGCTTTATAAAGCTCGGCGGGAAGGCCGTCATTTCCGGTTTAGATATTGCTATCCTAACTTCACTCAGGTCGGGTAGTTGCAGTTTTCGCTGTCGTTGCCAATATTGAATGGTTCGCTCTGCCTGACAGCAGAATGTTGTTCGTCATCACCGTTTAACAGTCTGCAGAAGTGGTTCTTCCATATCCTTAGCATCGACTGTGTCTCAACTACGATATTTCCTTGTTCATCTCGATAGGATTCTGTTCAAGCCTTGTATCCTTGGCTTTGACGTTTTATTCTTTGGTTAAATTTGCGAACATCTTTCCTGGAGCGGCACCTCTCTATATCCTCGATCGCGCGCTTTTTTTTTTGTTACCGAAGTCAAATAGCTTAAGTCCGTTACCAGACGTGTTGTCGTGTAGGCTGTTTTCCGACAACACTGCTAAAGATGTCTTCTCTTTCTTTGCGTTAAAATCTCCCAGCACGATTTTAACATCGTACTTCGGTAGTCGCTCATTGGTTTTGTCAAGGAGCTCATAGAAGCAATCCTTAGCTATATCATGTTTTTCCTCCTTTGGGGCATGAGCGCATATAATTTTTATATTGGCTAATTTGGCCTTGATGCAGATTGTTAAAATGCGTTCGCTAATGTCTTGGAAACATAATACTTCTTGCCTTAGTCTGGCACTTATGACAAATCCGTATCCGAATAGTCGCTGTTTCTGCTCACTATAGCACGGTCCGTAGTAGATGTCACAGTTTTTCATCCCCTTTTTGCTCGGCCAATCCCATCGTATTTCCTGGATGGCAGTTATGTCTGCGTTGTAGCAGTTTAGGGCTTCCGCTAGTTGTTCGCTAGCACCTCTCCTGTTTAGTGTTCTCACATTCGAGATGCAGATGCGACCGTCGTTTTCCTTTTTTCGTTTAGCCGTGTCGTCAACAATAAAATCAGTCCTTTCCGAAGCTATTAGTTGCTTCGTAATATGATTTTTGTTTCTTTGGTTGGGTATTTAGACAAAAGCACAACCCCTTAACCTGGAGGGACAGTTTCAATTTATTAGGACACGGGGCCATCAGTATCCACTACGGGATTGAGTGCTGCCGTTGGCCTTTCGGTTCATCCGCCGCCATCTCTGTTCAAGGGGCCTGACTAACCCTTGAAATTTCTAGACAACCTTTTTTCCGAATATGTCGATACAGCTTGTCTATGTTCGCCTGGGACAGCAAGCCGGGTTGTCGACAGTTTGTCAATCGGCGACAGTATCCAACGATTCCAAATCATCCGCAACGAACGGATTTGAAGTGAAGTGGAGCAATGGATTCCAAATCGCTGAAGTGCAGCTATACCACGGACTCAAGCAAATCCACTACCAACGGTGAAGTACAGCCAAGCCAGCCAACGGATTCCACAAACGACAAAGGTAGGAATTCAACTTATTCTCCTTTATATTTATAAATTTAATAAATAATAATAAATCAAGATTAAACCTAGTGAAGTGTTTAATATAATGTCGAACTCAAAATTAGGAAAAAGCGTGAGTGTCAAGAGGCAATTTGAAATAAAATCACGCGAGATTTCGAAGTATTTAAATCCGATTCCGTGGCGAGAAAGTCAAGGGGGTTCTTGACCGCGTGCTTAGCAGAAATCGAAGACATGTATAAACGGGCAGATAAAACACATGCTACGACAATTGATATTGCTGCTGATCCACTGAAAGAAAAATACATGGCAGATGAGATATTTTCAAAAAATAAAGCGAATTTATCTCACGTTTAGTGGACAGCTACATGATGAAATAGATACGCTCCTTGCCAATCATAATTCATCGCAATTAGACGCTTCTCAATTAAATACTTCGAGGGCGTCGTCTGGTATACGTCTTCAGGGAACACATATCACACCATCCTCGGGGAAGTTCAAAGATTGGTGCGAATTTTTTAATCTTTTCAGGAGTCTGATAAAAAACAATCCGGATTAATCAGATATCCAAAAAATTCAGCTTGGACTATTCTTACTGAAAGATACCAAAATAAACGTAAGTTGGTCAATGCGCAATTGAGAATACTCATAGAACAAAAGAAATTAAATTTCGAATATGATACCGGAATAAAATCGCTACATGATACTACTATCGAGTGTATCCATGCGCTATCAGACCTCGACATTTCGGTGGGAACGTGGGATCCAATCCTTATATATCTCACGTTTCATACGCTGCCACTTTAAACTCAACGCGATTGGGAAGAAAGGCACTTCCAAGGATTTGCCAGATTGGAAAGCATTTAGTGTATTTGTCGAAGGTCGATTTAGTTGTTTGGAGAGTATTTCTGAATTTAGTGGTTACCAAAAACCACAAAATTGCGTTAGGAAATACACTGCCGCAGCGTGCCAAGTGGATTCTCAAAAAGAATCCAAGAAATTTCTTTGTCGTCTGTGAAAGGCCTCGCATGCGATACGGCACTGCAAACAATCTATAAAGATGGACGTCAAAACGCGATCTGACGTCATAAAACAAATTTTTGTATGCGGCAATTGCTTTGGTTATGACCATCATGCATCAAGTTGCAACAGCAGCAACAGGTAACAAAAATGTGGTCACAAGAATCACACATTGCTTCACATTGATACACGGAATGGTCACAATTCGAAGAATGCGACTCATCAAAAACCGCAAGCTCATTACCAATCGAATCCACAATTTCAATCCCAAAACCACACACAGTATAATGCCCAACACCACTTAGTCCAAAATACAAACAAGTTTCTTCCATTTGAAGATAACCAACCGTCAACATCACATTAATACGTTCCAAGAGAAGAGTCAAATACTTAATTTAAATTCCTTTCTAGACTCCGACAAAATTTCAAGGGTAGGGGATCGTCTAACGAACTCTACAGTGCCATATACTCAAAAAATTCAAATTATTTTGAAGGACACACACCACTTTACGAAATTGGTGGTGAGTGATATGCATCAACGCACTTTTCATTGCGACCAACAGCTGATGATAGCTGAAATTCGAACGAAATATTGGATCACCAACCTAAGACGTATCGTGAAATCAACCGTCCACAATTGCGTCAGATGTCATCGCTTTAAGGCAAAAATGCAACAGCAACTCATGGGAAACCTTCCATTAGAAAGGGTGATAAATTCAAAGCCATTTACAAATACTGGCGTGGATTATACAGGACCTATAGAGATAAAGCTGTGGAGCTGGGCGGCAAAAAATATCGAAAGGATACATCGCCGTTTTTCCTTGCCTTTCAACAAAGGTAATCCACATTGAATTGGTCAGTTATCTGACATCAGCTGCACTTAAAGCGGTATTTCGAAGACTTATTACCAGACGCGGAATATGTACGAAAATGTTCAGTGATTGTGATACAAACTTCAAGGGAGCGAACAAGGAACTGAATAAAGAAAGTAGTTTCATTTCAGCTGGTTCAGTGGGACCGATCGCTAAATTGCCCCCCTTGCCGATATCAAATACGTCCAACGACGCGTAAAAAAATCCAAAGACATTTACCCTTTTAAAAAATAATTTAATAAATAATCAAAAAAAAAAGACTATCAGTGTTTTACTAAAACTTACCCAGAAAAATCACCAACATGAACACCAATGAAATGTCAACATAATCTGGCTTAAAGTGCTCAGATCAAAACAGATATTTATGAATTTTTTTTTTTTTTTTGCTTCATGATGGGAATGAGATATTGATCACATAAATAAAACAAACCTATGATCAAATTATAGTTCTACAACAATAAAAACCTGGGACCAACAATGTACAACACAACAACAACAATCAACACACCGATAACTTAAAGCAAAACAGCAGAGGAGACACATGGGACACATTGGTCAATCATGTCCAATGTTGTGTATCCAACAACATGACGCACGAAGGACTTGGTGAAAACCGCAATCTGAAGGATGGCCTGGTTGCTGGAAGGAATTCAACAGCCATCATTATCAGCAAACCAGACTTATTACACAAACTGCGGAACGTGAAATGCACTCAAAATCATGCATTAATAAAAAACGCACGAAAACCGATAACCGACAACCACCAACCGTTCATAGCCAACCAACCTGAATAACAAACCTCGAAACAAAAGCTGCTACAATCGAAAAACTAAATATGTCCAACAACAATTGTTAAGAAACTTTACGAACAATAATGAATAAACATATATTTGAGAGACTTGTCAATCTCAAAAATCATACAAAATCTTTTTTTAAATGCAAGGCTGAATTCCAAAACTTCAAAAAAATGCGCATTGTGAATGCATACTGCTTTAATGATGTCAGGTTATGAATGGTTTTGCACTGCTTCGCATATGTTATGCATCACAAACATTCACGATGCTTTTTTTTGCGAGTGTTTGCGCAGTTGATGTTTTCACAATGCGTTTTAGATAAATATGCTTTGCATCATAGTAATTTGTTTGCGTTTTGGAACTCTTGATTAAGCAGTAATGCAGAAGTACTGGGGTTTGGAATTCAGCCCAATTCTGTTGATCGAAATATCAATACTGGAAATTTTAATTAAAACTCCTAATGCACCTTGTTAAAGGCTCATTCCTTCCATAGCTTCTACGCAACGGTATACCCAGAACGTAAAAAGACAGATTGGGCAGAAAAACGTTAAGTTTATTCTTCCTGAAGAGGATTCTTTTATAAGCATTATGTCCTGTATATCTCTTCTAGTTTCCAAGAACTTAATAGCTTGTCACCACCTAATTAAAATTCTTCTTGTATACACCAGACACACCCGGGTGTACCATGGGTTTTATTTTTTTTTTCATACAAGATGCGTGGACGGAGATGTCCAAAATAGGCTAACGTTTATAACGAATAAATATGCATGCAAAAAAGACTGACACACTCTGGCTTTTGTTTTATTTAATTATTTCTTTTTTTTGTAGTTATATTAATTAATATGTAATATTGAATGTTAGTAAAAAAGGTATTCTAACAATTATCACAAAATTCGCCACAACGTCGTCACAGAGATGCCCAACGCTTGAGAACGACGTGTGAGAGACACATTTAGGCTCAGTCGCTCTCCAACTCCCGAAGTGGATAGACGACCGAGTTAGCGTAAGTGATTTTAAACTCCAAAAGTAAAAACAGATAGTGTTAAGAGTCAAGTTGGCCAGTTAATAATTCGAAAGTGACTTGGTGCAGTGCGTGTAGCACTAGATGCTAAATCGTACACTTTTTTTTTTTTTTTCTTTTTTTATTGTTTCGTTTTTAAACTAATAATTAAAAACAAGAAGTAAGTGTTTTAGCAAGTGGTCCATGGACGGACGAGTAGTGGCGTCAGACGGGCAAGCGAGAGGTGCGGCGTTCAAGGCACACCTCAGTAAAGAAATACTCGAAGCAATTTTCCACAACAGAGAATTTACAAATTTCATCGAGTGGGAGAATAGACAGATGGAAGCTAGAAAAGTAGCGGGGCTATCGAAAGATAGCCCAGCAGTTACGGGACCAGTAATAAAGAGAAAGAGAAAAATAGTTTTTACGCCGAATTTGGAAAAACGGCGTACAAACACAGCTTCAGTCATGCTGCCTGCTGAAGCGAGGGGGACGACGAAATTAACAACGACGTCGGCGGCAGCATTACAACTACAATTGGCCTCCCCATCAGATGATGTAGAGGAAATATCTCACATGTCCGATGAAGGGGAAGGGCGATATACCACCGATGATAGCATCAGGTTTGCGGTGCTGTCAACGGACGATGAAGATGAAGAAGAAAAAATAGTTGAAGAGAAAATAAAAGCACTAAAATCCCAACTTGAACCGCTAGATCTAGCGCTGAAAAAGATGCAACAAGAGCGTCGGGAGCGAGAAAAGAAAGCCCGCGACGAAGAAACACAATGACAACAACAAACGGCAGTGGCAAAAACAAGTGGTAAAACGGCGACAATACTAAAAGCCCAACAACCACAGCCACTGCCAGAATAACAACAACAAAAAAAGCAACAGCTACCGACAACTCTGCCACAAAAGCCACAACAGCAACCGCAAGCCCAGCAACAACAGCAAGCAAATCAACAACAACATCAGAAACAGCAGTCACAACAACAGCAGAAGCAGCAGCCACAACAACATCAGCAGCAGATGCAGCAACAACAACACAGCAGCGCAAGCAGCAGCAGCGGAATTTCCAGCAGCAGCCACAGCCGCCTCAAAATAAGAAAAAAAAAGTGCCACCCATCAATACATACAAGATGGATCTAAACGAGACGATAGAAATATGTACGTCGGCCATAGGTAACAAAAGCCATTCACCACAGTGAAGGCCAGACGGGAGAATCGGAAACTACTGACCTTCCCAGTACAGCTATCGCCCCAAAGCAAAATGGAAAAGTTGAGGAGTATCTCAGTCCTCAACTTCCAGGTTGTACGTTGGGAAAAATTAAAAAGAGGTGACAGCATGCTTCAATGCATGCGTTGCCAAAGGTTCGGCCACGCCTCAGCCAACTGCGAAATGCAGTCACACTGTGTTAAGTGTGGAGAGAACCACAACATAGGAGAGTGTAGGTAAGGAAAGGAGCGGGTCGATGACATGACCCTACTTAAATGTGCACTATGCGGTGGCGGTGGGCACCCCGCAAACTATTGGGGCTGTCCAATGTTTCAGCAACTTAAAATAAATAAAAAAGCGAAGCAAGCGGTAGTGGCAAATCAGCCAGCCGTTCGTCCTCCCTCAATGACCGTCAATACCCAAATTTCCTACGCCCAAATGGCGTCAGGAAAGGGAAAAACGGTACAGCATCCACCAAAGGATGCCAGACAGGCCCCCGTGCCTTAGGCTCCAGCAATGGATGCGGATTTGTTAACTGCGTTGAGGGCCATTCAAGGTCAGCTAACCGGCCTTCAAAACCAGCTACGGGAGCAGGCGTCAAGATTAGACTATATCTGCTCCTTGCTGACGAGCTTAACGCAACTTAGATCGTAATGGGCGCGCTGTCAGAGAGACCCTTAAAGATCCTGGCTGTGAAAGTAAATTCACTGATTAGGATCGAACGTAAAGCTAATCTTTTCCAGTTCCTTAAACTAGAAGCATAAATTGACTAATAGTAATTACAATATCGTAAGAAGGGACCGACCCAACTCCACTCAAGGAGGCGGAGTCGCTATCTTTATATGAAATGGCATTAGTTATAAGGTCGTATATAGTGGTGAAGTGCGACGATTCCGGCTGCTGGAAGCCTGCGTCATATGCATTCCTCTCCAACAAGGGAAGCGACTGTTTGTGATAGCGGCCTACGCACCAGAAGCACCTCAGCCTACACTTTTTACAACAGAGCTCGGAAAACTTTTCGAATCTCTAAGACTGAACTCAGTGGAGAACTTTTACCTTTTGGCCGGAGATTTAAATGCCAAACACGAAGATTGGGGAAATCAATTACAAAATCGTCGGGGTAACCATCTTTACAATTGGATGGTCCACTACAATGTTGAATATAGGATCGAAATTCTGGCCACAGATAGGCCATCGTTTCCGAGAAGCGGTGCTTTCCTGGATCTTTTTCTGCGAGACACAAGACTGACAGTTACTAACAGAGTAGGTCAACACCCGCGAAACTGTTTACGGACGATTGAGTACGACAGTGATCACTGCGGACTCGCCGCCGTAATACAGCTTCTGAACGAGCTTGTGGCGCTGGAGGAGTATGTGCCTGTGCATTCTTGCAACTACGGTAAGATGCGCTGGCCTCGCTTCACCAACGCCTTATCAAGAGAACTACGTTCGAGGGCCATTTCATTACCAAACAACAGAAACCTAACAAACAACGAAATCGACGAATACTTACAACAAATGGACGAAGCGAATCAACGAACAATGAACAGGACGATACCGAAATACAAAGAACATGACATAACGTCTACGTACAGAAACGCGACCATTGACGCACTACACAGACAAAAAAGCGGACTTCTGTACAGACGACTGACAAACTCACGTGACCCGGAGATTAGAACACTGAAGGCGTCGATCAAAAACATCAACCAATTGATCAAACAGAACTATCGGTTGTCCATTAATTTGTTTTGGAATAACAGAATTCGGCCCGTAAATTCCAGCGACCCGAGTATGATTCCACAAATTAATAAGATCTTTAGGAGAAAGGTCATAACGACCTTCCGCGTATTAAGCTCCAACGAACAACTGACAATGCAAACATACTTTTGACAGCAGGAATTGATCCGGGGGAAGACGTCTTCGATGACGATTTCTATGTTATTGAAGATCCTCAGGAGAAAGTGGAGGCAGTGGGGGCTGTCTTTCAGGAAGTGTATAATGTGAATGATAGCATTCGCCCGAGCAGCGTCCTGGAAAACAATGCCCTGCTCCATCATTTCTATCTCCGAAACGACATAACGCAATGGCGATCTGAAAACGCCATAGTCGCCGAGCGAAGTAGGTCTAGTCCCCTGTTAATCTCGAAGGTGGAGCTCAAGATCATCTTCGATTCCATAAAGAAAAAGAAGTCAGCGGGAGTCGATGGTATATCCAACATTGTACTGCGACACTTATCCCCTGAAGCTGTGGACAATTACGCCACGCTCTTCAACAACACGCTGAATAATGCATATTATCGGTGGTGGTTCATCCGGCGGTGGTTCATCCACTCCCGAAAAAGGGAAAGGACAACTCCAATCTGGCGAATTTCCGATCGATAAGTCTCCTTCCGAGTATCAGCAAGGTTTTCGAAAAGATTCTCAATCGAGCACTCTTCAAGTGGTCTGAGGACAATAATATTATAATCCAGATAACCAGTTTGGTTTCAAGGCTGGACATGACTGTATTCATGCCGCCTCCAAACTCGTCTCTGATATACAATGGAACAAAGCCAAAAAACAGTGCACGGATGCATGTCTGGTTGATTTAGAGAAGGCTTTTGACGCTGTATTGTTAGAGGGCCTCTATCTAAAGCTGACCAGACTTGGCATAAGTAAACCACTGCTATATATGCTTCATGGCATGCTGACTGGTAGAACGTTTGTTGTCAAAAGTGGCAATGTAACTTCTACCACAGAATTTTTCATTAAGAATGGTCTGCAACAGGGAGCGGTAAGCTCGCCGATTCTCTTCAGCATTTATACCAGTGATATGATAGGCAGTCTTACTCAGGCAATCGCGTATGCGGACGATCTTATCGCGTACAGAACAGCCTCTACTGTCGAAGTCATTCGAACTCTTTTGCAGCGGGACTTCGACAAGATCCAGAGATATTGTGATGACTGGAAGTTGAAAATCAACTTTCAGAAATCAGAAACTATCCTGTTTATGACACCGGTTTCTAGGGCCTCTAGGGATACGAGAAAGAACTGGCGAGAGCTGGTGATCGTTGGACCAAACGGACAGCCACTGGCGAGTAAAAGTGTAGTAAAGTACCTTGGCATCTGGTTAGATCAGTATCTATATTTCGGAAGACATGTAGATGCTGCTCTGGCTAGAGCTAGGGGAGCATTTGCCTTGACAAGACGATTGTTTTATAGCAGCCGTCTTGACAGCAGGGTGAAGGTGATTTGCTACATGGCCGTCATTAGGCCGATGGTTGCCTATGGGTGCCCGGTGTGGTTCAACGTTGCCCCATCTCAAATGGAAAAGATACTGGTGTTTGAGAGGTAGTGTCTGAGGAGCTGCCTTGGACTTCACAGAACACCAGTATCTGACTACACAAAATACTATTCCAACCAGGTCCTATACAACGGGGCCAACATAAACAGAATAGACAATTTTCTGGAGAAACTCATTCGGTTTCACGCTGCAAGAGCGATGGCTTCGAACAATAGTCTCATCTTTGGGGCCTTCTATCCCAATGATGAATATTTTGAGAGTGCACGTTTAAGCGGATTTATTCCGCCCGAAGCTTTTCTATATTTGGATAGTCGAGGGCTGATACAAGATAGATCGGCGGTTCCGCTAATCTACCACGTCTTCCGACGAACTGTGGATAGGCGGCTCCTATACGGAGTAGAGCGCCTGCGGTTCAGCAGGAGTGTGTCCGATTGGGACCGTCAGAGTAGGTCACAACAGGAGAACCGGTTGTGGTGGTTGAATGAGTATTAAAGATAGTTGACTCAAAATTGTTATTTTATGGCCGACTTACATAGTTTTAGTCTTAGGTTTAGGTGAAAAGCAGTCAAGGTGGCACAAAAAAAAAACGCTTGCTGTGGCTGTTCTAGTTTTTAAGTTATTTTTAGGTAGTTTTAATTAATTTTAAGTTAGTTGATAAGTAGTTTTAATTAGTATGTAAGTTTAAATAAATTTAAAAAAAAGACAAGGAACCAAGTTTTTTCAAAGTTTTCTTGGTAAACATGTTTTTACTTTTATATTTATATATTAGATAGGGGAAGTGAGTTAGTTAAGTAGTTGATAAGTACGCTAGTTTTTTCATGAATTTTTGTCTAGCATGTAAGTTAGTTTAAGAAAAAAATAAAATAAAAATGAATTTAAAAAAAACACATTTGGGCTTTCTTCGACTGAAGTCTCAACGGCAGCAATATTCCTGACACTACGGGCACTTCTTTGTCTCACTGGCACGCGAACATTTTGTACTGTGCCTGTGGATTCAAATTTTTCCACTCGATGCTTAATTGTTGATCTGCAAGGGCGATTATGACGACCAGAGATTGGACGTAGCGCTCTTAACGTTGAGTCCACTGACTCCGAATTTCGGTTGTAAATTTTAATAATTTCGACTCGTTCGATCGTATATCTTCCCGTCATGAAGTGGCAAACCTTACTGAAGAGAAATGTCAAAAGAGCGGCAAGAGATATGGCGTCGTTTGCTGTCTCTGTCGCTTAACTTTTGTAGCGTCCCTGTTGAAAAACTCGATATAATCTGTACTGTCAGAGATAAAGGAAGTAAAGAGTCAGATGTCATCGCTTTAAAGCAAAAATGCAACAACAACTCAGTGGAAGCGTTCCATTAGAAAGGGTGATAAATTCAAGGCCATTTACAAAAACTGGCGTGGATTATGCAGGGCCTGTTGATATAAAGCTGTGGAGCTGGGCGGCAAAAAAAAATCGAAAGGATACATCGCCGTTTTTCCTTGCCTTTCAACAAAGGTAATCCACATTGAATTGGTCAGTTATCTGACATCAGCTGCATTTAAAGCGGTATTTCGGAGACTTATTACCAGACGCGGAATATGTACGAAAATGTTCAGTGATTGTGGTACAAACTTCAAGGGAGCGAGCAAGGAACTGAATAAAGAAGTAGTTTCATTTCAGCTGGTTCAGTGGGACAGAGCGCTAAATTGCCCCGCTTGACGATATCAAATACGCCCAACGACGCGTAAAAAAATCCAAAGACATTTACCCTTTTAAAAAATAATTTAATAAATAATCAAAAAAAAAAAGACTATCAGTCTATTACTAAAACTTACCCACAAAACCAACATGAACACCAATGAAATGTCAACATTATCTGGCTTAAAGTGCTCCGATCAAAACCGATATTTATGAAATTTTATTTTATTTTTTTTTTGCTCCATGATGAGAATGAGATATTGATCACAACCAAACAAAACAAACCTGGGATCAAATTTTAGTTCAACAACAACAAAAACCTGGGACCAACAATGTACATCACAACAACAACAATCAACACACCGATAACTTAAAGCAAAACAACAGAGGAGACACATGGGACACATTGGTCAATCATGTCCAAGGCGGGGGAGCATGTTGTGTATCCAACAATATGACGCACGAAGGACTTGGTGAAAACCGCATTCTGAAGGATGGCCTGGTTGCTGGAAGGAATTCAACAGCCATCATTATCAGCAAACACAAACTGCGGAACGTGAAATGCACCCAAAATCATGCATAAATAAAAAAAACGCACGAAAACCGATAACCGACAACCACTAACCGACCACCGACCACCGACCACCGACGAAGTTAAATATGAACTGTCAAAATAGTCGAGTTGTCATCACGAGTTGGTCGTTGCACACATTAGTTAAAACCATTAAATTAAGTAGGATGTGCTCTTCTAGTGCAATCAAACTAGACATAACCGAACTTGTAATAGTTTTATGTGTCCAAGAAAGTATCGATCTACTTTATCACGTATCATTTTTTGAAAGGAATCAGTTCACCTAAACTGAATTTCATTTTTGTTTGTGGTACATTTTTCCCAAACCATCATAAATTTTTCCTATTCGCCTCATTACGGAAAAGTTTGCGTCATGTTTCTGTAAGCCCATGGCAGTCACCAAGCCAACAATATCTGTGCAATACACAAAATCATCTTATTCAGCGAAAAAGTTATGTAAATCTTTTTTTCGAGGGCGGTAATACGAAACTTTAGTCTCTTTAGTTATATGATTTCTCACTTTCAACCAGGACGACAGTAATTTAAAAGAGATTTCGACAGTCCAAGTCTAATTAAATCATTAAGTTTGTTTTGATTGAATGGTCTTGGTTCAAAATGGTTTTCTGGAATAAACTCGTCTGGCTTAGCTCTCGGCTTCTCTTATCAAATTCATCAGAACTTTCTTTGGATGTAGATGGGAGTGATAAAAAGGGATCATACAAACTTTTAACAGCGATTGTTCTTGTTAGTTCCCGATATATTTACAACATAAAAATAGCTGTTATCGTAATAATTTAATGAGTCAAGCCCGATCATTGGAGACTGGAACTTGAATGCGGTTCTCTTCTTGGTTGTCCTTAAGCGTATTTCCTCAACACAGATTTTGCACACAACATTGGACACGCAGTACTTGTTTTTTGTTTCCAATGGAAACCCAAAAAAACTATATGTACGCTTGTTTTACGAAATCGAGACACTCAAACGATGTTTTTTAAATATATTCACCACAGATATTACAAAAACTATTTGGATCGTTACTGCAGACCTTTAATTTTGATGCCATGTTAAAAAATAACACGATTTTATTTAAAACGCGATCGTAATATTTTAATAGAATAGTTTTGTAGAATATTAATCAGAATTTACATTCAATATCGTAATATCCTCTTTTATGAAGCAATTACTACATACAAGATTAGCGGTTTTGCCTGACATACTTAATGCCAATCTAAACGCCGTCATTTCAGTCTATGCCTATCTTCCATTCATTCTACTTCTTGGAACTAAAATGGAATACTTTTAAATATCAACACTCTAAATTACACAACTATTTTGAGATACGTACGAACAGGAGTCGCGAATTGTGTTTCAGAGCTAGTGCGTTACGTTAAGCAAAATTTTAGAAAAAATGGTTATACATGTTATGTAATTTTTAGCATTAAAGTATAACCTCTTTATATTTGCAGATTTCGTCAAAACATTTGTTCAGCTGTTCGCGAACTCACATTTTCAACAGTCTTAGGACTATTGGGAGTACAAGTCAAGTTCTCAATAAAGCAACCGACCCGGTTCAGAAACTATTCCTTGATAAAATTCAAGAATATAAATCTAAGAGCAGGTAGTTGGTGTTTGTTTTTGTGCATTATCTATTTTTCAATTTATTCTATGCAGTGGCGGAAAACTTGTAGATTCGAGCCCTGAGATTGAACGGGAAATGAAGACTGAGTTGGAACGTGTAGCAAAGCAATTTGGTGGCGGAAGCGGTGTGGATATGACTAAATTTCCTGGTTTCAAGTTTGAAGATCCCCAGATTGATCCTATTAGTAATTAACATGTAGATCTGACGTTACTTCTGAAATATATATGAAATCATTATTTATGGAATACATGCCGAAATGTGCATAATTCAATGATTGTTAATTGTTTTAAATTGTATTACATAAAAAATCGCCGAACCAGACTAGGTTTTGCATGCCGTTTCACCCAACTTGTGGTTAGAGTATATAAATATTTACAATGATGTTTAGCAAGAAATATTCATTTTAATTAACATCATGTTTAAAAAAAATTGTCAATGTTAATCTCCCTTATTTCGCAGAGTTAAAATGCAGTGATAAATATAACATTAAACTTTACAAGTATTATTGTAAACAAACATCTGAGTAATTGTAAAATTTACATCAGGCTGTTATATGAAATAGGGACTTCAATGCGTAGGACTTTATTGAAGAGAAGTCTACTGCTTTAGATCTCTTATAATCAAACGAATGAAATCCGTCCTTCCACAAATTGGTCAAAATTCATTGGCAATGTTGCAATTTCTATTCTTTTACTGATTCAAAAACAGATATCTGAATGGCATTTTCGTCTATCATTCTCCTCGTCAACTCGCGTGACCAATCGTAAATTTTCAACTGCTTAATGGAGTTATTTTAAATGTGTGACCGCCATATCTGTCATTAAAGGGATAAGTCGAGTCCAAAAGCAAAACCTCATGGGCAAATGGCTTTAAAGCAAATTTGGTAAAAAGCGGCTTCTAATTTGTACACACTTTCGAGCTTATATACGTATACTGGAAAGCATTACAAAATATATAGTGTAAGCCACCTAACAACTGACTCGAATTCATTTGGTGATGCACCTACTATTTCAGGTGCAATATGTGTATATTACAAAGGTATTATCCCAGTTCCGTTTGTTTCTTAATATTAGTAGTTTTTTTTCGTTTGGTAAACATTCTTTGAAATCAAGTGAAATTGCCTTTGTAAATCAAGTGAATATATTTTTGGTGTTCCACATTCCGACTGATTTCATAGCTTCGAAAAGTTTTCAGCTGATACCTACCTCTCATGGGCCGTAGCACTGTTTGAAAAGAGTTCTCAATGTTTTGAACAACAAAATTTGTCCTAGATGGATAAAATTTTCCATGCCAAATAAAAAAAACACAAAATTTCATGGACGAAACTTTGTGTTTACCCCTGTTAAAATGCCTTATGTTTTATTATATTTATGAAAAATCTAAATAACATTTCTAAACTCAGATATAATTCACTCACATTTTCAATCGCGTACACTGATCCCAAGAATTTGAATTTCACAGATACTGAAATGATCGGGATGAAAACGCTCACAAAGAGATAAAACTGAATTGTGGAACATGGTATAATTCACTTTTTTTTAACTTGAAAAAAAGGGGAAATCAAATGTAGAATCTTGCTGCCTGTGAATAAAATGTACCAAACACCATAATGACAGCAGATTATTGGCTAGATAAAAAAACTCCTGCTATTTGTGTTAACTGTTTATTTTATTTGTTAACGCAATTATCCCGCAAACTATCACTATTGCGCTGCAAAAAAGGCGGACAAAATAAACGAGCAATAACCTGAATAACAAAGCTCGAAACAAAAGCTGCTACAATCGAAAAATTAAATATGTCCAACAACAATTGTTAAGAAACTTTACGAACAAAGAGTAATGAATAAACATATATTTGAATAAAATTATCAATCTCAAAAATCAGACATAAATAAATAGTTTAAGATTCTTACGTTTATGCCAACGGTCTTTCGCAAAAACTTGGAGAACTCAAATTCTTTATGAAAAAATATAGGTACACCGACATCTGTTTAGTATCCAAAACTTAAGCAAAAGGTAATTCCAACATAACTATCTGAATATAACTTTAGCTCTTCAGGCAAGAGAACAAGTATATTAATAAAAAATAATTTTTAATAAAATAAAATAAATATAAGAAACCTGAAAAAATGTTCAAGTGAAAATGTTCAAGTAAAAAAAAAAATAAACAAATAGGTAAATAAAAAAATATAAAAACCTTTCACTTAGCGTGGAAGAAAAAAATGTAAATAATTGTCCTAAGGGAAAAACTTATGCTTTTCATAACTAATTCATAAATTATTCTAAGCAAAAGTAAACAACCCTGTGAGCAGTTATAATAAGTCATTTAATCTTTTTTTAAATGCAAGGCTGAATTCCAAAACTTCAAAAAAATGCGCATTGTGAATGCATACTGCTTTGATGATGTCAGGTTATGAATGGTTTTGCACTGCTTCGCATATGTTATGCATCACAAACATTCACGATGCTTTTTTTGCGAGTGTTTGCGCAGTTGATGCTTTCACAATGCGTTTTAGATAAATATGCTTTGCATCATAGTAATTTGTTTGCGTTTTGGAATTCAGCCCAATTCTGTTGATCGAAATATCAATATTGGAATCAACTACATTGCATTTTGAATTAAAACTCCTAATGCACCTTGTTAAAGGCTCATTCCTTCCATAGCTTGTTGAATGAATAGGTTCATAAAACGAACCATGCTCACGCAACGGTATACCCGGAACGTAAAAAGAGAGATTGGGCAGAAAAACTTTGAGTTTATTCTGAAGAGGATTCTTTTATGAGCATTATGTCCTGAATATCTCTTCTCGTTTCCAAGGACTTAAACCTTGTCATCTAATCTAAAAAAACGTTCTCAGTGTTAAGATTGTAGTTGGTTATTTCGTTGGGCTGTGTATATGTTTATACACTTATTAACATTAGGTTTCACTTATTAACGAAAATTGATATCACAATTATTTAATTTTACAGTTTAAATGAATTAGAATTTCAGAATTAATTAAAAAAACACACATTCATATAAATCAATTTCTTAAGTATAGGGCATTTCAATTTCTAGTAAGTTCTTAATTCTTTATATTTCGTTTTTGTTCTGTTTATCAATAAAGAAAGACAATATACATAAACATACATATACAAACAAAATGAGTATCTTATTTTTTTTTTGTTTTTTATACTTAAAAAAAATATAATGGGATCAAAACTCTTAAAAACTAAAAAAAAATTAAATGCAAAATTAAGCTTAAAATTGATAAGATTATCCAGAGAGGAAGAAATAAACGATTGACTATTCTTCATTGGCGAACGTACTTGTGTACACAGCAACGTTGCTTAAATGTGAAAATCAATTATGTACACCGATATAATACTTAAAATATACTTAGAGACTTTTAGATGAAGCAATCATTAAAATTTTGCTAAAAATACTGCGAATGTCTTAAATTATATATTAAAATAGCTATATTAAAATGCTTTCTATATTATCCATTACTTTAAATTATACCATGATTTATTCCCGAACTATTTAAATTATTTTGAACCAGTTCAATATCAAATAATATAAATCAATACTGATGTATTTCAAATTAACGAATTTGCTAACGTATTTTTTTTTTAAATATTTATCTTCGACATTGGAATGTGATCCCACCACATATTGATGTAAGCCGACACTCGGATTTTACTTTTTAATATAAGACAACATCAGCTGTTTTTCTCAACCTCAAAAATAAATTGGTTACATTCATTTTTTGTGAGGAATCATGTATTTAATATTAACTTATTTGTTATTTATTTAATTGTTTCACTCATTACAGAATGACGTTGATTCTGATGGCACCAATGATATTAGCTTACGAGAGCCCACGATATGATGCCAGCAAGTTCTACTTTGTGGATCATTTCGATGACTGTGAGTTGTCCGACAAACCATAGATCCGATCTCAAGCAAACAAACAGCAATATGATGGTATATGGAGTTTCGACATCCCCTAAGGATTGTTTGCAAAAACGATATTGCACTAGTTCTTAAGTCGAAAGCCAAACACGCTGCAATCTCATCATTCCTAAAGAACCATTCGTCTGCAACGCCAAGACATTAGTGGTTCGATATGAAGTCACAATGCAGGTAATACAATCAGACACATGTCAACTACATCCAGATATACATAAGTGCTATTTCATTATCATCAAATTACTTTCTGCAGGCAAACAAACAGAGGATCTCAAAAAGGTATGTGAAAGTGACTACATAAGAAACGACGACATAATATTACATTAAATTTCTTCATCCAATTCTATAGTTCATGTACCATATTCGGCGCGGACAAGTGTGGCAATGATATCAAGCTGCATTTCCTTTTCCTTCATGGTCACCCAATAAATGGCTTCTATTGAAGCAAACCACAGTCAGAAACCAAGGTACTAAGATTTTACTTAAGTCAATGTTGTTTATGGACTTTAATTTTTGTTTACAGAAAAACTACAGCATTTGGATCAACAACTTGTGTGTGACAACACATTCCAAATTCGTGTAGACCATAAAGTAGGTTCATTGCTAAGCGATTTGTTTATCAAATTGAGTGTTAGGGCGCATTGTAGCAATCTGCATCGAATTCGTGAAGTTGAGCGTAAATGGTTTGAAAGCTTTTTAGCGAAATGATAACGAAATGGGTATTGCTTTGGACTACTTAATCTGATCTGTACGTGGCCTAAAACCACGCTGATGGCGAACGGTTTTAGGTGTTTACACATTACGGCTTATTGGATATCGTACGCGATGCTTTGGAGACTTGTGCCACTTGCGGATCCAGTTTTTTCGATAATAATTTTGATCAAATAGTATCTTATTTGTTGCGGCGCAAGGAATATCTGCATTCTTATCTCCGGATGTTCAGATATCTGAAGTACTTCATACGTGGTGGTGGTGCTAATGGTGTTGGTTATTTCCACTCATTGTTAACCTTTCTACAAGATAAAAGAACAAATTACATACAGTAGTCCAGGCAAACTAAGTCGGAATCATGTCCTAATCCATAGACATATGTTTGATGTGCTACTTACGCTTTACCTCCCTAATCTTAAATTTTACTATTGGCTTAGAACTGGCTGGTAGTCAGGAATCTGAATTTGTTGACAATTTAATTGACAAACTTTTCGATAACAAAGACCTCTATGAGAATTTTCTCAGAGAAAAATAAATTAGAGATTATATTTTAAGGAAAATGTTTTGTCTTATTTAAATGTAAAGGAACAATTTATTGTTTTACATTTTTGTTGTTAGAATTTATTGACATGAGTAACAAGTTATAGAAGTAATTACAAATAAGATATGAGAATATTTAAAGTGTAAAGGTTAGTCTTGTGAATCAAACTTAATTTGGAAAATAATATAAAAGAAATTAATACTGAGTATTTATCAATAAATCCAATTGGTTCGTCTTCGACTTAATGATCGTTGATTGTCCTGCGTTTATTCGTACTGTAATTGGCGCATATGACGAATATGTTGTGGGTCTTCGTAGGCCTCGTCGGTGCTATTTCGATATCCGAACCATTTTCCTTGTGGGTTTAATTTTCTTAGTCTATACCGGTGCGTGCTGATGTGGGCAATTGAGCTTTATATGTAAACTGGCTGTTGTCGCCTTCATCACCATCAAAAATCGTAGATGGCTGCTTTGGATTTGTTTTATATTCCCTCGCCAGCTCAGGGGGACGCCATGTGTTTGATTTGAAGATGATGCTGAACGCTCACATATTTGTGAAATGATTGCTTTATGGTGTTCGTCCGACCTAATGTCCTGTATCTTCTGCAGCGAGTCCCAAATGGAAACTGTTGGAATTTTTATGGTCGGATTTTAACCACAAATATTTGTCACAGATATCTTTGACATCTGAAATGGTACAATAAAGGGTTTAAGCAAAGTGTTTTGAAATATGTTATCAAGTCGTAATAACAATAATATATAATATTGAAAAATAGAAATAGAAAAATAATATATAGAAAGATAACGAGAATGGTCACAATAGTTGATTTTGGAACTGACCTTGGTTTCTCCATGTTTGCATGTTGATTGGATTATTGCTTCAGCTGGTCGATCTTTGTTAAATCTGAATTTACAAAAAAGCCGATTACAACGCATAGTCGATATAAGATAGAGAATACCACCTACATGTGTATGATGAGAACATTTTATAAATTCATAATTTGCAAAATTTTACGAACCGCACAATTTGAAATGTCAAAGAAATTCACCTCGCGTATTTGTTTACACGGGCGGCCATCATGAAATTATTCTTGTTTTTGCCAGATGGCCGCGCACATGTATACACCGATAGGGATTTGAGGTACGTAACCACGTAAACGCGACACGTAAGTGATTGGGGGATGAAGGGGAAGACGTACGAAAGTTTTCTATCATTTCCTTACTTAATCTCTAGCGTTCAGTATTGATTAATCAATTTAATCAAATCGTAAAAATATATTTATTTATTTTTCATGGTTGAAAAATTATTAGTACCAAAAAAATCTACAAAAAAATAATACACATTTTCGGCGCAACATGCTCGTTAGTACCTAGGACCGAGCTTTCTCACAACCAACCATGTGTGCGTGTGTACTGCTTGCACGATGGTGGCATCTCCTGTTTTATTCCGACTCCGAACGGTATAAAACCAGTCTAAATTGTAACCTAAACGTAATTTGAATAGTGTTGACTGGGTAAATTAACTAATGGCGTTTTTCACTGGTAAGAAAAATCAATCTTTTTTTTGATATAGATCTTTCAAAAGACCAACTTTGACAGTTTTTGTGTTCCATTGGGCAAAGATATTTATTTATTTTTTTTGATTCATATATTTATTTTGATTTATTCCTCCTTGCACTAACATTAATACTAATGATAGTTGTCAGTTTGACTAAAGTGACTTTCGTTTTGATTTAAGATTATTTCGACTGTGAAGAACTAACAATCTGAAATCGTGCTCAATTGGTAACAAAAAACATCAAATTTCAGAACAAAATCCAGATTTACTAATGGGAAACGCCATAAGTGATTTTGAAAGTGATACCAGTGCGAGAATTAAATCGTTGGTATTTGATTTCAAATATGTGCAATTGAATTGTTAAACGAGAATAAAGTCATAACCGTTTTGTAAATAATATAATTCTAGAAATAAGAGTGTGTTTAAATAAATTATTGTTAAACAGAAAAGCGTTTTATCATTCGAAGCTCGGCTTCATACCACATTGGTGTCAAGTCGGATAAGTAATTCTCTAGCTTAGAAGTTTCCAGTAAACTGTGAACAAACGGTTAATTCAGATTATTCGAGAACTTTTGGAGAAGACAGTTAAAGTTCAAGAACATAGTGAAGTGGACATAGTGTGTCGTGAAAATTCAAGAATATTGAATAATAACTTGTTATAAAGGTGTGATTAAACAATAATGGTTCGCAAATCATTGAATCAGTTCACCGTTACGGAGCTGAAGGCTGAACTGAGTCCGGCAGCTTTCCACTATACGAGAAAAGAGTGATAGTAGAGATAGTTGGCAAGGAAGAAAATTATATAGCAGCAAACGAACGGAGTGTCGAAAACGGAGAGGACAATTTCGATACTATCGAAAAGATAGTCGAAGACCTATCTAAAGAGAGTAAAATTGTTGAGGAACAAAAAGTTCGGGAATTTCTTGCGATTGTCCACGACTGAAGGAAACGAATTATAAGAAACAATTCGTAGCTGTTGCTATGACCAACTGCTGGCAGGACGAGGAAAAGGCCATCGCTCTTGTTCCGGCTTTCCGAGGTACTGTTGCGGAACTTTTGCAAACCATCTCCGTTGACAATCAACGCAACTACAACGCCATCGCGAAAGTAATTTGAATGCGTTTTGGTGATGACCATCGTGTACAGCTTTGTAGCAGAGTTCAGAAGAGAGGCAAAATCTAAACAACTGCAAGCAGATATTGAAAACCTAGCACATTTGTCATATCATAATACTGGTGAAGAGATCATCAACCAGATGTCGAATAACGCTTTCACTCGTGCTATAGCTGACAGAAACTACAACTAGCAGTACGAATGGATGGAAAACGCACACTTGCCGAGGCCGCAGCTTATGCACTAACATTAGAGGCTACACATCAAGTATCCCAAGGAGTTCATCGAGGTAGACAATTGGCCACTATTGAATGCTCGTGTGAGAGAATGGAGGTTTCCCCGATTAACATTTCCCAAGCCCAAATGCGTTGCTGAAACTGCAAAAAAAAAATGGAATCTAATGCGTCAGTGCAGAAACCTATCAAATTGTACACATTTTAACAGTCGGGGACAGCAGAGGGAAGTATCTGGCTGTGACTAGAATCGACCTGCTGTTTTTAATTCCCAATCCAAGCAGTGGGAAAATGATTAAGAACAAACATCGCGGGGCAGAAGTTGGGTTCTGGAATCGACGCCCCAGGACCACAATCTAAGTATCCCAAATTAAGAGAGATAACCGGAGTCTGACAGTAGATCTACCATCGGCGGGAAAGATCTTGCGCCTAGCTACTGCTTCAAGTATTCGAAAAGACATCGTCCGTGAATCGTGGCTGCATAACACCAGCAGCCTTTGCCTGAGGACCGCTACTGGAGAAAGAGTTCGAGTATATGGCGAAGTTCGGCTGACGATATCTTTGGTGGGACTCGCCTTCTCCCTTTGACTTCATGAAGACTCATGAAATAATTTTGGATATTGGCATGCAGGTCCTGAGATATCGAAATGTGGAAATCCCAATGGGATACGATCTACCAAAAGCAGCTTTTCTGAGAAGAGTCGTGTTACCACCGTCATCAGAAACTGTTATATGGATTAAGCTGGAGGGTGATCCTGGGAGCCACCAATTCCTACTTGTTGAACCAGATGCTGACGATAATTTCCAAAACCACATTGTGGAAAAATTGTTGGTGTAACTAAAGAACAACATGATTTCAATCCGAGTCTTAAACACCAGAAAAAACGAGGTGAAAATCCGAAAAGGAAAAGTGATTGGTAAATATGTTCCGGTTAACGCAATATCGAGAATTACCATATGGGAGACTTGTTTGTTTTGAATTCACCAGTTGAATAAACGTTTTGATTTTCTTGTTCACATAAGATTTCTAAGAAAAGAGACGTGTTTTTCTTTTCTCATAAAGGAATAATATCCAACTAATAGAGCTCGATTCTTAACTCATGCAAGCTGAATCTAGATCAGCAAATTCGTGCAAAAAATCAGATTGAACAATTTGCTGCAAAGGATGGGAAATATGGCCGCACAGACTTGGTGCAACGCCAAATCGAAACAGTAGATCTTTGACCCAATCCTCGGCCTGCAAGGCGGCTGCTATAAATCAAACAGACTGAAGTTGCAGAAATGGTTGCGACGATGAATAGGTACGGACAGATAGGAAACTCCAATAGTAAGTGGGTATTACCAGTATAACTGGTTATAAAGAGAAATGGCATCACCCGGTTCTGCGTTGATTTTCGGCGGCTCAACGATGTCACCAAGAAGGACAGTTAGCCTCTTCCTAGGACTGATGACACACTCGACAGTCTAGAGGTGTCTGAATGGTTATCCACACTGGTTCTGAAGAGCGGCTACTGGCAGATGCACGGGCAATCGTAACGCCATTTGGTTTGTGCAATACTCTTACAACTTTTGAGTGACTGATGGAGTGAGTTTTGCGTTGGTTAACGTTGAAAATCTGTCTGGTATACATGCATGATGTATTCGTTATTGGAAAATCATTTCAAGTGCACCAAAACAACTGGATAACTGCTAAGACTTCGGTGTGGCCATTGGAAGCTTTATCCCAAGAAGTGTGCACTCTTCAGATCCGAAGGTCGATTCCTGGGACAGAACACGAAAAGATTGAATCTGTGAAAAAATGGCCGGTCGCCAAAGACAAACACCAACTAAGAAGCTTCCTAGGACTTGCGACGTACTACCGGCGGGTTGTGAGGCACTTTGCTGGCATGGCTTAGAGCTTACTTCAGATATAAAGGCAGTATTTTTGTTACTTAGTTATTTTTCTGGCTTACATCCACTCACGAAGAAAGCAAAACAATTTAAATAGACAAGTGAGTGTAATAACGCTTTTCAAAGACCTAAGCACCAGCTACGTCAAGCGCCGAAACTAACATATCCCGACGGTGAAAAGTCTTCCATTGTCGATTGATACGGTCCATACTTCAGCGCCACAGAGCAGGACTGGGATGATCAGGTTATATATTGTTGAATGAAGCCGAGCTTCGAGTGATAAAAAACTCTTCTCTTTTATGTTTAACAATAAATAAATACTCTTGTTTCTAGAATTATATAATTTACAAAACGTTTTCGCGTTTAACATTTGAATCACTTTAATTCACTTACTAGAAATTCAATACCAACAATTAATTTCGCGCTTTATTATCACTTTCCAAAATTCACTTAGGTAATTCACTCAGTTAACACTATTCAAAAAGCGTTCAGTTCACATTTTAAAACTTACTCTCTGGTTGTCGCTTCATCTCTATTTATACCATAGAGATACAGATGACATATTCTCGGAGAATCCCGCATGTACTATATGGTTCGAGAAGTAGTTTTGACAGATACCCTTATTCCAGTCATTCATTCCAGTGGGCATTCATTCATTCCAATCGCCACACAGCAGGGTTCGTCCCGAACTAGTGTATCCTCAGTTTCACCTTTATAATTTTCCCAAATTTAATTTTAATTTTTCCAAAATCCTTTCTGTATTCGGTAGACGACGTCGTTTATACGCTTCACAATTTTGTAGGCGCGTTCCCATTTCGGCAGTAGCTTCGGTGATATTCCTTGTTTACGTTGGGGATTATACATCTCCTTCCCGAAATACAATTCATGTTGCAGTCTTATACTTATCCTGGTTATTTCATGAATATCTCGGAGTCTTAAACGTAGATCATCAATATAAGTCATCCTCAGTGTTCGGCTCTACCGTTGGGTATCCGAACATAACTTCACTTAGCAACCTTAATGTTCGGCCAAATAAGACTTCACATATTGAGTGTCCAGTCGTGGTATGGATCGCGCTTCGGTACGCCATCAGGAACAAGTTAATGCAACGGTCAAAGTTTTGTTGATTATCGTCTGCCACCTTGGAGAGGTGTTCTTTCAAGGTTCGATTGAATCGTTCAACCATTCCATATGACTGTGGATGAAGCGGTGTCGTTCTGGTCTACTTAATACCTTACAGCTGGCAAACATCCTAGAATACTCTGGACTCAAAGTTTCTACATTTATCAGAATGTTCCAACGGTGCAACGAATCTGCATATCCAGTTGTCCACGATCTGGTAAACTACGGTTTTCACTTCCTGGTTAGGTATGGCCAACGCTTCTGGCCATTTGCTGAAGTAGTCCATAACAACTATTATGCAACGGTTTCCTCTGTTCGTGTCTGGAAACGGGCCAGCAAAATCTATTGCTATTCTTTCGAACGGTGCCCCAAGGTTGTTCTGATGCATGGTTCCTTTCGTTTTTCGTTTTGTTCCTTTACAGGCGGCGAATGTAATTAATTTTCGGCACCACTTTTCGATGTTTTCTCTTTCAGACATCTTGTAGAATCGCTCCCTCACTTTTCCTATAGTGGGCTCGGCTCTTTGCGTCAGCGTTAGAGTGCAGGGTGCCCTTACGATGCTGAATATCGAAATCGTAGCTCTGCAGCCTCTCAATAGTTCTAGAAAGTTGACCCTCTGGATTTTTAAATTGAAGCAACCACTTAAGAGCAGCGAGGTCTGTACGAAGAAGGAACTTCCTGCCGTAGAGGTATTTATGGAAATCCTTCCTTGCCAGAATTAACGCTAAGAGATCCCTCCTGGTAACATAGTTTCTTTCAGGTCTGGACAAAACCGTGCTAAAGTAGGCCACAACTCTGTCTTATAGCGTTAATTCCGTATCTGGATCCGACTAGTCGAATAAATGGATGCATTGAAAATTACACCATCATCCCATTCTCGAAAAAGTAGAGGAACGTTTTAAAAAGATGGTTGAGAAAGTAGTCGAAGCACTTGATCAGAAAGTTGAAGATCTAGCTAAAGAAACAAAAGAAATGAAGCCTCCAACTTCCGATGGTCAGACGCAATGGCCAATTTATAAAAAACAGTTCGAAGCTGCTGCCATGACTTGTACTTGCGATAAACGGCTCCAACTCCAAAATTGCTTACGGCGGCATCGACAATAGAGATATTTTCACCGTCGGGATATGCTAGTATCGACGCATTACATAGACATCTCCTCAGAATGTGTACCGTCTAGTGCGACAGTGATCCCGCAAGCGCCCGAGCTACCTGCTGTATCAGGAAATACCTTAATATTCTTAGAGATCTATTAAAAAACGGCCTATCTGTACTCTCTAACTGGGCCGACAAAAGTAGACTCAGCGCGAACCCTCAAAAAATCCAAATTAGTCCTTTTCAGCAGGAAATATAAAGTCCCGCGCATTGACCATCCGAAACTCAATGACGTCAGTCTCAAGTTAGAAGAATCAGCAAAATACCTGGGTCTGGTTTTGGATAGGAATCTGTAATGGAAAGCCAACGTCCAAGAACGCTCTGGTATAAAAGCAATCGGAAAGAAATGGTTTATGCAACCATACATCTCTTTCTGGCTTTACGTGTCTATCGTCAGACCCATACGATCACTACCAGTAGACATAATAGGTATGACCATCGCTTTTGGGTGCCGGCCCACAGAGAAATACCATGGAACTGCAAGGCAGATAAGGTTGCCAGGCAGCGCACAAACCTCGATATTCTACCGCCAGTAGACATGATAGGTACTGGATGCGATCAAGAAAGAAAACCGCAGATGGATAAACGGAACTACGTGCCAAATTTCCAGGCAAATCTGGCCTAACTTTAACCAGTAGCACTCCATCTGCTTGACAATGCTGAACAGATCAAATATCAGCAGCATTATCGTTGGCTTTACACTATCCGATAGGCCTACATGCAAGAAGACTTCAGCAATGACTTCTGCAGAAGCTGCTTAGACGAAGAAGAGGAGGAAAGTTTTACTCAACTTCTATGCTCTCGTTCTGCTCTCTTAGTAAAAATGAAACTTCATCTACGAAAGTACTCCTTCGACAATCTAGGCGAGCTCCTTCGCTACATAGTTAGCTCTGAATAGTTTAATTAGGCGAACGAACCTTTATAATTTTAGTGTGCACGCGCATCGCGTGCAGCCACTACAACCTAACATAACCTAACCACATTTCAGATCTCATGACGAATGCTGTCTCGAATACAAACACAAACGGTGTTTTTTCTTCAAACTTCATAACGACTACACATCGTGTTCAAGGACAGTCAAAGGAGTCCTTTAATGTCAGTCAACAATCGTCAAAAGAAAATATACCCGCTGCCTAAGTTTTCGGATCTGCCATTAGATTGGCAAACGTTGGCTGAAACATTAAGTATGCGATTGATGGACGCGATGGAAGGAAATGCCCGAGAAATGGTGGAATCGCTTCTTTTCAGTTCGATAAATGTACACGTCATAATCGACAATCTGAAGGTTACATAGGGTAGACCGGAACAGCTTTTGAAATTGCATATATAGAAAGTTCTTGCTTTGCCTACTATAGATCTTCACTCCTTATATACCACGCCGCATTGGCGAATGATCTTAATATTTTGTTTTCAGTAGAATGTATATATTCGTTTCACTGGTAAAACCTATATATATGATGGGTTAGGCTGTCCAAACCGGCTTTATCACTTGCATGTATAATAGTATTTTGTTTTCAAGGTTAGGCTTCGAATATTTACCGAGTAACCAGTTTATTTCTTTGTATTTATTTTTAAGTTCTTCGCATTTTTTTTTACATGCGACTTCCATTTTAATTTTGCATCGAGTGTCATTCCGAGATGTTTAGCTTCATTTGAAAAAGGGGCTCGAATCGTACCGAAATACAGATAAATTGTTTGTCCGCTTATACGAAAAGTCTACATGAATCGATTTGCTCTCGTTAAGTCGATCCCCCAGAATTTTGTCCATTCACATACCTTGTTATCATCATCAAGCGTGGCAACTATTGTAGCGTTTGTTTGTGGGATATCACGCGTAAATATTAGGTAACAGAGTGGTCCAAGCTCGTTTTCTTAGGGTTCTACTGCCAATATTTCTTTAAACTCTGAATATTCGTTTCCAAGTTTCACACGGAAGAGTCTATTGTCAAGATACCGGACGAGAGTTTTTTTTTATAATTTTCAGGGAGAACTTGTCTTAATTTGTATTGAATGCCTCTATGCCAGACATTGTCAAAAGCTGGAGACACGTCAAGAAAATTTTATTTTCTTTGAAAGCTTTCTCAATTACAGCGGTAACTCGATAAATTTGGACCGCAATCGAATGTTTACTTCTAAGCCCAAATTGATGGTCAGGTAAAAGGCGTTTCTGATTATACGGCACTACATAGGTAGCCGATTTGAGGCGGTGCGTAGGAGAGCAAAGTCCATCGGATGATGGTATCCGTGCTAGATTTCCATTTCGCTATAATGCTGAAAGTCGATAGAAAAATGGACCTGAATTTGTACTACGTGACAGCACAGAGTGGCCAGACGATGCATTCATGACACCTATTAGGGATAGAAATTTTTATGAGCTTCGATCCAAACATTTTCCTCTACCTATTTGCCAAGTGAGTAAAACTATTGTACGACATTTAAAACGTTATTCCAATCACGCCAGATAGAAACGATCGATGGATTGGGTGCATCGCTTTAGGCGCAACATGATGAGCACACTTAAGAAAAAGATAAGACGAGTGGTGAGCTGACGGTCAATGAACAAGCTGAAGAAGAACAGTTTATAGTCAAATGGGTGCATAAAAGTGCTTTTTCATCCGAAAAAGCATGTCTACTTGAGCAACAAGTCATCGCCAACGAAAGCTGTCTTATAGCGTTAATTCCGTATCTGGATCCGACTAGTCGAATAAATAGATGCATTGAAAATTACACCATCATCCCATTCTCGAAAAAGTAGAGGAGCGTTTTAAAAAGATGGTTGAGAAAGTAGTCGAAGCACTCGATCAGAAAGTTGAAGATCTAGCTAAAGAGCTTATAGTTGTTAAGAAACAAAAGAAATGAAGCCTCCAGCTTCCGACGGTCAGACGCAATGGCCAATTTATAAAAAAACAGTTCGAAGCTGCTGCCATGACCAACTGCTGGGACGACGAGGAAAAAGCCATCTCACTTACACTGGCTTTGCGTGGTCCATCTTAGTTGACAATCAACGCAACTACAATGCTATCGTGAAAGCAATCGATATGCGGTTTGGTGATGACTACATGTGAGAAGTGCATCGAGTGCAGCTGTGCAGCAGAGTCCAGAAGAGAGGCGAAACTCTTCAACTAGTGCACGCAGATATTGAACGCCTAGCACATTTGTCACATCCTAACATTGGGGAAGAGATTATCAATCATATGGTAAAGGACGCTTTCACTCGTGCTATAGCTGACTCAAAACTTCATCTAGCAGTACGAATGGCTGGAAAACGCATACTTTCCGAAGCCGCAGCTTATGCTCTGATATAAGAGGCAGTTGATCAAACATTCCAAGGAGCTCATCGAGTCAGAGAATTGGACACCATTGAATGCTCTTGAGAAAGAATGGAGGTTTCACCGAATAACAATTCCCGAGCTCAAATGCGTTACGGAACTGCAACAAAACTGGACATCTAATGAGTCAGTGCAGGAACCCATCAAAACGTAGCAATTGTCCACATTGCAACCCTAGGACCACAATCCAAGTATCCCAAACTAAGGGAGACAGCAGGGATCTGAAAGTCGATGCGACCACCGCCGGGAAAGAACTTGCAGCTACAATTGATACTGGAGCTACTTCCATTATCTGAAAAGACATCGTACGTTAGTTGTGGCTGCATAACACCAGCAGCTATTGCCTGAGGCCCGCAAATGGAGAAAGAGCTCGAGTATATGGGGAAGTACGGCTGACGATGTACTTGGCGGGACTCGCCTTCTCCCATGCATTCCTGGTGGCTGAAATTTGTGACGAATGCATTATTAGAGTTGACTTAATGAAGACTCATGAAATAATTTTGCATATTGGCATGCAGGTCCCTATGCCAAAGCAGTTATTCTGAGAACAGTCGTCAGGAAGGACCAATTGTTACTACCGTCATCAGAAACTGTTATATGGGTTAAGCTGGGAGGTGATCCTGGGAGCCACCGATTCCTACTTGTTGAACCAGATGCAGACGAGAATTTCCAAAACAACATCTTTGAAAAATGTTAGTGGAACCAAACAACAACATGGTTCCAACAAGAGTCTTAATCACCAGATCACAAGAGGTGAGAATCCAAAAAGAAATATGTGATTGGTAAATGTGTTCCGGTTAATGCAATATCAAGCATAACCGAAGTGGGGACTGCTACACGATGTAACAATCCTCTACCTAGGACACACTCTAGATCTTAGGAGCGGCTTCCTGCAGGTGCAGATTCACCCTAAGGACAGGGAGAAGACGGCCTTCTCCACAGGAAATGGCTTGTGGCAGTTCAAAGTGATGCCATTTGGTTTGTGCAACGCTCCTGCATCTTTTGGGCGACTTATGGAATGCGTTTTGCGACGAGTAATTTGGAAAATCTATCTGGTGTACCTAGATGATGTAATTGTCGTTGCAAAATCATTTGAAGAACACCAAAAGAACTAACGGGAGCTATTCCTAACACTTCGGAGTGCCCATTTGAAGCTTAATCCCCAAAACTGTGCACTATTCAGATCCGAAGTTCGATTCTTGGGAGACATCATCTCGATCAGTGGAGAGAGGACCGATCCCGAAAAGATTGAAGTCAAGTCGCTAGATGGATTGAAAGGCTGCAGAGCTACGATTTCAATATTCAGCATCGTAAGGGCAACGTGCACTATAACGCGGACGCACTGTCTCGTCGAACATTTCGAAAGAACTGCATGCATTGCATCCGTTAAGCAGAGAAGGAGCTCATTGAAGCTCGGTTGGACGACCCAAACAATCAGAGAAGCGCAGATTTAAGACCCTGACATTGAAAGAAAATATCAGAGCGAAACACACGGAGAAACCACTTTGGCAAGAAATTAAGGATCTTAATACAACTCTGAAGGCGCACTGTATAAAATAGGAATATCTTCATGTCCAGGATGGTGTCTTGAGAAGAAAATGGGCGTCCTCCGAAGGAACGTACTTTGTATCACAGCTTGTACTGTCCGTGGTCAAAGATGAACTACGGGAGCTACATGGTGGAGAATCGGGAGGACATTTGGGAATCAATAAGACTTTAGACAAAGTTAGGGAGAGATTCTACTGGCTGTATGCAAGAGAAGACATCGACATGTGGTGCCGCAAATGCATTACATGCGCCCCCTGTAAGGGACCAAAACGAAAGACGCAAGGAACCATGCATCAGTACAACGTTGGGGCACCATTCGAAAGAATAGCAATAGATTTTGCTGGCCCGCTTCCAGAAACGAACAGCGGAAACCGTTACGTATTAGTTGTAATGGATTACTTCAGCAAATGCCAGAAGCATTCGCCATACCTAACCAGGAAGCGAAAACTGAAGTGGAAAAGATCGTGGGCAAGTGGGTATGCAGAGTCGGGGGACTGTTGGAACTACATTCTGAACAAGGTAGAAACTTTAAGTAAAGATTATTCCAGGATGTTTGCCAGCGGTTAGGTATTAAGAAGACCAGAACGACGCCGCTTCATCCACAGTCAGAAAGAATGGTTGAACGATTCAATCGAACCTTGAAACAACACCTCTCCAAGGTGGTAGACGACAATCAACGAAACTTGGATCGTTGCATTCCCTTGTTCCTAATGGCGTACAGAAGCGCGGTCCATAGCACGACTGGACACTCCCCATGTGAAGTCTTATTTGGCCGAGCATTAAGGTTGCCTAGTGAAGTAATGTTCGAATCCCCAATGGTAGAGCCAACAACTGAAGATGAATACATTGATGATCTACGCGAAAGACTCCGAGATATCCACGAAATTACCAGGACAAGAAAAAGACTGGTAAGCGATCGTATGAAAACCAGGTACGATATCAAAACAACAGGAACTGTATTTCGGGAAGGAGGATTGGTGTATAATCCCCAACGTAAACAAGGAATATCGCCGAAGCTACTACCGAAATGGGAAGGCGACTACAAAAGGGTGAAGCGGTGTAAATAATATAATTTTAGAAATAAGAGTGTGTTTAAATAAATGATTGATTGAGTCGAGAAAAAGTGTCTCATTCATTCTTGTTTATTTAACATTGATTTTTTTTAAGCGGATTAAACGTAATAATTCAATGAAGCCAAATTTCATATAATTAAGTTTTTTTTGCAGTGGATTTAGATATAGAGATCTTACGTGTGTTCACTCCCATTGAAAACTGTGTGTTTTCTCTATTCAGCAAGGAGAATGCTGCACGCGTATTTCAGGCATAAGCCGTGATTGACTACTTTATTAAAAGCTATCAAAAAGCAGCGTGATATAATACTCCTCAATAAAGGAAAATGGTAAGTTATATTAATATAGTTATAAATTCGGATTGCAGTTTGCGAATCATTTGATCTGCTCACCGTTGAGGAGCTGAAAGCTGAACTGAGTCTCCGGCAGCTTTCCCCAATATTAGGAAAGAGCCGTTTATTTATTCGTCTTCGCAATAAAGCAAAATGGTGAAGATCATAATTCGATTGCCTTTGATTTAGAAGAGCAATAAGTATATGCAGGCTTCGATATGTCATCAATGATGAAGTTTTAGGAGGCTACATTTGGAATTCTCTAGAAGAACAGAACAACACGTTGGAACAGAAGCTCGAACAACAACACGGAGAGCAACGCCAACAGCTCGAAGGGCTAGGAGCAGAACAGTGTCAACAGTCCGAAAGTCAAAATAACAAATTGGAACAAGAGGTAGAACAACAATGAGAGGAGCAATGCCAACAACTCGAAGGTCAAAGCAAGCAGCTCGAGAAACAATTCGAGGAACATGAAAGGAAGCTTAAAAATGTCCTCGAGTCAAAGTTTATGGTGATTGATAATCGAATTAAAAACTCGAGACTACATTTATGGCGGTAGAAGGGAAAGTTGGAAAGGTAAAAAGTTGTGACAGAAAGTTGAAAAAGTAGAGGATAGTTTTGATAGGATGGTTGGGAAAGTAGTCGAAACTTTCGAGCAGAAAGTTGAAGATCTAGCTAAAGAGCTTATAGTTGTTAAGAAACAAAAGGTTCGGGAAATTTCGGGAAATCTGCTGCCATGACCAATTGCTAGGAGGACAAAGAAACCTGCTAAACCCATTTTTAGCAGTTTTATTTTTTTAAGAAAGAAAGACTTCACGGAGATTGCCAGTCTACAAACAAAAACTGGGTGAGAGACAATATTATCAAAGCAGGAATGAATACTGATGGCATTATCTTCAACAAAATCCAACCAACTTCTGGGGTTCGCAGACGATATCGACATCGTTGGTACTCCAACTGTCCCATTGTAGGGAAAGAAATGCTTTCGACAAACAAAGTTCTGTCGAAGCACAACCTTGGGCAAAATGTCACTGTTGATAGCAACAGTTAAAGAGTTTATCTACCTCCTTGGAGATACGACGAAGCAGGAAAGCTGAGCAAATACTAGGCACCTTCGAAAGAATTTTTGGTCCTGTATCCAACGAAGATGAATGGAGGAGAAGATACAACCACGAAGTGTATAAGCCGTAACAAGATGTGAATGAAGTACAATGTATAAAAATATGTTGACTACGTTGGCTTTGCTACATCGAGCGTTGAAATGATCCAGCCAAAAGTCGTCGAGTATTTTAGTTCGAGGCGACAAGGAAAACCGAACCTCCAGAGTGATTAAACTGAGTAACATGCGGCAACGTGTCTTGGATCAAAGATGGATGAATGGCATTGTCCTCAACGGGTAGGGTGTTCGTTAAGTAAAGAAGGTTGGTTGTGCCTTCATGAGTATCGAGTTAAGGTAACCATCTGGCGGTTGTAGTGGCATTTTTTTCAGAAGTGTTTTTGTGAAGGCTGTGTTTTACGACAATTCCGCTAAAGATGTCGTTCCTACGTTTGCGTTAAAATCTTCCAGCATGATTTTAACATCGTACTTCGGTAGTCGCTTACAAGCTTTGTGAAGGAGCTCGCATTCATTCGCAATATTTCTTTCCTCCATCGGAGAGTGAGCGCACATAAGGCTTAAGTTGACTAATTTGGCATTGATACGGATTGTCACAATACAAATGTCTTCTTCTTTGGTGGAACAAATCTACATCCGCATAGTTCATGTTTCTGATCAATATAATACCGACGGAGTTGATCTCACAGTTTTTCATCCACTTTTTGCCTGGCCCATCCCATCGCATTTCTTGTTATTTTTAATATCTGCATTGTAGCAGCTTAGGGCTTCTACTACAAAATCAATTCCGCCCGATGCTCTGAGTTGCTTCGTAATATTATTTTTGTTAAAAAATACAACACAATATTCTTCGCGTTTCGGTACTGTTGTGCCAACTTTTAAAGTATACAAGTATCTATGTAGCTGACAGGACAACGTCAGATAATATTCGATAACCGTGAATAATCATTTTATTTTATTGAATGTTCCTTTTAGTATACCAAAGCAGAATTAACATTTACGTTAGTTTTGAATTTACTCTTCTTTATTATCGACGAACCATTATATCGAAATGATATCAGGAATTATTTTATCGTGTTTAGGGTGGGTATTTTTAGGTTAGACTTTAAGATACAAAGAATTTATTTTAGGGTTTATATTAATTTTTAGTTTTAACTAAAGTTTTTTTAGGATAGAACTTGAGTTCCGCGGTAAATTCCTGGTCTTTTTCCATGGTAGTGATATAGGTTAGTGGTCGGTTTTTCATTTTATTTTCACGTTTCTTTTTTCGTCCTATTCTTCTGCATCGAAGATACCTACCGCCGTGGGTAAACTTGACTCACAATATTAGAAGTGCTATGACCATTTTCCATTTCATTTAAATTTCATTTTTGATGGTCGGGTGTAGTAGAACGAGGGTAGACTCTGATTGGCTTTAACTTGGCAATGTCCAGTGGTTGTAACTCTGACTACATATCAAGTGCTTATTTTTTACCTCCAAGTTGTAACCATCGGGTACTGATCTCATCCAACCGGATTTGACTTGCTAAACGATCAGCGTGAGTGTTGATAACATGACGAAAAACAGCAACACTATAAACAGCCAGGTCAGAATGGAACGGTATGAATAACCGGCCTGCTGTCTCAGACGAACCTAGGCAAGCTGCTTTGACATATTCGGACAACATGTTGTCTAGGAATTTCAAGGGTTAGTCAGGCTCTTTAACAGAGATGGTGGCGGATGAACCGAAAGGCCAACGGCAGCGCTCAATACCGTAGTGAATACTGATGGCCTCGTGTCCTAGGGGTATCTAAAAAATTGGAACTAGCCCTCCACGTTGGGGGTTGTGCTCTGGGTTTACTACCCAACCATGGACAAATCTAACGGTTACGAAGCAACCAATAGCCTCGGAAAGGACGGATTTTATTGTTGACGACACGGCTAAACGAAAAAAGGACAACGACGTTCGTCACCTGGAATGTGAGAAAATTAAACAGGAGAGGTGCAAGCGAACAACTAGCGGAAGCCCTAAACTGCTACAAAGCATACATTACTGCCATCCAGGAAATACGATGGGATGGGCCGGGCTAAAAGAGGATGAAAAAACTGTGACATCTACTACGGACCGTGTTATAGTGAGCATAAGCAGCTACTATTCGGATGCGGATTTGTTATAAGTGCCAGACTTAGACAAGAAGTCTCATGTTTCTAAGACATTAGCGAACGCATTGTAACGATCCGCATCAAGACCAAATTCGCCAACATTAGCTTTTATGCGCTCACGCCCGAACGGAGGAAAAAGATGATATAGCTAAGGACTGCTTCTATGAGCTCCTTGACAAAACCTATGAGCGACTACCGAAGTACGATGTTAAAATCGTGCTGGGAGATTTTAACGCAAAGCTAGGAAGGAAAGACATCTTTAGCTGTATTGTCGGAAAACATAGCATACCCGACAACACGTCTGTCTGGTAACGAACGTAGGCTAATTGACTTCGCTACGGAACGAAATGCCACTATAGCCAGCACACTGTTTCCTCACCTCGATATCCATAAGGGGACATGGCGGTCTTCAGATCAACGAATGGTCAACCAAATTGATCACATTGCGACAGACGAGAGGTACGCATCCAGTACTTTGGATGTCCGAACATTCCGAGGAGCTAACATCGACTCGGACCACTACCTTGTTACAGCCAAGGCTAGAATGCGGATATCCACCACGCCACAACAATCCAGAAATACTGTAAAAAAATTTAATGTCGAAAGACTGCAATCGCAAGAGACCGCCAAAACCTTTGCGCAACGCGTATCCCTAAACCTCTTGATTAACACCATACCACCAGCATCGAATGTCGAAGAACAATGGCAACGATGCCAATAAGCCATTAGATCAGTCGCAACTGATATGCTAGGTTTCTCGCGCCCACCAGCAAGGAACCCCTGGTTTGATGAGGAATGCCGACAGGTGCTCGCAGCCAATAACGAGGCCTACAAGGCTAAGTTGCAGGTGAAGACGAGAGCTGCCGTTGAGCTCTATAGGCAGAGAAGAAGGGAAGAACACCGACTTTTCAGAAAGAAGAAAAAAGAGCAGGAAAAGCGCGCGATCGAGGATATAGAGAGGTGCCACTCCAGGAAAGATGTTCGCAAGTTTTACCAAGAAATAAAACGTCAATGCCAAGGACACAAGTAGTTGAGATACAGTCGATGCTGAGGATATGGAAGAACCACTTCAGCAGACTGTTAAACGGTGATGACGAACAACATTCCGCTGTCAGGCAGACCGAACCTTTCAATATCGGCAACGACAGCGAAAACTGCCAACCACCCGACCTGAGTGAAGTGAGGATATAAATATCTTAATTGATGCTTAATAAGGCTGCCGGAAATGACGGCCTTCCCACAGAGCTTTGTAAAGCCGGCGCAGATGACTTGGTAAGTAACATCCACCAATTCATAAGCCGAATCTGATCGGGATAAAGTATGCCTGAAGAATAGAACCTCATCATCGATAGCCTGATCCACAAAAAAGGAGACCCTCTAAACTGCGCCAACTACAGAGGCATAGTCTCCTCAACATCGCCTACAAGATTTTATCTGCCGTAACATGTGAACGCCTGAAACCGTTTACCTACAACCTGAAGGGCCCTTATCAGTGTGGTTTTAGGCTTCTTCACACTTCGGCAGATCCTGGAAAAAACCCAAGAATACCCACCACCTATTCATCGATTTCAAAGCCGCATACGACAGCATTTATAGAGACGAACTATACAGAGCCATGTCTAGTTTTGGTATACCGCCCAAAATCGTCCGTTTGTGTAGAATGACGATGGAGAGTTCTCGCTGCTCCATCAGGGTCGGAAACGACCTAACCGACACATTCGATATCAAAAATGGATTTTAGCAAGGCGATGCCCTGTCACGTGACTTCTTCAATCTGATTCTTGAATGGATTGTGCAAAACCTACGAGCCAACACCAGAGGCAAAATTTTCTTGAAATCTATACAACTACTAGCATACGCCGAGAAGGAAGGAAGGAAGCGGCAAAAATGGGTTTAGCAGTAAATGAGGGCAAGACGAAGTATATGCTGTCAACACGAAAGGACACACAACATCGACGAATTGGACAGAACGTCACCATTGACAGATATAACTTTGAGGCAGTACGGGACTTTATCTATCTCGGCTCCGCTATTAACTCTGACAACAACATCTCTTCAGAAACTAAACGAACTTACTCTTGCCAACCGCTGTTTCTTCGGGCTAAGAAGGCAATTCAGTAGTAAAGCCCTCACTCGAACTACTAAGAAGATCTTATATTAGACCCTGATTATCCCAGTCCTGATCTGCTGCGCTGAAGTATGGACCGTCTCAAAAGCGGATGAAGAAATCCTCAGTCGATTTGAGAGGAAAATTGTTCGAAAAACCTTCGGTCCCGTTTGCGTTGACGGGCTATGGAGACGAAGATTCAACTAAGAACTATACAGCGACATGCCCCTGGTCAAAAAACTCCGCTTTGGACGTTTAAGATGGCTAGGACATGTAGAACGAATGGACACCAATACTCCGGCTCGCAGAGTCTTCGATTCCCAGCCAGACGTCGGACGCAGTAGAGGAAGACCTCGCCGTAAGTGGCGCGCACAAGTAGAAACCGACCTCAACCAACTTGAACAGCTTCCTAAACAGCTTTAATAAAAAAAAAATACATACCATACACTATTTTCTGTTAAACAATAATTTCCTTATAATAACTTATTAATTAGATTATTTTAATAATAAATACAAAATAATCAGTTTAACGCCATTTTTTATTCACTCGAAGTTGATGCTTTTATTGTTTGCATTCTTCCACTTCATTTCCAGTTTTAACATTTCAAAAGCATTGTAAAAGTTTAATTTGTTATATTATTTTTATTCGATCAGTTTGCGACCTACAAACCACTTTCGTGAAATGTTTTTTTTTATATATTTCCGATTTGTAAGAACTTAAAACACTTTTTTCATATATGCATCGACTATTTACAAAATGTTTTTTTTTTTTTTCATAGTTATATTATTGCGTTGATCAACTAGCGATCGATTAAGCATTTTAACTGTTTTTGAACGGCTTCACGAAGTTTCTTTTTATCTCTTTCGGATTTTTTAAGAACTGAAAACATTGTTTTCTTATCTGCTTCTCTCATTTTATCTAATATTGTTATAACAGAAGTAGGTTCAACTGTATAATAACGATTTTCTGCTTTTCCATAATCATGCAAATAGGAACTCCATTCTTCCATAATAAGCAAATCGAGTAATTGCCTAACTTGAACAAATTGTTTTGTCAGTTCGCCTTCCTTTAAACCGACTACGGGTTCAGATGCAGCAAAAAATTCACATTGCATTAAATCTAAATTAATTTGCTGCAGGGCAGCAGGCGTTATTAATTTGACTTCGTTGTCTAATAAGAGATCAAGTATTTTGTCTGATATATGTTTGCAAGCTCTTTTACATGAAGCTTGGGCAATTATAGGAAGTATGTACGCAAAACTTTGAAATGTACTTCTTAAGTATGATATCATGTCGGCTATATAAGATGAAGCACTCCCTGTCGGTTCGATTAACAACCAGTTATATTCAGATATATCAAAAAATTCATCGATTTTTGAACATATTCTGCCTCCAACTTCTCTCTCTGCTTCAAAGCTTCCTTGAAATATTTTGGATGACATTGGGTTAATATTTTCATTAGTGCCAGTCATTTCACATATAAAATCATTTAAAAACGGCGCAGCGTTATCCAAATATTTTGTGTCTAAAATAATTTGAATTATTTGCGGAAGAGTTAAACGAGTATTTCTAAATAATGCACTTAAGCATCCGCCAAAACTTTTTGTAAATAGTAAGTTTGCTGCTTTTCTGACAGTGATCGCCATTTCGTTTGGTAACAAAGGTAAATCTTCACAAAATTTCATAGAGGCGTACATAAATTCCTTTGCTTCATTGTATACTTTTGGAACCATTTCAGAAAACGGAAGGGTTATAGGATATTCAACTTTTTCAAATTGTTCAAAATGATAAGGGAATTTTTCAACAAATGCTTCCAATTCATCTGCTGAACTTAGCTCAAGGCATAAAAAGGATTGCTTTTCTAAGATTTCTCGGAAAATGTGGACCCATCTTTGTAACAAAACTTCGTTATAATGATCTCTTATAGCATATAATAAATCCCAAAGGTGATTGGCAACATAACCACAAGATTTTAAATTATTAATAGCCAAAACAGTTAACATTTTCAATTTTAGCAATACATTCGGATCAGTACATAGGCATATGTTTATATTAAGGTTCGTAGCAAAAGTGCTCAACGAAGTAGCCCATAGTTCTTCTAAATATACTTTTGAAGCTATTTCATCTGCAGTATTCCTAACGTGATCTTCTACAACAAAGAAGCCAATAACAGCGCATATGTATGTTCTGTAGATTTCCAAACTATTATGCATTGTACGTGGTGATTGAAGGACTAACTTTATCTGATCTTTCCTTTGTTGTCGATAATCTTTTTCAAAGAAATCTTTATACCCCAATTCGCTATATATACGGTATGTTTTAAAGATTGGAGAGAAATCGATTAAATCGTACGCACTTAAATCGGAGCTAATAGCACTGTATGGCATTTCTTTATACTCTGTAACTATATTTCTAATATTCTTTTTTTGCATTTGTTTAGTGTATTTCATGGATACATCACCAATTTTTGAAGAAAACTTTCTTATGTTTTCCAAGAACTCTCTAAATTCTGCTTCCGAACACGTTTTAATACTGGCCTTAAGTTTTGGTATCGTTTCTTTCATTTGAGAACTAAAGCGGTAATTCAATACAGTCGGCATGTAATCCTTTTCTAGAGCTTCCAATATCTTGAGTGATTCATAGTACTGCTTTTTAGATATATAACTTTTAAATTTTGAACAGCACTCAAAAACAGGCAAACATTTCTGAAGCCACTCGATTGCTTTGAAGATGTTACCTTCAACCATTCGAAATTTATTAATTGTCTCCACAGTGGTTATAAATTTGTTCGAAACTCCTTCCATAGCTGCATCAACCTGTACCACTTCATTGTTGAGAGAGTTAATCTTCGACTTTACTTGTAAAAGCTCGTAAATAGAATCAATGAAGCCTTCATAAAATAAATTGCATATCCTTTCGATATCTTTATCATAATTTTTCATATTTGATTCAATCTTATCTGTTAATGAATCAGACATATTTTCTGAAATGCACGAATCTAATTAGTAAAAAATAGAAATATGTGCTGCATTGTGTACTACCTTCCAAAATAGAGCGAAATGTTGAAACAAAGAAGTCATCATTAGCTTCGGCAGTACCACCCATTTTATAATATTTTGATAAAATAATAAATAATAAATTTGTAAATCCAAACTATTCCGGTTATGACAACACCTAATAAAATAATAAAATGTCAATTGTGTGAACTAGACTTCCATAAATATCCCATGGAAAATTAGACCAAAAACGATGCAACGATAAAGGAAGTCATTAAAATGCCGACTTTGAGTTTTGGCAACAAGCTAATCATGGAATTTTCCAGGATTTTGACAGTTAAAATACTCACCACGGCTCAAGTAGGTACACACATATTTGATTCACACACACTTGCCTGCTGACTGGTCATTTAAACGTCAAAAGGTAGTCCAACTGCCAAATTCAAAATTTTCAAACAAAAAATAAAGGCCAAATTCAAAATTTCCCCACTATTTGCCAACACCTCATGGAATGCTGGTAAAGTCGATGTAACATTTGTAAAAATTTCCAATATACATAGCAAAAATTCGAATCTTGACGGTTGAAAATAATTTAATCATCTATTGATTATTCATATACGTATATAAATTGACTTTATAATATGCATATTTTGAAAGCCTTATTTTTAAAGACATTTTAGAGGTTGCTTCACTTTTATATACCTGCGAGTATCACTTAAGTGCAAAACCATTATCTACAATATATTTTTTATCTATAAGCAACCTTGAGGTTATAAAAGAGGAAAGTGGCTTATTTGAGACCTGAAAAAAAAAACAAGTACCGGTGTTATTCTGTACAATCTTCAAAAAGGTTCTTCAGTGACACCTATTAACATTAGGCTTTTCTTATTAACGGAACATGAACTCACAATTAGGCCGTGTGTCAATTGCGTTAAAATGGAGGTTAATCTTTATTTATTATCTACATAAACGATATGCAAAGGGTGTTACAAAACGGCTTTTTAAAAATAATAAGATATCAGATATCTACACTTAAGTGCAATAAATATATTTAATATTATAGTAAAACCTCTTTTTGAGTATTGCTATACGATTTCATATTTATGTAATGATAGTTTGATTCCAAGATTACAATTGTTACAAAATAAGGCTATGCGAAGTATTTTAAAGTGTAATCGATATGCGTCAATCAATTATTTATTATGTGCGTTGAACTGGCTTTCTGTAAAACAAAGATTAGTTACGAATTTTGTCACTAAAACTAAAATGATGCCTACATATTTGATAAGATATGTGCAACATATTCGTGATGTTCAGCCATACAACCTAAGAAATGTAAATAATTTTAGACTTTCTTTCCTGAGGACTAGTAACACGCCAAATTATGTTATTTGTAAAGGATTTAAATTATTTAAAGATATGGAGGATGAGGCTAAAAATAAACCAAATATTTATTTATTTAAAAAAGAAGCTATCGCATTTTCAAGACAAAAAGTTATTCCCTATTAATTGTTTACGTAGTTTTCATCTTTGTTTTAACTAATTTCTATTTTACAACTTTAACACATAAAAAAAAAAGTAATTTACACATGTATATGACATAATTAGCTATTTGATGATAGTTAATAAATAAATAATGATGATGATGAAAAACAAAATACTAACACCGATTTATATACACCGAGTTACAATTAAAATATGCTTAGGCCGTTTGTCAATTGCGTTAAAATAGGGATTAAACTTTATCCACTGCCTAATTTTTGACATTTCTGCAGGTGCTTTTTAACTCTGTCACCCCTCAGTAGGCATTTCAAATGTCAAAAATTAGCCACTGGATACATTTTAGCGAGCTGTTGAGCACGTTAAGATTTTGAAGTCTCTAGTTACCATACTAATGTCAAAATGTATCCACTGGCTAAACATGTAACGCAACTGACCCACGGCCTTAGAGATTTTTTAAATTAAGCAATCATTAAAATTTACGGTATAAATTCTAAAAATTATATGTTAAGATATTATGAAAATACTTTATATATCATCCATTACCTTAAAGTTACACCAGGATTTATTCTTGAGTTAACTTGGAAATGCCCAGTGTTGTAACTCTGACTACACATCAAGTGCTTATTTTTTACCTCCAAGTGGTAACAATTGGATACTGCTCTCATCCAACCGCATTTGACTTGCTAAACGATAAGCGCGAGTGTTGATAACACGACGAAAAACAGCAACACTATAAACAGCCAGGTCAGAATGGCACGGAAGGAATACCCGGCCTGCTGTCCCAGGCGAACCAACACTAGCTGCTTCGACATATTCGGACAACAGGTTGTCTAGGTACTTCAAGGGATAGTCGGGCCCCTTGAACAGAGATGGTGGCGGATGAACCGAAAGGCCAACGGTAGCGCCCAATCCCGTAGTGGATACCGATGGACCGTGTTCTAGGGGTATCTAATAAATTGAAACTGGCCCTCCAGGTTGGGGGTTGTGCTTTGGGTTAACTACAAACCCATTTAAAAACACATTGTTACGAAGCAACCAATACCCTCGGAAAGGACTGATATTATTGTTGACGAATTGGCTAAACGAAAAAAGGAGAACGACGTTCGTATCTGCACCTGGAATGTGAGAACAATAAACAGGAGAGGTGCAAGCGGAAGCCCTACACTGCTACAAAGCATACATTACTGCCATCCAGGAAATACGGGCAAAAAGAGGATAAAAAAACTGTGACATCTACTACGAACCGTGTTATAGTGAGCAGAAACAGCGACTATTCGGATGCAGATTTGTTATAAGACTTAGGCAAGAAGTCTTATGTTTCCAAGACTTTAGCGAACGCATTGTAACGATCCGCATCAAGACCAAATTCGCCAACATTAGCATTATACGCGCTCACGCCCCAACGGAGGAAAAAGATGATATAGCTAAGGACTGCTTCTATGAGCTCCTTGACAAAACCTACGAGCGACTACCGAAGTTCGATGTTAAAATCGTGCATGGAGATTTTAACGCAAAGGTAGGAAGAGAAGACATCTTTGGCAGTGTTGTCGGAAAACATAGCCTACACGAAAACACGTCTGGTAACGGACTTAGGCTAATTGACTTCGCTACTGAACGAAATGCCACTATAGCCAGCACACGGTTTATTCACCTCAATATCCAGGGGACATGGCGGTCTCCAGATCAACGAACGATCAACCAACTTGATCACGTTGCGATAGACAAGAGGCACGCATCCAGTATTTTGGATGTCCGAACATTCCGAGGAGCTAACATCGACTCGGACCACTACCTTGTTGCAGCCAAGGTTAGAATGTGGATATCCACCACGCCACAACAATCCAGAAATACTGTGAAAAAATTTAATGTCGAAAGACTGCAAGCCATTAGATCAGCCGCAACTGATGTGCTACGTTACTCGCGACCACCAGCAATAAACCCCTGGTTTGATGAGGAATGCCGACAGATGCTCGCAGCCAAGAACGAGGCCTACAAGGCTAAGCTGCACGTGAAGACGAGTGCTGCCGTTGGGCTCTATAGGCAGAGAAGAAAGGAAGAACACTGGCTTTTCAGAAAGAAGAAAATAGGGAGGTGTCACTCCAGGAAAGATGTTTGCAAGTTTTACCAATGTGTAAAATGCCAAAGCCAAGGATACGTGGCTCGAACAGAATCCTGTCGAGATGAACAAGGAAATATCGTAGTTGAGGCACAGTCGATGCGGAGGATATGGAAGAACCACTTCTGCAGACCGTTAAACGGCGATGACGAACAACATTCCGCTTTCAGGCAGAACGAACCATTTAATATTGGCAACGACAGCGAATACTGCCAACCACACGACCTGAGTGAATTGAGGATAGCAATAACTTAACCGACTATTGTGTCGCGGGACGATTAAACCGCACTATAGTGGAGAAAAGTCAAAGCATGTTATTCGACGCTAGACTGTCTAAAGAGTATTGGGCCGAAGCAGTGGCATCAGCAGTTTATCCCATTAACCGGACGCCGACAAACAATTCCCGGAATGTTATTTCAGAAGAAATTTGAACAGGTATGAAGCCATTTGTTAGTAATCTCCGTGTATTAATCTTTACTTTATTGCGATGATACAAAAGGATACCGCCTTGTAGATCTCAAGACGAAACAACTGGTCAGAAGCCGAGATGTTGTCTTTTTTGAAAATGAAAAAGCCAATCATCATCAGTTTCCACAAAAGCAGAAGGAAAACGCTTCACAGTCGAGATTCATACCGATTTAACGGATCATTTTGAGAATATAAGTGATGATTCGTTTAGCTACAGTAGCAATAAAGCAGATGTTACGATTTTTAAAGATCAACGTTCCTTCGATGATAACTCCGAGATGATAATTCCAGATAACATCAGAGAACCAGCCGAGATCGCAGAGATTCAAAAGCAAGGAAGGGACATCACACCATGTTCGAGTGACGATGGACAAGATGTTGAAATAACTGATACAGAAAATTTACAAAGACATTCAAGTAGAACTCCGAAACCCAGGACATTTCCGGATTACGTCACTTACTTTACTGTGAAAAATGTTCTTGCCGATCCAATCTCCGTTAAGTGGACCGAATTCGTCCGACTGGAAGAAGGCAATGCAAGAAGAGTACGACGCGATGCTGGAGAACAAAACCTGGACTTTAGTTGATTGCCCACCGAACAGAAAAAGTTTGAACGCAAAATGGGTATTCAAAACAAAACCGGAAACCGTCGACAATGATATTAAATTTAAGGCTAGACTGGTGGCTAAAGGGTGCTGCCAAATTGAAGGCATTGATTTTCAAGAAACCTATGCACCAGTGGTAAGAACTAATACTATTAGATTGTTGTTTGCTCTTTCTGTTTGGTATGATCTTCACATTCACCATATGGATGTGAAAAATGCATTTCTACACGGGGAACTTGATGAAGATCTTTACATAAGGCAGCCTGAAGGATTCGTCATCAGTGGTCAGCAGAAACGTGTCTGTAAGTTTAATAAAGCAATGTATGGCCTGAAGCAGGGTAGCAGATATTGGAACAAGAAGATGGACTCCATTCTCAAGTCCATTGGTTATATGCAGACGCGCACAGACCAGTGTGTTCATATCAAGAAATCTGGAACAAATATTCAAATTGTGGCAGTCTACGTCGACGATTTGTTGATCCTATCCAATGACCTTAATCTTATGAAGGGTACCAAAAAGAAGCTAAAGGCGACTTTTAAGATGAAAGATCTAGGTGAAATTTCCAGATGCCTGGGTATGAGAATCACGAGGGACCGAGTTAATGGAATACTTTGGGTAGATCAGATCGACTACTTGAATGATGTCATTAGCAAGTTTAGCATGGGAGGCTGCAATCCGGAGATGATTCCATTGGATCCGAACCAAAAATTGAATTCTGATATGTCAATGAAAAATGCAGAGTATTCCATATAGAGAAGCAGTTGAAAATCTTCTATATGCAGCGCAAGGCACTAGACCAGATATAGCTCATGCCGTTGGTGTTGTAATCAAATTTTTAACAAATCCTGGTCAAGTGCTATTTGAAGGGGACCGTCAACGATAAAATTGAGTACTGCGAAAACGGGTGTTCCGCAATTTTAGCGTACAGCGATGCGGATTGGGCAAACAAAATTGACGAGCATCGTTCAGTGAGTGGCTACATTCTCAAGATGCAGGGTGGACCAATTTCTTGGGCAAGTAAGCGGCAAAGGACCATGGATTTATCAACCACAGATGCCAAGTGTATGGCGCTTTCATCAACATATCAAGTTCGAAGTTTGGTTGCTGAAATTGATTCATCTTTAATATCGTAGTCGACCGTTATATATTGCGACATAAAAGGGGCAGTGGATCTTGTTTCTACACCTAGATTTCGACCCCGTACGAAGCACATCGATATTCGACAACATTTCCTCCGAGGACACATTGAGGACAAACACATCACGGCGAAATATATTCCAACACATCAAATGGTTGCTGACTTGTTAACGAAGCCTTTGTTTTAAAACAAATTTAACTACTGTATAGGTCTATTTGGAATCAAGATGGTCAAGGTATAGTTTGGGTTTAAGAAAGGGTGTTAAGATGGTAAACCCTAACTGCAACGTGGCCCTTAACCATTCTTCATTTACAGATATAGTTCTCTTTTTGTTGTTTTCTCACTCTCGTGTAACGATTCTTTATTATCTTACTTTTTTTGTGTTCCCGCTATAAAGCATACTTTTGTATGTTAATTATAATAAACATCTTCGTATCAATTTTTGTCGACGCATTATTTCTTAATATGTCTTTGCCACTGTGGATTTAACCCAACAGCATGGTGTTAATCGAGAGGCTTAAGGATGCGCGTTACGCAAAGGTCTTGGCGGTCTTAGCTTAGCCGTATTTCTTGAAGTGTCGCAAGTTTGGCATATATGCCTTCAATGCAAGCTAAGACAAGTTCTACCTGAAAAATTATATGAAATCCTCGTGTCGTATTTTGAGCATAGACTCTTCCGTGTGAAACTTGGAAACGAATATTCGCATTTCAAAGAAATATTGGCAATATTGGCATAGTGGTCCTTGGACCACTCTTGTACCTCATATTTACACGTGATAGCCCACAAACAAACAATACAATACACGCTTGCTGACGATACAGCTATACTAGCAGTTGGCACAACAATAGACGAATCAAATATGAAATTACAAAACACCCGTAACGTGGTTAATGAATGGACAAAGTCCTGGCGGATTTCACTGAAAGAGAGCAAATCGATTCATGCAGATTTTTCGTATAAACGGACAAACAATTTGCCAATCTTTCTCAAAACGTTTCGAGTACCTTTTGCAAATGAAGCGAAATATCTCGGAATGACACTCGATGGAAGTCGCATGTAAAATGGAAGTCGCATGTAAAAAAGAAATGCGAAGAGCTTAAAAATAAATACAGAGGACTGTACCTTTTTACTCGGAAAATATTCGAAGCTTAACGTTGATAACAAGCTGCTATTATACAAGCAATTACTAAAGCCGGTCTGGACATATGGTATACAACGATGGGGTTGTACCAGTGAAACGAATCTAAATATTTTACAAACTCTTGAAAACAAAATTTTAAGATCATTCATCAATTGGCCGTGGTATATAAGGAATGAAGATCTACGTAGAGATCTGGGTATTCCAGAGGTAAAAAATGAAACAAAAAATTTTGCAGACAAACATAAAAAACGTTTATTGGGATATGTTAACACAACGGTCCTCCAAATTCTTGACGAAACAAATTTATTGCGGCGCCTTCAAAGAACAAAGCCCATAGATTTGGCCCGTGTAACAAACCGCGTTATAAATTGCGGAAAAAGCAGGAACTCTAACAGGAAAGTTACCTGCCAAACATTCATTACTGTGATAAAAAAATTGCTAGATAAGTAGCATACTTAGTTACAATAAAAATACAAAAAGTGGGTGGTTTTAGTTAGGGTAAAAGTCCCACACTACGTGCTCATCGTGTCTTTTGAGAATTCCACCAACCCTCGGGAAAAAAGGAAAGCTTAATGCTTATGGAAAACCTACCGAATATTATCCTTATATAAGATTATTTTCGGTGGGGCAGCACCAAGTATAATGAATTGTGTTCAAATTATTTGCTTAATTCCGGAAGGACTTGGTTTTTTATTGGCTAATGAAGATTTCACTAAATAAAAAAGTTGCTTCTGAAGAACTTTTGTTGCTCGCTCTATGATGGTTTCAGTCTGCTTCTAAGTAAACGATAAATGAAACATATGTTTGTATCCAATATTATGGTAAAGTCGTTTAAACGCTATTGGAGCAGCGGGAATTCTCCATCATAATTCAGCATAGATGGACGAGTTTTAGACAAAAAAAAAGGATAGGGACGAACTCGAATGCGGCTTTGAAATCTATGAATAAGTATTGGGTATTGTTTTTAACTTTTTGATTTAATCGGTTCGTGGTTTAAACCAGAGTGATAAGGTTGTTGGGAAAGGTTTTTAGGTGTTCACATACTACGGCATATTGGATTGTTTAGGCGCTGTTGAGGAGTTTTTGCCGATTGCGATTCCAAGTTTTCGATATTATTTTTTGTCACATAATATTGTAGAATGAAGCCGGACTTCGAATGATAAAACACTTTTCTATTTTACGTTTAACAATAATTTATTTAAGAGCACTCATATTTCTAGAATTATATTATTTACAAATCGGTTTCTCGTTAAATAATTCAACTACACTTCTTTGAAACCAAATACCAGCGATTAAATTCGCGCACTATTATCACTTTCCAAAATTCACTTAGGTAAGGTATGTTCGCACACTTGCTTACTAACATAAGTGGCGCTACAGTCCGAAATGAACCTGGGCCTTAACCAACATGCCTCTTTAATTAGCCCGGTCCTTAGGTACCTGCCTCCAGTTGTTAGTTGAGGTCGGTTTCTACTTGTTCGCGCCACTTAAGGCGAGGTGTTCCTCTACTGCGTCCGACATTTTCCTCTCAAATCGACCATCTCCTTAGTAGTTCGAGTTAGGGCCTTACTATTAAATTGCATTCTTAGCCCGAAGAAATAGCGGCTGGCAAGAGTAATTCTTCGATTAATTTCTGACGAGATGTTGTTGTCAGAGTTAATAGCGGAGCCGAGATTGACAGTCTCGTACTACCTCAAAGTTATATCTTTTTTTTTTTTAAATTTACACGTACTCAAGGGGTTATGAATACCCTTTATATGTTACCATAGTACGAGCGTTAGAGAAGGGGAAGAAAGAGAGGATAGGAAAGATTTTGGATGTAGTGGAGACTTTAACTCCATGGGTGGTGTCCGAACTATCTGTCAACGGTCTGTCCGATTCGTCAATGTTGTGTATCCTTTCGTGTTGACAGTATATACTTCGTCTTACTCTCAGTTACTGCTAAGCACATTTTTGGCACTTTCCTATACTAGCACACGTGGCTATGACATCACGTTCGGTCTTACCAATGATGTCAATATCGTCAGCGTATGCTAGTAGTTGTACCGATTTTTATATAATTTTGACTCTGGTGTTGGCTTGTGTGTTTTGCACAATCATCTTAAGAATCAAATTGAAGAAGTCACATGACAGCGCATCGCCTTGCCTAAATCCAGTTTTGGTATCGGATGTGTCGGTGAGGTCGTTTCCGACCCTGATGAACAGCGAGAATTTTCATCGTCATCCTACACAAACGGACGAGTTTGTGCGGTATACCAAAACTAGACATGGCAATTTTTCCTGTCGTTGCCAAAATTGAATTGTACGTTCTGTCTGTATGGTATGGTGTTAATCGGGAGGTTTAGGGAAACGATATTTAATGTTACGTTCTGCCTGTATGGTATGGTGTTAATCTAGAGGTTTAGGGATACGCGTCAAGACCGCGATTAAATTCGCGCACTATTATCACTTTCCAATTCACTCAGTCAACACTATTCAAATCACGTTGAGGTCACAATTTAGACTAACTTCGCAGGTTGTCACTTCATCTCTATTTATACCAATCCACATACAGAGTCCAGAAGAGATGGCATTTCTCGGAGATTCGTGCAGTTACTTGATTATTCGAGATGTGATTTTGACAGATACCAGTCATTCATTACAGTGGGCGCATCCAGTACCACAAACTAACACTAAATGGATCTGTTCGATTTTCACACATCAGGGTATATTCGTACACTGCAATCCGAATTTTTAACATTGCCCTCCTCCTGAACTTGTTCGTCCCGAACGAGTGTATCCCTAATTACAACTTCATAACGATGTTACCGGTCCAGATGCACTACCTTTAATTTTCCCATTTTTGCAGTAGCTTCGGCGATATTCCTTGTTTACGTTGGGTATTATATAGCCACAACGAATCTCCTTCCAGAAATTAAGTTCCTGTTGCTCTGATAGCGTACCTGGTTTTCATACGATCGTTTGCCAGTCTTATTCTTGTCCTGGTTATTTTGTAAATATCTCGGAGTCTTTCGCGTAGATCATCAATGTAGTCATCTTCAGTTGTTTGCTCTACTATTGGGGATTGGAACATTACTTCACTAGGCAACCTTATTGCTCGGCCAAATAAAACTTCACATGGGGAAGTGCTATGGCCCGTGCTTCGGTACGCCATTAGGAACAAGGGAATGCAACGATCCCAGTTTCGTTGATTGTCGTCTCCCACATTGAAGAGGTGTTCTTTCAATGTTCGATTGAGTCGTTCCACCATTCCGTCTGACTGTGGATGCAGCGGTGTCGTTCTGTCTTCTTAATACCTAACCGCTGGTAAATATCCTGGAATACTCGGGACTCAAAGTTTCTACCTTGACTAGAATGTAGTTCGAACGGTGCCCCGAATCTGCATATCCAGTTGTCCACGATCTGTTCCACTACGGGATTCGTTTCCTGGCCATTTGCTGAAGTAGTAAATAAAACGGGCCAGCAATATCTATTGCTTTTCATTCGAACGATGCCCCAACGTTTTACTGTACTTGCGTCTTTCGTTTTTTTTTTTTTTTTTTATAATTTACACGTACTAAAGGGGTTATGAATACCCTTTTATATGTTACCATAGTACGAGCGTTAGAGAAGGGGAAGAAAGAGAGGATAGGAAAGGTTTTGGATGTAGTGGAGACTTTAACTCCATGGGTGGTGTCCGAACTAGCTTCGGGGAGTCACTTTTTCTTGTGTTCGTTAAATTTGAAGCAATTCAAGATGGTGTAAATTAATTTTTTTTGAAAAAATCCTCGAAAAAATCTTAAATAATTTATATAAATATTGTAATTATTTATAATTTATTAATATATAATACAATTATTTTATTTATATATGTAATGTAATGCGTTTTGAAAAATATTTCATGAGTCTTCATAAACTCAACTCCAATAATGCATTCGTCACAAATATCAGCAACGAGGAATTAATGGGAGAAGGCGAGTCCCGCCAAGTATATCGTCTGCCGTACCTCACCATCAACTCGAGCTCTTTCTCCAGTTACGGTCCTCAGGCAATAGCTGCTGGTGTCATGCAGCCACTACTCACGGACGATGTCTTTTCGGATAACGGAAGCAACGGCTCCGGTATCAATTGTAGCTGCAAGTTCTTTCCCGCCGATGGTCGCATCTTTTATCAGACACCTGCTGTCTCTCATAGTATTGGATACTTGGATTGTAGTCCTGGGGGCGTCGGTTTTTAAGTATTTCTGCGACTGATGGTACTAGGAATTCATAACTGCAGATCGATTGTTGCCGTTGCCAGATGCTTCCCTCTGCTGTCCCCGACTGTTGCAATGTGGAAAATTGATACGTTTTAATGAGTAACTGCACTGACGGATTCGATGTCCAGTTCTGTTGTAGTTCCAGCAACGCATTTGAGCTCGGGAATTGTTTTTCGATGAAATCTCCAATGGTGGCCTATTCTCTGACTTGATGATCAGCTGCCCCTAATGGCAGGTGTGCGTTTTCCAGCCATTCGAACTGCTAGTTGAAGTTTCGAGTCAGCTATAGTACGAGAGAAAGCGTCCTTTGCCGCTATGATCTCTTCACCAGTGTTGGGAAATGACAAATGGGCTGAGCGTTCAATATCTGCGTGCAGTTGTTGAACAGTTTCGCCTCTCTTCTGGACTCTACTGCACAGCTGCACTCGATACACTTCTAATATGTGGTCATCACCAAACCGCATCTCGATTGTTGTAAACGGAGATGGTTTGCAAAAGCTCCGCAGCTGGACCACGCAAAGCCAGTGTAAGTGCGATGGCTTTTTCCTCGTCCTCCCAGCAGTTGGTCATAGCAGCAGCTTCAAACTGTTTCTTATAAATTGACCACTGCGTCTGACCGTCGAAAGCCAGAGGCTATATTTCCTTCGTTCGTGGACAATCTCCAGAAATTTCCCGAATCTTTTATTTCTTGACGACTATAAGCTCTTTAGCTAGGTCTTCGACTTTCTGCTCAAATGCTTCGACTACTTTCTCAACCTTCTTATCAAAACTATCCTCTACTTTTTCTACTTTCTGTTAGACTGCTGCCACATAATTTTCTAGCTTCCCAACTTTTTCTTCTACCGCCACAAATGTAGTATCGACTTTTTCAAATCGATTATCAATCAGCGTAAATTTTGACTCGAGGACATTCTCAAACTTCTTACCCAGCTTCTCGAGCAGCTAGTTCTGCTCTTTTCCAAATTGTTGTTTTGACTTTCGGACTGTTGGCGCTGTTCCTCGTGTAGTTGTTCCAATTTGTTCTCCGAATACAGCCTCCAGAAACTTAATCATTGATGACATGTCGAAGCCTCCACTTACTTATTCGAATTCGTCATGAAGACGAATAAATAAATCGTTCTTTCCTTCAATAAGGGAAAGCTTTTGGAGACTCAGCTTTCAGCTCTGCAACGGTAGCTGATCTAATGATTTGCGAACCATTATTGTTTAATCACATCTTTTTTCTTTTTACATTCACACACTCAACCGTATTAACTGTGTACTCTTCCCTAAGTTCACTTTACTTGTTTAATTCACTTTGTTCTTTAACCGTTTCCTCACAGTTCACAGTTTTATAGAAACTTCTCATCCAAAAAAGGGTTTGCAACAGCCGACTAGGTGGTAAGATGAGGCGGAAGAAGTTAAATCAGATGCCTTATATCACCGTGAAGAGATGCATGGCAGCGGAATTACAGAAATAACCAAAAACAACGCAAGAGGTTTCCTCGAGGGTAACCCCTTCAAAGAGCTAGCGGAGGTTGACGAAGCGAAGACGGCTTAAGATAATGAGGAGGTAAAGTTAAGCCGCCTCATGGCAGAATTACTAGCAGAACTAGAAATAATTCGAGAGGCGAAGAAAATAGAAACCCTCGAAGAGAAGAGTAGGTGCCAGCAGCAGCAGAGACAACAACATCTGAAATCAAAAATGTTGCTTCAGCAAAAATTTAATCTGCAGCCAATGCGCCAATGGTTTTCTTATACGCAACAGCAGCAGCAACAACAGAAGCAGAGGAAGCGACAAAAGCAGCCGCAACAAACGCAGGGGCAATGTCAGCAGAAGGATCAATTAATGTGAGTGTCCTGAGTACTAGTGAAAGTATCCGTATTTGTAAGTTAGTTTGTAACCATTTCTATCTCAATCATATTTCCTCACAGAAACATAAAACTGAATGATCGAAATTACAACAACTTGTGTACAGACCAACACCATTTTGGTTAGAATTATAGCTATTTCGGACATTACCAAATTTTCTCATCAGATTCCTTCTAATAGTGACGCTAATTGAACGTTCAGTTCTCTGTATGCTTATTTGAAACATTTTTAATTCCCTATCCGGGGATTGAACTTATAACCCCGTGCCTACCACTTGAGCAACTCAGGAGCGTCAATTTGCTCAATAGAATGAACTGAGAAAAAATGTTATGTTATAACATTGAGGGCTATAAAAACCATAGAGAACGGTTAAGGCAGAATACTTCACGTATACTCCAAAAACTGAAGAGAATCAATCCCGGGGTTGATGCGGAGGAGCTCCTGAGAGAGCTCAAAAGAGAGCGACGACCTCAAGTTCGTCGGTGTAAAGCCGATTACCGCTGTCAATTAACCCCCAACAGCAAGATCGTTAGTGTACGTAGTATTAATCACGTATGATTTTATACTGTTCAGTGGAAAAATTAAAAAGGAAAGATCCATACTGCAATATATGCAGCAAATTCATGCAAAAAATCAGGTTGAAGAATTTGCTGGTGTTTTCGCTTCAGAGGATGGGAAATAGGTCGCACACATTTGGTGCAACACCAAGTCGACACTGGAGATGCTTTAGTTTTAGAAATGGTTGGGACGATGGAAAGGGACGGACTGACAGAAAACTCCAATAGTCACCAAGAATGACTGTTATCCTCTACCTAGGATTGATGACACTCTTGGTACTCTAAAGGGGTCTGAATGGTTTCCACACTGGATCTGAAGAGCGGATACTGGGAGGTACGGATTCACCCTAAGGACAGGGAGGAGACGGCCTCACAGGAAACTTGTGGCAGTTCAACGTGATGCCAATTGGTTTGCGCAGGTTGCCGCCTGTATAGGACCAAAATGAAAAAAAAAAAAAAAAAAAACAAGGAACCGTGCATGAGTATAACGTTGGGGCACCGTTCGAAAGCATAGCAATAGATATTGCTGGCCCGTTTCCAGAAGCCGTTACATATAAGTTGTTATGGACTACTTCTGCAAATGGCCATAAGCATTCGCTATACCTAGCAAGCAAGCGAAAACCGTAGTTGAACACTGGACAACTGGGTATGCAGATTCGGGGCACCGTTGGAACTACATTCTGATCAAGGTACAAACTTTGTTTACCAGCGATTAGGCATTAAGAAGACCATAACCCACAGTCAGAAGCAATGGTGGAACGATTTTATCGAACCTTGAAAGAACACTTCTCCAAGGTGGTAGACAACAATCAACGAAACTTGGATCGTTGCATTCTCTTGTTCCTGATGGCGTACCGAAGTGCGGTCCATAGCACGCATAGGACGCTCCCCATGTGAAGTCTTATTTGGTTAAGGTTGCCTAGTAAAGTAATGTTCGGATGACCAACGGTAGGGCCAACAACTGAAGATGACTGCATGCTGATCTACGCAAAAGAATCGCGAGATATTCACGAAAAGACCAGGAAAAGAAAAAGACTGGCAAGCAGTCGTATGAAAACCAGGTACGATATCAGGGCAACAGGAACTGTATTTCAGGAAGGAGATTCAGTGTGGCTTTAATAGTGTTGACTGAGTGAATTGCCTAAGTGAATTTTGGAAAGTGATAATGGTACGCGAATTTAATTTAACGAATTTAAAGTGCTGTTAACGGACAACCTTGTATGCCAGTGTTTAGTTAGCATACCAAAACATATAGTTCTACGTATGTATGCATGTAACACTTCTACAGTTTTCTTTTATATTGTATACAACATAAACTTGAAATGCAAAGAAAAAATGTATTTATTTTAATAAATTGAGATTGTTTTTCAATTTTATGAGAGATTATTTATAGTGTTCGTATATAATTTCAAAATGAACTCAATGAATACTAGGAATTCCGGTAAGTATAAATCGAATTTATAAGAAAAAAAAACAAACAAATAACTCAATCTGTACACTGAATGATTATTATTTTTTAGGCATTTATCATGTATCCATATTTAAAGTACAATTATTTAAATTATGATTTTGTAACTCCTTAGTTAGCCCACCAGTCAGGGCCAGATGGATTGTTTGTGTGGGGTTGATTATAACTTCCTCCATAGGAACCACCACCTGCGTTTCCACCATAATATGCAGAGTTTCCTCCTGAAAATAAACAAATTATTTTATACGTAATAAAACCATAATATACTGAAAAATTACAAATAATTAACTAATTTACATAATTTGTTCTTACAGACGTATATAAAGACAATATTTGTTTGGCCAGTCATTTTGTCACACAGGTCAGTTTGTCACAAACTACACGACTAGGTCAAACGAAGCACTCATTACCGGGACGTCCAGAAGTAGTTCCGTTTGAAAACTAAACATATCAGCATCTCATTTGTTTATGACATCAAATAAGATTGAAAAATAATAATTGTCAACGTATTGTTTACAGGGTCTTATACCGCCATCCAGTTTTGACATTTTTAATTGATAACAATCACAATAAGATTGGCTACGACGTTGTTAATATGAGTTGTACCATACCATAATAAAAAAAACGCATTTATGCAAGTTATGATGTTAATGTTGCTACAGTTATACAAATTATGCTGTTGATGTGATGTACTCCTAGTGTTAAAATAATATCGCAAGCAAAAATATAAAAGAAACATAAAAGTTAAACTTGTGTAAAAGTTTTTATATAATTTGCGTGCAATATTATTCGAATCCTGGGAATATATTGACACAACATCAGCATTAAAATTAGCAGCAAAATTTTTGGAGACGTTGTATTTTGTTTGGTACATCTCATCAAATTTAGAACAATTCTTTGTGTCGACGTATTTTTTTACCACTGCAGCATAAGACCAGTTAAGGAGTTCAGCGGTGTTTTCCCGTAAATGATCAAACTTAAAATACCTTTTTATAAACAGTTAAAGGAACTCATATATTAGATTTTATTCAATTAGTCATAATATATATATTTTTAAATATATAAGAAGAAATTAAGTAAATCGACACAGCCGTTTAGTTGAGTGCACAGACGGTAAGGCTGATACAGTTTGGAATACCCGGTATTAACATTCGTATAGAGGGAGCATTTTTTTTTGTTACTTAAGATACAAGCAACACACACATATTGTTTTTGTACTTATATTATATTATTAAATAAATCTATTTGATATGTAAAAATGCAGAGAATAACATTTTCAGAATAAAGTCTTACCGTAAAATGATGAGTTGCCATTGCTTCTATAAGAACCTCCTGAGCGATTGCTAGTGCCCCTAGGGTTTGAACCAGATTGTTGACGATAATCCCGAGAACCAAATGCACCGCCACCCCCACTGCCACCGCCATATCGATTTCCGGTACCGCGGTTTGAAGATCTTTTTCCACCTAAATGAGAGCGATCTGAAGCCATCATTTCTTCAAGGAAATTTGGAATCTCTTGTTTCGTTTCAATCAATAACTCCATTAAATCAGCGCAGATATTGCGATTTTTTTCATTAAAGAAACTTGTTGCGACACCAAGGTTACCCATTCTTCCTGTTCGACCAATGCGATGAACATACTCCTCTACGTCAGAGGGTAAATCGAAGTTTATAACATGTTTTACATGCGGTATATCTAATCCACGTGCAGCTACAGCAGTAGCGACAAGTATTGGACAATCGCCAGAACGGAAACATCTAAGAGCATCTTCTCTTTCTTTTTGCGTACGGTCTCCATGAATACTTGTAACAGGGTGATTGCATTGGTATAGGAATTCTTCAAGAGAGTCGGCCCCTTTCTTTGTTTCAACAAAAATCAAAGTGAGACTATCCTTAGAATATTCTGGGCCTTCTTTAATTGATTGAAGTAAGTCAAGCAAATACGATCGCTTATCTTGTTCAAACACCCATAAGAGTGTTTGAGTTATATTTTCAGATGTAGACCCAACCCTGCCAACTGCAAGGAAAATATAATTATGCAAAAAGTCACTTGCTAGCTCTTGAATAGCTTTAGGAAATGTTGCTGAGAACATTAGAGTTTGGCGCTCTCCAGTAACTGGCATATTGCTTTGTTCAACAATACGTCGAATTTGAGGTTCGAACCCCATATCCAGCATTCTATCAGCTTCATCAAGAACTAAGAAACGTATGTTATCGAGGCAAACTTTTCCACGAGTTATCATATCTTCTAAGCGGCCTGGAGTGGCAACAATTAAGTGACAACCACGATCCAATTCCCGCATTTGTTCCGTTGTATTGTTACCTCCATAAAGTACAGCTGGACGCATTCGCGAACGGTAAGAGAATTTTTTAGCTTCTTCAAATATTTGAGTTGCCAGTTCTCTTGTTGGCGCCAAAACCAAACCTAATGGATACTGTTTACGTCTACCATAAGAACGGTTTGGTTGTGTTGGCATCGATACACCATGTTCATACATTTGATTAAGAATCGGTACCAAAAAAGCGGCAGTTTTACCAGATCCAGTTTGGGCACATGCCATTAAATCACGACCAGTTATGATGATCGGAATAGCGTACTTTTGAACTGGTGTTGGCTTGTCATATCTTGCCAACCCAATGTTGTTTTTAATGATTTCCGTCAAGTTGACGTCATTAAACGTTGTGATATGTGATGGGACTTGATTGCCCGTCGCTTCCACGGGTATGTCTTCGTATTTGTTAAAATTGATACCAGTGTTAGCAGTGCCAAAAAGTTCAAGCTCAATGCGCTCATCACGAGGTCCGAGAGAGGTATAATCGATTTCTCCTCTTTTTTCATCTTTCCATTTACCGCCATATGCATGTGGTGCCCCACCGCTGGTCTCACTAGGCTTTTCAGATTCAACCCAACGATCATTTCGAGGAGCCTCCTCCCTACGTTCACGAGGGCGATCGTTACGATACTCGTCGCGACGATCCACGTTGCGATTATTTTGGAAACGTCCTCCCCGGTTCCAATCATCTCTACGGGGTTCGGATTCATCTGAAATTATACAATAAGCATGTTTATTAATTGCATAATAGATAAATATAATAAAGATATTATGAGAATAATTTTTCTATACACGTCTGTTTAGTAAATATTGTGTACATGATGTACAATTTATTTGCAAATTCTATGGTTATGGTTATTGGTAGTTTTAATAAAATCCTTTATTTTATTTAGAAAGCAATAGTTGTACTAAAGAAGCAAGGTGATAAAATGCATATTTTTTGTTTGATTTGATTAAAAAAAATTGTTCACTAAACCAAATTGATAGAATAACCAACCCTTTAAATATGTTACAAAATCGGCTGTACTGTTGCTCAGCGAAATCACATGAAGATGACACTACAAGACCCAGCATTGAATATAGTTAACAATTTGTTTATTTTGGTGATTCGAAGACACGTTCCAAGGAACATGGCTACTGGCTATCGACAATACCCTTACTACCAGCCGACTTCACCGACTATATACAATTATATTGAATGGGCAGAAGAAACAATATCCGAAGATTTGCTCTTTGTCATTGAAATCCACAATCAAATTTCAAAGTTGGAAGTTAAAAAGCGCGGAAAAACACTCGCATTCACATTTTATCCAAAGCAAAACAATTGTGGATCACATTTTCAGACCCAAATTAGCCTCTAAATTTTTAATACATGTATGTGCCTTATTATTTCCATTTCTATAAAATGACTTTAAAATAAATCATAACAATAACGGGAAATTTGTTTACATGACTAATGTTTTGGGCCGATGGCCTGGGCCAAATTTTGAGTTATACGCCATCCAACTGAGCCAGGAACTAAGTTAATGACCATAGGCGGATCTTTGGAAGAAAGGCTATATTAATAATAACAACCATTTGTTTCCCGAACTATTGTTTTTTTTCTTATTTTTTTAAAACAAATAATAAAAATAGATTGATGCAACCTTTTTATTTTGTACTATCCAAGGAATAAATTGTTGTTATTCTATTTTGTACTATTGCTAACATTTTTGTATATAACCAAAGAGTATAGAACTACATAGAGTGCGCATCTCATACAACGAATAGTTCCTATGTGGGGTACTGATATTGATACCTCAGTGTTCACATTGCTACCCCAGCATCAAATAAAAGCCTTGCCGAAGCATACGATCTACGAAATTTCCCTTTCGCACTTACCGACCGCGTCTGAAACGGCTACAAATTTTTTTAGCTGTGATGCGTACTCTATGTAGTTCTATACTCTTTGATATAACTAACATATTTATTTCGTGTGGTATTTCAAAAAACAATTTTTCTCCGTTGACTGAGCAGCACCATTTGGAACCATGGGGTTAACTTTTTGCACAACTATATTATGCACATCGTCTGGAAGTAGCGTATGTATGTGAGATTCACTGGTCAAGTCTCCTCTCCAATGAAACATTCGATAGAAAGTGCTTTATCTTCACTTGTTCTGATGTTGAAGGACGACTCCCAATCAGATTGATTAAATTGAACACCATCAGAAGGAACTCATACAAAATCTACCTCATTTTGAAGCAATGTTGGCTCATGCTGATCATCTTCCGCGTCCACATCTCCAATATCTGACTGCGGATCCGATGGAATATCCTTAAAAATTCCTACAATGTCATAGAAAAAAGGAACGATAACTTAGGTCCCGGTAGTTTCGCGAGTCAATAGTTCGACTCAAAGCAAACATTTTAGCGAATGTCTCTAGTCTTGTTATTGCGAGAAGCGAACTCATACTAATATGAAAAGGGAATTTGTAAGCTCAACAAGCTTTGCAAATTGTTTTTTTCTGTTCTTTTTATGCTTGAAAAATAAAAATCACAATATTTTTATTTTTAATAATTTCTTTGGATTGGATGCACTTGAAATCTTTTTGATTTTAGACTTATTAAATACATTTGAAGGAGTAAATAACTGTTTTCTAATAATGATATGCGTCTAATATGCGTTTCATATATCACTGTCAATACATCAATGAAAGGCAATGAAACACTCAATCGCTAGCGATTTCGCTTGGTGCTTTTTTCTGACAGAGAATGTACAAAATTCCATTACTGTAGCTCATTCAAGTCACAAAAATCGTTGACACACAGACCGACGGACGGATGGACAAACATACAGACAGACTTGGCTAGATATCCATATATTTCCTCTGTCTTACAACCTAAATGTCAAAACAAAATACCCCTATGGGATAGAGTATAGAAACAAAGAGAAGTGGACAGTTCGTTCTTTAAACACATTTAGGATTATTAAAAAAAAAATGTGGTAAAAAACAACTACGCATATATAGGAAAACACGAAAACAAGTAAGAGAAAGTAAAAAAAAAACAATATACTATATGAGTATCAATCAGGTTTCAGAAAAGAACTACTCAAGCGCGGCAGTAGTAAACTAATGGAATGGCGGAGGAAGATAAAAAAAAACTTTATATTATAATAAAGAAAATACACATGATATCCAAGGTACAGTAAACGAATGGTTAGGATCATACTTAACAAATAGATTGCAGCGTACAAAATAAATGAAATGAAATGAATATCAGAATACATGGAGGTGAAGCAAGGAGTACCAAAGCGTTCAATACTAGGAGCGCTTTTATTTATTATATTATGTATATAACGGGTGATTCAAGTAGAGATACTTTTTTCAATAGCCTTTTTTGACAGATCACGTGTGATTCGTGTCATGCTGTCATGTTATTTTTGTTTAGTATTGTTTGGCATTTCATAATGGAAAGACTTACGCGTGAACAACGTTTACAAATTGTTCAACTTTATTATGAAAACTCACGTTCTGTGAGGAATGTGTTTCGTGCACTTCGCTCAACTTATGGTCAACATAATCGGCCTACTGAGCGTACTATTCGCAACACCATCACCCATTTTAAGACCCAGCATTCATTATTGGATAATATTCGACCGAATAGACCACGTCCAGCACGCTGTGACGAAAATATAGCGGCCGTAGCTGAGAGTGTACACGAAGACCGTAGAGAGTCGATTCGGCGCCGTTCGCAGCAACTCGGACTGACGTATGGAACGACTTGGCGCATTTTACGTCAAGATCTTAAATTGAAAGCGTACAAAATACAGCTTGTGCAACAACTGAAGCCGCTCGACCTTCCCAAGCGACATCGCTTCGCTCTATGGGCTCTTGAAAAGTTCCAAGAAGATCCGACGTTTTCGAGGCAAATTTTGTTTAGCGATGAGGCCCATTTCTGGCTCAATGGGTATGTAAACAAACAAAATTCCATTTGGGACGAAGAACAACCTGAAGAGATTGAAGAACTGCCACTTCATCCAGAAAAAACAACGGTTTGGTGTGCTTTGTGGGCCGGTGGAATCATCGGTCCATATTTCATTAAAAATTATGCCGGTGCGAACGTAACCGTCAATGGCGACCGTTATCGTGCCATGATAACCGACTATTTGATGCCTGAAATTGAAGCTCGTGATCTCGGCGACATTTGGTTTCAGCAAGACGGCGCCACTTCCCACACATCGCATCAATCAATGGACTTATTGAGAGAACATATCGGTGAGCACATAATTTCACGTTTCGGGTCGGTCGATTGGCCACCAAGATCGTGTGATATCACACCGTTAGACTTTTTCCTGTGCGGATATGTAAAGTCAAAAGCTTATGCCGACAAACCCGCTTCGATTCAGGCCATGGAGGAAAACATCACGCGTGTCATTCGCCATTTACCAGTCGAAATGCTCGAACGAGTGATCGAAAATTGGACTCAACGGATGGACCATCTGCGACGTAGCAACGGCCAACATTTGATAGACATAATCTTCAAAAAATAAATGCCAAAGAATGTTCTTTCAAATCATAATAAAAATTCTCCATTAAATTTGAATTTTCTGTGTTTTTTTCTTTAAAAAAGTAGGGAACCTCGAAATGGATCACCCTTTATTAATATAATATACATATGTATGTGCTACAACGGACTCAGTAGCGCGATGGTTATTGCAATGAACTGCCACGCAGGAGGCCTGGGTTCAATTCCCAACCGTAGCAACACTTAAATGATTTTTCTCGTGATGATCTGTCAAATCATCCAAATAGTATAAATTGTCATGAAAGGCTTATCTCAACTTAGCCGCTCAGAAACGGGGTACATACTAACTTTTTACTTTTAATTTTGATAATTATTTCGGTCGTGGATGCACGACTGGTTCGTACGCAACTTTCTCCTTCACAGCGAGGAAAGCGTAAGATCAAATGAAAAGCATGTGAGTTGCATTTGAGATTGCATTTTGATTATTGATGTTAAAAGTAAGATAAATAATGCCCAAATGCGATTAAATGAACGTTTATTCTGCAATTTGAAGGCAGCTGTGTTTATGTGAATGATTTTCAGCAACTGGCCAAAACTAAAAACTTCCGTTAAAGAATATTTGGACAAAATTAATGATGTTTAGTTGTTGCAAATAGTTATCGTAGTATATGAATAAGATTTTATTCGATTTGACAAAACAGTTTGGCGAAAAATTGACAATTTTCTTTATATGGCCTAAATCCGTTATATGTTATATGCAGTTTTGTTGGAGCTAATATGCTTGTACTGTATAAAAAGTTTAATCAAAATCGTTAGAGCCATTGTGGAGAAAATTATATATTGGCTAAAAATATAAATAAAATGGCCTAGAATTATGATAAAAAAACGGGATAAAAAGTTTAAAGAAAGTCGGTCCAGCCGCTTAGGCTGGAGAGACCATTACGGACAGACGAAATTTAAATAAACACTTTTTTGGGTTCCACCATCAAGTAATGTTAGAATAAATCAAGATCTCGAGGTCGAATTTTTTCACCAAAACAATACCTTTCATTTTGTAAGAGAAAGTTAAAAATGGCCTAGAATTATGATGAAAACAAACCAAGCCCTTTAGACTGGAGAGATCATTATAGACAGACGGACCAACGGATGCATTGAAATGGCTAAGAATTAAACAAAAGGTGAAAGCGGTATATAAAATAAAAACTGGAGAAGCAAGACATAGCAGCGAATTAATTAAATGAAATGAAATTCTTATCATAATCGTTATTATTAAGGAGGCTTTTAAAAATGTTATTTTCAGCCCGATTACATCTGTTTTGAACGGATTTTGGAACGCTGGAATTGAGTCATTTTAGAATACTTGACATAGATAGTTCTATCCATACAATATTTTAATAACAAATACAATTTATGAACAGCTTTTTCTTGATAAGTTTAAATAAGGAATTTCTTCGAATAAGCTTTAAAAGTCAAAAGAGTACGAAAGATCGTTCTTTTTGATTACTGAGAAAGTTGAAAAAAAAAGCTCAAGTCTAATTCAAATGTTCAAGAATGAAAAATAGTCCGCTTTATTGCCCAAAAAAGTTATGAAAATAAGGCATTTATTTATATCCATAGTCGGCCTGTTTACCTTAAATTATTGTATTAGATTTTGCCTTAAGGGTTAAAAAAAAAAATACAAAAAAAAAAACACCTTCCAGAACCTCAGAGATGAGGGTAAGACAGTGGCTCTAAATATTTGCATCGAAATATTTAAATAAAAAGTGGCTTTTAATTATTAAATCTTATTGGAAATTAATTATAAAGACAGGAGGTATCCATGTACTATAAAGTTGCATAAAATTAGTTATAAATGCAAGAGTGTTTTAAGTGCAAAAGTTCGATACGTGAAGAATCTGGTATAAGATGTGCCGATGTATGTGGAAAATGTTTTCATATAACGGCTAAGTGTAGCGGGCTGGACCAATATAGTAGCAACATGCTTGATACTAATAAATTGGTTAAATTTATGTGCGATGACTGCATTATGTATATTCATAATGTTGACTTTGTTCTTAAAGATATGCAAGAAGCAGTCAAAAAGAATTCTAGTTACTTAAAAGAATATAAAAATTAATTTGAGGAATCATTGAAGAAAAATGAAAGTGAAATTAAGAACTTATTGGAAGCAATTGAATCCAGATATAAGAGTAGGTTTGCGGATATGAGAGTTGCTCAGGAAGCATGTAAAAAAGTGTAGAGGAAATTAAAAATATGAGTGCTTTAAGTGAATCGTTTATTGTGACTTTCAAAAAATTACAAATGACAACCAAGCAGTTATTGAAAGTGTGAATGAAATAAAGAAAGACATCAGATCTGGCATTGACTCGGTATTTGTTAGCAAAATAAATGAGAAAGAAAGTGAAAAGTTCAAGAGTGCGAAAGAAAAAACAACATATGCTAATCTACTAAGAAAACCTGTAGATGTTGCGCCTGTTTTAATAAGACCAAAAAAAAATTACAACAAGTTGATGTATAAAAAAAGAGACATAAAAAACACAGTGAATCCCTCTGAGCTTTCCGTAAAAATGAATAACATGTACGAAAGAAAAAAACGGATCGGTTGCTATTGCTTGTGACAGTGAATAATCAACAAAGAAATCGATGAAGAAATAAAAAACAAAATGAGTGATATTTACGATGTTTACATGCCCAAGATGAGAAATCCAACTGTGATAGTATGTGGTCTTAGTAAAAACTTAAGCAATGAAGAAATTGTACGGTGCATTAAAAACCAGAACAACTTCGTGTTTAGTGAAATAAAATGCAAAGTGTACAAATCATATAAGAATAAAGCAATTTTTAATATTTTATTGGAAGTAGACAGCAATGCATTGAAAGAGATCTTGAATGTAAACAAAATGTATATCAAATGTGACATATTTGTGGTGTATGAGAAAGTAAAAGTCAGAAGGTGTTCCAAATGTTTAGGGTATAATCACAAGCAAGAAAATTGTACTAGTGAGAAAATTTGCATAAGATGTGGTGAAAATAACCATGTAGTAAAGGATTGTAAGAGTGTTATCCCAAAATGTGCAAATTGTTTCAAGGCAAAGTAAAACAAACTTTGATAATTTTAATCATGAAGTGTTTAGTATTGAGTGTCCTGTATATTAAATAGGTTAAATTAGTTATTAGCAATTAAATGAAATTCAGAGTCTTTATCTAAATGTACAAGGACTTGTTAATAATTTCTGTGAAATCGAATCAATAATTACTGAAAATAACTTTGAATTTATATGTCCTACGGAAACTCATATTACAAATAGAGATCACAATAAGTCCATTGATTAAAAAAAACTATAATACAGTAAGATGTGACTCAGAATCATCTCATACGGGTGGAGTCGTAATATATGTAAAAGATTATTGGTCTTATGAAGTGCTACAGAACTTTAAATTTGAAAAAAAAGTGTGGTGGTCGGTTATTACTAAAGGTGCTATTTAAAAACCTAACTTTTGTTATTGGAGGTATTAATCGTTCTCCAAGTTACTCCGAAATCTTTTTAATTGACAAAATTATTAACTGGGTTGATGGTTGATAATGAGTGATATTAATATTGTTTGGTTTGGTAATAATAGTCAGTATAAATCATTTAAAGCTTTAATAAATGACAATGCATTATATCAAATTGTCTGTGAACCAACAAGAATATTTAAATCATCTCGTACACTAATTGATTATGTGACTAAATTAAAACTATCAATTAAATCTAATGAGAAAAAGACTGTTAAAGTGTAAAAGCGATACGTTTTTTAATGAGTTAAGTTGTAAGACATTTACTTTAGAAACATTAAATAATAACTTAGAAGATTTGTGCAACATAAAATATTAAATGACAAGGAAAATCAGTGGTTTAGTCAAAATTTAAGACGACTTAAAGCTGACAAAATAAAACTCTATGAAGTTGCTAAATGGTCGTCCGAGGAATATCATTGGAACAGTTATAAGCTGGCACGAAACTATTTCAAATCTTGAAAAAGCTAAGAACAGTTACATCGAGGAGGACGCTGACGCATTTGTTACTGAATGAGGATTCAAAATTAATCAAAGAAGTATACTTCAATAAAGATAAATACGAAGGTAACCTGGAAATTCTAACATAATGAATTATTGCTTTGTAAATAGCATTAATAATTTGTAAATAGCAAATTAATAATGTAAATTATGTCAATATATTATATGATTATCATTATATAAATTTTAAGTTTAAATTGTTAAATTCATGAATAAAGAACCATAGTTTCAGTTTTTCTAGACGTGAAACGGCCTTTGAAACTGTAGGTAGATATATCCTACTTCAAAAAACTTGAAAAATATAGTGTAAGAGGAACTGAGCTAAACTGGTTCAGATCTTACTTAAATAGAAGAAAGCAGCAGACCAAAGTAAACGGAGTCACATCTTCAGCTATAAGTGTTGATTTTGGTGTCCCTCAGGGTTCAATAATGGGAGTTTAATTATTTCTAACGTACATTAACGACATGGGAATTTGATTGTTAATTGCAAGTTGGTTCTGTTTGCTGTTGATGCCTTATTGTTTACATCGTGTGTTTCTATTGATGATGGAGTTGAAAAGGTCAATTCAAATCTGGAAAGACTTCAGCGATGGTTCGAAATGAATAAGCTCAAGTTAAATATTAATAAGACGAAGGCTATGGTTCTAAACGGAAATTTTAATAATAATAATATTCAAATAGACAATAAAGTTGTTGAGGTGGTAGACGAAATCAAATATTTAGGTATAATAATTGATAATAAATTAAGTTTTAATCCGCACATTGAAAATATTTGCAAGAAAATAGCAAAAAAAAATACATTTTTTCGCAAGAATTAGAAAGAATATTTCAAAAATATGTGCAATAAAAGTATATAATACTGTAACAAAACCGCATTCATTTCGAGTATTGTTCAAGGGTAATATTTATGTGTAATGAATCTATGTTAAGTCGGCTACAAAAACCACATAATAAATGAATGAGAATTATTCTTAAATGTAATAGATTATCTTCCATAAGAACTGTGTTGACTAATTTGTCATGATTGAGTATAAATCAGCGAATTATATTTAATGCATTAGTTTTTTAAGATAAAATTTAATATTTTACCCTCTTATTTATGTGAAAAATTAACCTATGTTAATGTTAAGTCGTCTCTGAAAAGTTAAAAAATTGTCTAGAGTAAGCAAAAGAAAGCATTCTTCTAAGGGAACATGTCCGAAACCTTAGAAGCTTCTACACTCAGTAAAATCCTTTCCAACAATACACCACCATTTAGCAACCTACTTAAACCAGGTCAACAGAAACCCTCCAGTATGGAAGCCATCGACCTATTTCTGGACACTAACATTCCTGGTTGCTCGTCTAATCCTATTGCTGCCAAACCAGACACGATCAGAACATCAATTAAATATATTAATGATATCACAACTAACGAAAAACTTCTATAGTATACTATGGTTGCTATTCTTGACGCACGCAAATCTTAGCGTCTCATCCTCAGGTATAATTGTTAGCTGTGACAACCCATTGACACCTATTGCTTTACATTTAATTTGAGAGCATGTAAAATTTTGAATTTATGAAGCACGTACGAAATATTTTTGTGACATACACAATCAAAAGATTTGAAGGTGTGAATTTCTTTGATTGTGAATTTATTCTTTTGACAGATATTCGTCTGTTTTTAAATGTTGCACAATGTTTGCATTACCACCTGAAGCTATCGAAAATACAAAAAAAAAAAAACATCACTATCAGATTTGATTTTTTTCGGAAAATAGATATTTTGCTCTAAGTTTTTTATTAAAAAAATACACTTTCATTTTGTGATCTTTGCCATTTTTAAAAATTAGATTCACTTGAAATAGTGACATTAAAGGAGAACTAAAATCCTACCAACACTATTTTAATACCAAAAAGTGGGCGTTGCAACAAAGTTATTGAAGACAAAATATGGATATTAAGATTGACTAAATATCTTGTCCATACACTTTTCCATAATTACCAATAACTGCGTTTTTCTGAAAAGGAAGCGTGACAGTGGATGGATTTAAAAAAATGTTTACACTTCTTGCTGGAAGCAACACAGAGTATGTGAACTAAATTTCAATTTTTGGCCCAAAACTGGTGACTTCCGGACGGGGAAACATGGTTGTTGGAAATCACCCGTAAATTCTTTTAGCGGAATAAAACGCAAATTTTATTTTAACAAAATTAATTTATAGTATTGCAAAGGGGCTAACACGGCAAGACGAATAAAAATTCAAAGATCGACTAAAAAATACTTAACAACCCCAGGGTTGGAAAAAATAACTTTGTAGGTGAATGTGTAGGAGTACAATAGGTAATGGTGGATGAAATGTGTGTGGAAAAATTATACTTTGTATACAATAGGTGAATGACAGTGTGTTCAGCACATGTTTTTCAACAATGGCTGATTCGACTCAGCTAGCGATTCTGGGTCGCTAGAGATACAGAGGTTTAAGAACATACATCAAAAGGAATTAGATAAAAAATATAAAAAAAAAAAACATAGAAGATCAGAAATGGTTAGTGAATAAAAAATATTTATCATTTAGGCCATAAATATAGCGAATTAAACTAATGCGTCCAAACCTTAACAGTTTCCGCGAATTTGTGTGCACTAGCAATATATAGCATGCTTAATATTGCAGTTGCGGATTGACTTTACCCAACACTGTGAGTCATCAAACGTGATACAAGTACTGGAGTATCATACCGCCGAAATCTAAATCTCTTTTTCATAAGAGTGTTTGATCAAAATAATTCTTGTAATATACGTTCAAATGTGATATTTACTTTTTATATATACAAGAATGCTTACCATAGCAGAGTAAATATAAACGATCATTTACTCAACAAAACATTTTATTACATTCACCATCCAACATACAAATTGTACATTTTTTTTCAAGGAGTTATTTATGTTCGGCAAAATGAGAGAGGAAGTAGGTAAACCAAAAAAATATGCCAAGCAGCACAAAATATGTGTTAGACTTTTGAAAATACACATGTACTACAATCCGCTGTGAAAATACTTAAAAACTTAATTCGACAACTGGATGCAGTTAGCTATAGACAGGATTAATAATACTATCTTTACTTTAATGAGGATGTGTACATGTATATTAAAGTTAAATTGTGTTTTTTATTACAACCACGAATTCGCTTTTAGATAATGTAGGGTTAACCTACTCTACAATAGAATAATAAAATTAATGAGTGATACTGATAACATATTAAAATCTATCTGGTTGCTTAGCAAAATAAAGCGTTTTTCAGTGCAGCCACTTTTAAAAAGAAAGGGTATTCATGCAACGTGAGAAACATATGTAAGTTTATGACGACGTTTCATGAATGCCCCTAAAACGACACCACTAAATAATGTGGTAAACCACTGAATTCAATCTTATTTTATTAATAGACTTGTTCATTTGTTTTCCATCTCAGTACATTTTGCGAAATTTACTCATACAAATTCTGACCATGTCCTAAGTTTACCACGTTTACGACCTCGCATCAATACGCCTAGTGTATAGAAAGGTTACCCAAGACGTTCCCAATATTCTTGTGTATCCCTAACCGCATTTATACTGGGGAGCTTACACCTGAGATCGTCTAATAGCTTGTTGACCTCATTCTACTGGCCCACCTCTAAAAGAACTACATGAACGTTTGTGGCCTAGTGGTTAGTTCGTTCGACTTTTAAGCGCGTCCCTGGTTCAAATCCCGAAATCTCCTATTTGGTTCAAATCCCGAAATCTCCCCTTTGTGACATAATAACTTTTTACATAAAAATAAATTGAGAAGCTAGGTTTCGAGATCTTATCAAACCAAATATAACATATTTAATTTTTTTTTTTTTTGTAACTATTGCTCTAAAAAATTATGATTTCTGCTATTAATGGTGCATTACGGTGGGGTCCTTTTTTGACTTGACTCGATTGTTCCTAGACTCACAAATTATTTTACAATGTTTATGCTAGGCTTGTTAGTCAGATAATAATTTGCTAGAATATGCAATTCTGAATTTAATGTCGAAGTCAAACTGGAAATTCTCACAAAAAAGTGATAACAAAGGGCTTTTGCAATAAAGATCACAAAATATCTGCCAGGTTTAACATTTTTTATCGTACATACCCACGTCGAAGAAAAGCATTTTCGATTCAACTTTAAAATATTTTTTTTTCTTTAATAAAAATAATTTATAAGAAACTTAAATAGAAATGTAGCAAACTCACCGTTTTGAGCATTTTCATCATTTTTACGTTTCGAAAAGTTTCCAAAGTCGGAATTGCTTCGGTCAGAGCGCTCGCGATTATTAAAGTTCCTATTGTTTCCTCTATAATTTAGTTAATAAATTTAACATTTTATATTTACTATATATATAATTAAATACCTGCGAAAATCGGATCGGTACTCTCTTTCCTTATCGAACTTAATATCCTTTTCACTTTTATCTTCACGAATATCCGAAGTATCCGAATTGCCACTACCACGTAGATGCGGTGGTACGTAACGTGCAGCTGAGTTCGAATTAGAATTTTTATTTAAGGGACTGTGATTAGCTTTGCCGCCATTCAAGTCCAGACCAGCAATCTAATGTGCGATTTCCAGCAAATGGTTGAAAAGAAAAATAATTTTTATTAAAAATTTAGAGTTGTTAAAAATAAATCACAAAAACTTTATGCATCTTATTTACAAAACATGCACACAATGAAACTGCTACCGATATTATTACCTGCTGTTCTAGACCTGTGCCATTTTGATTAATAGCATTACTCATATTACTATGCAGTCAGTTGCTGTTTTATTCTTTCTTCCGTGATTTTTTATCGATTTTTTTTTTGCACTAGCGAGCGATCAAATTTACAATTTTAGATATTAACAAACGAGATTAGTATTCTACCAAAAATGTTTTTATTTCAAATTAAAGTAATTCCACCTTGTGTATAACTTAAATGTCTACACCAAATTCTACAATTGACGGAAACGCGATCCACGATATTTCTTCTTTTAAATAAAAGGCTATAAATTGGTTGAGTGAGACCCAACACTAAATTCGTGTTACATATAAGGGGATCAATGGAAAGAATGTTCATATTAGATGAGTACGGCTAATGCAATATTATGTAAAATGAAATGAGTGCGTCCAAAGCATAATTAAATGACGAATGGATTTCACTCTAAAGAACTCGGAATATTATAAAATTTATATATTTATTTATATGTGCTTAACCGTAGACATTGCGGTTACTTAAACATATACACGTCAAAATGTACATGCGGTCAAACAGTTGTGTAATATAACAAGCCTTATTTCTATGTGTGGTACTTATCTGATTGTTATGTTTCTTTGTATTTAACGAATTAGATAATTTACAATAATTTCGTCATTGGAAGAACACGTGATGTTCACCACGCCAGCGTCAGAACATCAAACTGAACACCAAGAAACCAATCCACTTGTCATTTATGCCTATATCAACCACGAATATCCAAAGTTGCGTCAGGTCACAAATCAGCCCACGATATCAGCTGTACAAGTGGCCATCAACTAATTTTCTACCTCCGGCAGACCACAAATCGGCGACACGTGCCGCGCAGGTACCTCCTTTGCCAACGCAATTTAGCACCAAGCCTGCACCACATTCTGTGCAACAATCCGTGAATCAGCCAATGTTCTTTTCATCAAATTTGGAGCCGAACGACCCTCGTCCAAAGAACACCAAGGAACATTAATGCCATACTCAATGTTAATATGCCACCTATTAGTCAACAACAAAAAGCAAGTTTCAGTGTTCATTCGCCTAGCATGCGACCAGACGAAGCCGCCTGTAGCCAGCTGATGACAACCTTCCATCACTATCAAACAAATGAGACAGCCACATTTCCGCCAAACTGTTGGTAATAGGTACCAACAGTTGGCTCAGCCCTCACTCACCAGAGGTCAGTTAACTGCAACACAGTCATTACTCAAGGAGCTTCACCACTTCGATAGAAACCATCCAGACGAATGGCCATTATTCCTCTCTAGTTTCTTCTCCAGAAAATCAATAACACACCAATGCCAAGGGCAGAAAAGCTGGACACAATAGTGCAATTTGCAATGGCAGTATAAAATTAATGCACTAAGCTTGAGGCCTCTGGTCTTGCTACGCATCTCAACAATCCTACGCTTTATCAGAAGCTCATCGAAAAGCTTCCCTCAGCTATTCAGCTTAACTGGGGATTATATAAACAGACTTTGACAGTCTGCACCCTATCTTAGTTCAGCGTTTGGATATACCATTTCGCAGAGGCGTCAAATTGCGTTATTGCTCCAAGTTCATCAGTCAAAACTACAGGAAATAAGGCTTCAGGACCATGCAAAAAAGAAAAGGGATTTCATCACACGTCCTTTCCACAAATGAACAAATTCATGAATCGTAAATGTATGGTATGCAAAGTGTGCTAAATCAATTGCCTATGGTGGTGCAGCATCTAAGCCATGCGTTGATATGGGATGTTGTGCGTGATCTTAAACTAAATACGTGCAGATCTGATGCAGTGTGTGGAAATAACGGTTGCGCTATTTAGCACAACCAGCTACTCCACAATGAACAGAAAGATCTCCAGAAGAATCAAGAAAGACCCCGTAACGGACCTATAGCTCAACCCAGCAACGCACACATCCAGAATTCCCATGCAGTAGGTATTGTATAGTTCAGTGGAAACAAATCCCAAGTTAAGACGTTCGCTTTCCTAGACGATGGATCATCATTGATGCTAATGGACGAAGAATTGGCAGCTGAACTGAATGTGGAAGGTAAGCCTGATTCTCTGTGCATTAAATGGACATCTAACACCCATAAGTATGAAAACGACTCAAGAGTGATGAGTCTTCGCATATCCGGTACTAGCGAAAGCAGAAAGATGTTCCCCTTACATAACGTGCATACCGTAAAGAGCCTCCAGCTTCCAGTTCAATCCCTGTACGCAAAGAAGTTACAGAGGCGATACAGACATTTAAGTGATCTTCCTACAGCTTCATAGTCCAACGAGACCCCTCGATTGCTTATTGGGCTCAATAATTGGAAGCTGGGGCTACCACTAATCTGTAGAGAAAGAAAAATGAAGGAACTAGTGGCTGCCAAGACCCGCTTAGGGTGGATCATTCACGGCCTTTGCGCTTATAACCCGCAAGGGCGAGGTCTGAGGTTCCATACTAACTTCCACATATGAGATTCCAGTGCCGATAATGACGCCATGATGGAACAACTCGCCAAAGAATTCTTGTTTATCGAGAAGTTTGGAGATTCGAAGCATACTAAAATACAAAATGGTACCTGCCAATTTTCCCGGTAAAGAATCCCAACAAACCAGGTAAGTTGCAGCTAGTTTGTTATGCGGCGGCTAATTCTGTTGGAATCTCTTTAAACTCCATGCTCCTGAAGGGTCCTGACTCAATGGTATGGTCGAATTGCGACCTATGCTGACATCCAATAGATGTTCCATCAAATCCTATGAGGAAAGAGGATCACGACTATCAGAGGTTTCTGTAGTTTAGCCGAGACAATAAACTTCAAGAATACGTTATGATGGTGACGACTTTTGTGGCAACCTGTTCTCCAACCCCCCGCGCAACCCAACAAGAACGCGGAGAAGTTTGAACGTTGCTTCCCTTGAGCTGTGAAATCCATTCGTGATAACCTCTATGTTGATGACCTGATGGACAGCGTGGATTCTGAGGAAGAAGATGTAAGACTGTCTAAGGAAGTTAACTTTATTCACCAACAGAGGGGCTTCTGTATACGAAATTGGACCTTTAATTCGAAAGCGGTACCTAAAGTCATGCAATCCAAAACAAAACGGAAAAATTGCTTGGGATGTGGTGGTGTATATCGCCCGATTATCTTACATTCCAAATCTCTTCAAACCCAAAGAACGTGGATGTGCTAAACGATGGACAAATTCCCACTAAGTGCGAAGTTTTGCGGATCCTCATCTAGATTTTCGACCCATTGGGACTGTTGGTCAATTTCCTGATGTACGCTAAGGTTTTACTGCAGGAAGTCTGGCGTACTGGTACTGAATGGGACGACAAAATTACACAGGAGATGCACAAAAAATGATTGCATTGGGCTCGTCTGTTACATTGTCTTAAAGAAGAACGGGTTCCGAGATGTTACATTTCCTCAAAATCCAAGAACTATCCATAGATGCAACTCCACGCCCCCGTCGATGCCAGCGATGGTATTCACATCGCTGGATTAAAACCAGTTTTGCAACCTGCGTATTTCTCCGAGTGGGTCCGATTACTGTGATGTAACGCAAGAGTTCTTCGTTACGTCAGTAACTTGTCAGCTGTATCCATGCCACGCACTGGGAAATCAGCGGAGCGAAGTACTGGATATTTTACTCGATGTGAGATTAATTTACTCGATTTGATATTTCTAGCTTGTCCACCAAGGGTATGGTCAAGAAGTCAAGTTCAATTATTTCCTCGCATCCAAATCTGGACGAGCATGGGATCCTAAGAGCTTCGAGTAGAATTGACCAGCACGAGGACTACTATGCAGATGTTAGGCGGCCAATAATTCTCCCGAGCAGCATTGTGTTAACACACTTATAGTAGCCGAATACCATTTACTTTATCATCATCAAAACCAAGAAACGGTGGTTAATGAGCGGCGTCAGAAGTACACATCCCAAAAATGCGAGCAGTTGTCCATACCCCAAGAATGTTAGGTATGTAATAATGCTGCTACAACACCCATCACGGCAAATCTTCCTAAAGCAAGATTATCCTAATTTTCTTGACCATTTTCGTTCGTTGGTATGGCTACTTTGGTCCAGCGTCGGTAGTGAACCTGAGGAGTATCAAAAAGAGGTACGGAGTTCTTCTAACTTGCCTGAGAACACGCAAATAAGTCGCGAGTTTTCTGACAACTGATTCCTGCATACTCGCCATCAGAAACTTTATTGCACTTTGAGGAACACCCCTTGAGTTATTAACGATAATGGTACGAATTTTCGTGGTGCCGCAAGGGAGCTTGAAGAAGCCTACAAGCAGGTTGACAATGACAGAGAAACTTGTTCATACCTTAACGTCTGCAACCACCAAATGAACGTTTATACCTCCGTGATGGCTGCTGGGAGCGGCTTGTTCTCTCCCTGGAAACCATTTTGTATAAGAGAAGAAGAGTATGCAGTTAGAAGTAGAAAATATCGTTAGTTCTCGGCCGCTGACTTACATTCATATTCAATATGAGACCGATAAAGCTATCACCCCAAAGCATTTTTTGCACGGTTTTTTAATGGATCGAAGTTTTTGTCAGTATTTAGTGATGAAATGGATGTCCTACAAAAAAAAACTACCTGATATTCCGAGATACGCTCAACGATTTCGGGAGCGATGGGTGAGCGAATATTTGCCGACTATCACGCGACATACCAAGTAGTTTACACCAGGGAACCAATAAAGAATGGTTGTTGTCCAAAGGGCGGGTTATCAAAACCAAGCTGGCTCCAGGTGGACAGGTGAGGAGTACGACCTTATTAACCCAAACGGGTATATATGAAAGAACTGCAGTGAAACTAGCTGTGCTTGACATCAAAAAGGCATTAGAGGTAGGCCCGTCAGCGAACATAAAGAGAGGGCGTGTTACGAACGCTCCCTTAAAACCAATGACAGCTAAAAAAGCGATCTGTTTTATGTCAACGACAACTATGAAAAAATCGTTCCTTTTCTTTTTGACAATTGACCCCTCGAGTCGTAAAAATAAGGAAGAACTAAAATAAATTTGTAAGTGGCGTTTGGAAATGTAAAAAAATGAATTTAAAATAAAATCGAGTTTTAATACGCGTCTTGACAATTTTTTCCATATATATACTGTGGATCAAAAAAGAAATCGGACACCAGCTGTTGCCCTTTCTTCACTCTAAGTAACGATAAATAGAACAGTCATGGTGTTCATGTTAGTTCTTTTTTTTTAAATCCGTGATCTCTTTCTTCGAATCCATAGCAAATAAATACGTATCCATCTAAATTAAACAGCTTATTAATAATTATTTGTTTAAACACTCATTTTTTACCTCAAAAAACAAATCGGACACTTGGCAATACTGCTCTGTCATCTGATTTTTAGCGGCCAAACAAAATTTGTATTTTATTCATAATATCCCGTTACACTTTTGTAATGTTATTTAAAAACAAAAAAAAAACATTCCATTCGCAAAAGAAAGTCAAGATGGATAGTCAACGTGGTTACACAACAATTCAAGTGCGAGAAATTGTGATAAAACATTTTGAAGAAGGAAAATCTGTACGGAATATTGCAGAAATAGTAAAAAGAAGTCGCTCTACAGTTGGTGATATAATAAAACGGTATAAAACAAATAAAACCATTGAAAATTTACCAAAATCTGGAAGACCAAAGAAATTGACTGAGGCGAATGAGCGTTGGATTGTAAAGCAAGTCAAGAAGAATCCACAATTAAGTGCACCAAAGAGGTAAAAAATTGTTTGCAGAAAGAGGTTCATCCGGAAACAGTAAGAATCGTTTTACGAAAAAACAGTTTCCATGGAAGGGTCGCCAGAAAGAAGCCGTTTATCAGCAAGCGGAACCGAATAAAAAGACTGGAATTCGCTAGGCATCATCAGAGCAAAGATTTTTCATTTTGGAAATGTGTTTTGTTCTCAGACGAGAGTAAATTTAATTTATTTCGGTCTGATGGACAAACATATGTATGGAGAAAACCAAACGAAGAGCTCAGGGAGAAGAATCTACGACCAACTGTGAAACATGGTGGTGGGTCAGTTATGGTTTGGGGTTGTATGTCTGCGGCTGGACCAGGAAATCTTATGTTTATCAATGGGAACATGGATCAGTACAAATACATACAAATTTTAAAAGATAATTTGAGTCAAAGTGCTCGAAAATTGGGAATTTGCGACAGATATTATTTTTACCAGGACAACGACCCCAAGCACAAAGCTCATAACACTAGGATGTGGCTCCTTTTTAATTGTCCAAATGTACTCGAAACCCCTCCAAAATCACCAGACCTAAATGTGATAGAACACGTGTGGAGCTATCTGGAGAATCAACTTCAAAATTATTCCATTTCAAGCAAAAAGGACTTAGAGGTTGCTTTAAAATCGGAATGGGACAAAATCCCAGCTTCTTACTGCGAAAAATTGGTCCGATCAATGCCAAATAGGTTGAATGCGGTAAAAAAGAGCAAAGACCTACCTTCGAAATACTAATTTATTTATTTTTTTTGTTTTTATAAATTTTGATACGTTTGTCTAATCGCAAATTCAAGTGTCCGATTTCTTTTTTGAGATGAAATTAAATGGAGTTTTTGTTTAATTCAGTTGAAAAAAGTATGTACCAGTGAATTCAAATTTCGGTGATCTGTATTACGAGCTTATAGTGTAAGCATCACAAAATCTATTAACATCGATTGATTGAGTTTAATGGGAAATGGGCATGTGTCCTATTTCTTTTTTGACCAACTGTAAATAGATTTCTATTTACTTTCATCTATTCAGAATAATTATTCTTCATCAGAAAAGTAAAAAATACCTTAAGTAAGCCAATATTATCGGGTAATTTTACTGGAAGCAGAAACATCTTTATGACAGGTCCAAAAAAAATCTGCTGTTTCATTCATATCTGAAGTCCCATGTGTGAATTTTCAACTCGTTTCGTCAGTCACTTACTCTCAAATGCCACGTGACTCAAATCGTCGATTAACCAATGAGAGTTAACTTGGTAAAACTGAAGTCCGGAACGCACCCATTTATCCAGTGCCTAATTTTTGACATTTGGTATACCTACTGAGGAGTGTGAGAAAAAGAATGTACACTCGTGGATTAATCGTCATTACCAGTATTAACAAGTGGTGGGGAAAAATCATACATAGAATGAAGCTGGGCTTCGAATGATAAAACACTTTTCTGTTTTATGATTAACAATAATTTAAAACACACTCTTATTTCTGGAATTATATACCAAATAACACTTTTTTGAAATTCAACACCAACGATTTTCCTAATTCACCTAGGTAATTACTCACAATATTCAAATCACGTTAGGGTCACAATTATAACTAACTTGCTGTCATTAAGTCTCTATTTATAACATATTTTCGGAGGTTCCCGAAGTTTCCTGATTGTTCGAGAAGTGGTTTTGACAGATACCGCTATTCCAGTGGGCGCATCCAGTACCGCAATGGAAACTAATTGGAATTGTTTGATTTTCACCCATCAGGGTATGTTACCGCAATGCAATATGAATTTATACCAATTCGAAGAAGGGCTTCGTTCTACATTGGGACAAAACCTCTTCTGATGAGAAGTGAACTTTCAGAAACGGTGTAAGAACATAGTTAAATGAACAATGAAAATTCGAGAAGAGTGAACAATATTTCGGTATACGATTGAGTGTTTGATTGTGAAAAAAGGTGTGATTAATCAATAATGGTTCGCAAATCATTAGATCAGCTCACCGTTGCGGAGCTGAACTGAGGCTCCGGCAGCTTTTCCCAATAGGAGGATCGACCGATTTATGTATTCGTCTTCATCACGCAATATAGCAAAATGTTGAAGATCCTTATTTAATTGTCTTTGATTTCGAGAGCAACATGTAAGTACAGGCACTAACAGTCCAAAAGCCAAAGCAATAAATTGCGGCTATAGTTCGCAAGGCTACGCGAGAAACAGCCTCGACAGCCCGAATGTTAAAATTACCAATTTGACTCAAGGAGAGATGCCAACAGCTCGAGAAACAGTTAGAGGAACAGAGTTAGAAGTTTGAGATCTCGAGTCGAAGTCTATTTGAAAAAGTCGAAACTACAGCTATGGCGGTAGAACTGAAAATTGGAAAGGCAGAAAATTTTGAAGCAGCAATCGAACAGAAAGTCGAGAAAGTAGAGGACATTTTTGAAAAGAAGTTTGAGAAAGTAGGCGAAGCATTTGAGCAGAAAGTCGGTGATCTAGCTAAGGAAAAGAACTTGCGGCTACAATTGATACTGGAGCTACTACATCCGTTATCCGAAAAGACATCATCCGTGAGTCGTGGCTGCACAATATCAGTAGCTTTTGACTGAGGACCGCAACTGGAGAAAGAGCAAAGGTATATGGCGAATATACTTGGCGGGAGTCGTCTTCTCATATGTATTCCTGGTGGCTGAAATTTGTGATGAATGCATTATTGGAGTGGAATTCGTGAAGGCTCATGAGATAATCTTGTATATCAAAATGGGGAGATCCCAATGGAATACGGTCTACCAAAGACAGTTATTCTAAGAACAGTCGCCGGGAAGGACCAAGTACTACCGCCTTCATTAGAAACTGTTATATGGGTTAAGCTGGCGGGTGATCCTGGGAGCGACCGATTCCAACTCATTTTTTTTTCCGTGGGCTAGTGGAAATCTCAATAGACACAATGAGCTCGTGCCGAATGTACTGTACTTTAACCCCCTAAAACCACCACCTTTTCTGTTTGGCAGGTAACTATCTTTCGAGAGTACCTAAATAAATAAATAAATAAATAAATAAATATAAATTTGTTTAGTCAGGAAATATGAGGCCCGTTGTGTTACAGCTATTATAGCTGTATCGTCAGCAAACGTGGCATCTACTGTGTTGATTGTTTGTGGGATACCACGTGCAAATACTTTCAACATTCAAATCAAACTATATTATTATCGGTTGTAGACTCAAGTAAATTAATGTTTTCTGGACCATCAAATGGTTTGTATGTTTCCTCAAGATGTGAGGCGAAGATATCTGCTTCTTCTTTATCGCTTTTTGCCCAAACGTCTTGAGTTAGTCTAATTGGTGCCATGGCGTTTTTTTGCAGTTTCATGACTTTAATTGCTTTCCAAAGAGAATAATTCGATTCATTTCCAGAGATTAGGCTTTGCAGATAAGTTTTAACTGTATGGTTCTTAACGTTTTTAATCGAATTTGATATCAAGTTACTCAACTTGTGTTTTATCTTGCAGAGCACGAGTTTTGTGCCATCTTTTCCGAGCTTTTCTTTTTTGTCTAACCAATTCTATTATTTCCCGTGGGTACTTTTTGCTGTGCGACGTTCAGGTGTGAACGGTATCGATAAAGGAGTCAATCGCGACTTCATGTTCCAATGGGGATCTAAGCAATACCCCCAGTCGAATATTATTTTTAATATCGTTTTTGAAGCCTTCCCAGTTGGTTTTCCCGTTTGTTAGTCTGGGTGGGTTTTCATTTCTAACGATTGACTCGCTTGTTGTAATAATGACCGATGAATGATCAGAGAAAATGTCAAAGCATTCTTCAACTTTGATTCGATTGGAAGGCACATCTTTTACTTTAAAAAAAAAAACGATCAAATCCGGTATTTTTGTAACATCAATTGGCAAGTAAGTTATTTTACCCGTAGAATGAAATACGGTATCGTACTTTCTAAATACATCATTAAGCATCATACCTTTCTGTGATATGCATCTAGATTCCCCGAATGAATGTTTTGCATAGAAGCCCCTACGATGACAAAACGCAGTAAACAGAATGATTTAATGATTACTTTCTTTGCGTGAGTTCCATAAATAAAACATTTCAAGTTCTCCAAGTTTTTGTCAGACTCTATTGGCATTCCACGTAAGAATTTTAAGAAATCTATTCATGTCGAAGGTGGGGTACGTTTGTTACGAATAATATTTTCGAGCTTAACTAGCCTGTCAAAAATAAGTTTATTCGTTTTACTTTGTTCCTCAAGTTTTGAAAAAATAATCGTTTGTAACTAGGTCAGGTGAGATATTTTCTGATCTCTATCGAATACTATAGCATGGGCATTCGTTAAAACATTTGGGTTTGGATGTAAAGGATCCGAACGGATTTCTTATGACAGCGAAGTTTGTGAAAATTTGGGTTTTTCAATTATAGCCTTTAATCGGAGTCTTAGAAATTTGCTTTTTTACATTCAATTTCTATGAATTAATACTAATAAATTTCGTCCGTCTTTTTTGTAACTATTTAGCTACTTCGCAGCCGAGATCATTTTCAGGATGATTGCCTTTACAGATGATGCAAATAGGAATTTACTTATCTTACCTACAATCTACTGGCAGATGGTTTCCGGTATATTTTACACACCAGCGCTTACACTGAGGAACTGTTTTGAATCTTTACGCATGGGTTCAATTTTTACAACAATTATAAGTATTGTTTTTATTTCATAATTTTTTTCAAACTTTCTTCTATATAGAAAGTGAGTATAAATAAAGAAAGACCTCGTTTTATAAAATTTTCTTCGCCATCTTATTGCTGCTTTTCTCGCTTGACAATGTAAATGGCATCTATAACTTTGTATTGCCTGCTTTTCAGATCGTTAATAATGTCATTCTTAAAGCACGACGCATGTTCCCTCTAGATAAAACGGGTTAAGGTCTTTCAGATTTATTTTCAAATATGTACCATTCAATTTTGTCTGTATTTAACTTCTGAGATAACAGACGGTAGCTTGACGGGTCTTGTACGCCGCCGTTGGCATTGTAGTCTTACAATGCCAACGATTTTATCTAGGTATTCAACTTGTTAAACTCGTCAATATCGATCACAATAATTGACGGTGGGGGTCGTTGTTTCAGCTGCCTCGGTTTATAACTTCAGGAGATGATACAGCTTTCCTTTTTTTAACCGGTCTTTTCTTTAGAAAACAGTCGGTTTCGCGACTGAGTTCTTCTTAATCTGTATTATGTACGGAATTCACCGGGCAGTTTATACATGGTCTTGGCTCATTAGCTGTTTTCAATGTAATATTAAGAGTCATATTTTCATTCTTAAGAAAGAGAATTTATTTAAGAAGCTCTTTGCAGAGGATTTCGAAGAATTTCGTTTTGTCCTTAAGGCTCTTAATTTTCAATGAATCTCGTTTTTCGTTTGCTACGCTTCTGGTGTTCAAATATATTTTTTTGAGATTTATATGTAGTTTACCTCGTTAACCTTGAGCTTTACATAATTGCTGTTCAAATATATTTTTTTGAGATTTATATGTAGTTTACCTCGTTAACCTTGAGCTTTACATAATTGCAACAACTGGCTCTCCCCGGAATCCATAGAGCCGACCTCCGAGGAGGTTGGATTTTCCAGTGATACTGAATTGCCACCTGGGGTACTAATTTATTTTGTTTAACCCATTGCATTTTTGTTATTGTATACTCTTTACACTAGGTATATGGGGAGTGGCTTTTAGTCGCCTTCTATGACCGGCATGCCCTACTTACTTACTTAAGTGGCGCTACAGTCCGGAATGAACCTGGGCCTCAATTAACATGCCTCTCCAATTAGCCCGGTCCTCAGCTAACTGCCTCCAGTTGCGCACACCAAGTTGGTTGAGGTCAGTTTCTACTTGTGCGCGCCAATTAAGGGAGGTCTTTCTCTACTGCGTCCGACGTCTGGCTGGAAATCGAAGACTCTGCTAGCCGTAGTATTGGTGTCCATTCGTTCTACATGTCCTAGCAATCTTAAACGTCCAATGCGGAGTTTTTTTTGACCAGGGGCATGTCGCTGTACAGCTCGTATAGTTCTTGGTTGAATCTTCGTCTCCATAGCCCGTCAACGCAAACGGGACCAAAGAATTTTCCTCTCAAATCGACCAAGGATTTCTTCATTCGCTTTTGAGACGGTCCATGCTTCAGCGCCGTAGAACAGGACTCCTTAGTAGTTCGAGTGAGGGCTTTACTACTAAATTGCCTTATTAGCCCTAAGAAACAGTGGTTGACAAGAGTTATTCTTCGTTTGATTTCTGACGAGATGTTGTTGTCAGAGTTGTTACTACCTCAAAGTTATATCTGTAATGGTGACATTCAGTCCAATTCTTCGATGTTGTGTGTCCTTTCGTGTTGACAGCATATACTTCGTCTTGCCCTCATTTACTGCTAAGCCAATTTTTTCCGCTTCCTTCTCTATACTAGCAAACGTGGCTATGACACCACGTTGGGTCCTACCAACGACGTCAATATAGTTGTACAGATTTTTGGAAAATTGTGCCTCTGGTGTTAGCTCGTGAGTTTTGCACAATCCTCTCAAGAATCAGATTGAAGAAGTCACATGACAGCGCATCGCCTTGCCTAAATCCTTTTTTGGTATCGAATGTGCCAGTGAGGTCGTTACCGACCCTGATGGAGCAGCGAGAGTTGTCCATTGTCATCCTACACAAACGAATGACTTTGGGCGGTATACTAAAACTAGATATGGCTCTGTATAGTTCGTCTCTATAAATGCTGTCGTATGCGGCTTTGAAATCGATGAATAGGTGGTGGGTATCGATTTGGATTTCATGGGTTTTTTCCAGGATCTGCCGAAGTGTGAAGATTTGATCAATTGTGGACTTTTCTGGCCTAAAACCACACTGATAAGGGCCGATCAGGTTGTTGGTAAACGGTTTCATTCCTTCACATATTATGGCAGATAGAATTTTGTATGCGATGTTGAGGAGAATTATGCCTCTGTAGTTGGCACAGTTTAGAGGGTCTCCTTTTTTGTGGATCGGGCAAACGATGCTGCGGTTCCATTCTTCAGGCGTACTATCTTCCGAACAGATTCGGCTTATGAGTTGGTGGATGTTACTTACCAAGTCATCTCCGCTGGCGTTAAAAAGCTCGGCCGTAAGGCCGTCATTTCAGTCAGCCTTATTAAGCTTCAGTTTAGATACTGCTATCCTCACTTCACTCAAGTGGGGTTGTTGGCAGCTTTCGTTGTCGTTGCCAATATGGAATGGTTCGTTCTGGCTGACAGCGGAATGTTGTTCGTCATCGCCGTTTAACTGTCTGCAGAAGTGGTTCTTCCATATCCTCAGCATCGACTGTGTTTCAACCACGATAGTTCCTTGTTCATCTCGACAGGATTCAGTTCAAGTCTTGTATCCTTGGCTTTGACGTTTTACAATTTGGTAAAACTTGCGAACAAGTTTTCTGGTGTGGCAACTTTCTATATCCTCGATCGCGCGCTTCTCTTGCTGTTTTTTCTTATTTCTGAAAAGAAAGGTGTTCTTCCCTTCTTCTCTGCCTATAGAGCTCAACGGCAGCTCTCGTCTTCACCTGCAGCTTAGCCTTGTAGGCCTCGTTCTTGTCTGCGAGCATCTGTCGGCATTCCTCATCAAAACAGCGATTTCTTGCTGGTGGGCACGAGTAACCTAGCACATCAGTTGCGGCTGATCTAATGGCTTGTTGGCATCGTTGCCATAGTTCTTCGACATTCGATGCTGGTTGTATAGTGTTAATCGAGAGGTTTAGGGATACGCGTTGCGCGAAAGTCTTAATTTCTTTTACAGTATTTCTGGATTTTTGTTGCGTGGTGGATATCCGCATTCTAACTATGGCTGCAACAAGGTAGTGGTCCGAGTCGATGTTAGCTCCTCGGAATGTTCGGACATCCAAAATACTGGATACGTGCCTCTTGTCTATCGCTATGTGAATTTAAACACACTCATATTCCTAGAATTATATTATCTGTAAAACGGTTTGTCGTTTAACAATTTAATTAAACTTAACGGACTTTCTGTTTGTCGCTTCATCTCTTTTTATACCATTCCACATACAGATGGCATATGCTCGGAAGTTCCCGCAGTTACTAGATGTTTCGTGAAGTGGTTTTGACAAATACAATTATTCCAGTCATTCTTTCCAGTGGGCATTCATTCAGTCCGATTTCCACACAGGGGTAGGCTCGTAAAATACAATCCGAAATTATAACGGTATCAAAAAGTCCAATTGGTTCGTGATCGGGTTGGAGTTGAAAGCATTTTTTCCGTGGGCTGGTGGAAATCTCAAAAGACATGATGAGCACGTGCCCAAAGTAGTGTGGGACTTTAACCCTAACTAAAATCACCTCCTTTTTTGTATATGTATTGCAACTAAGTATGCGTCTTAACTAGCAATTTTGTTATCACGAGTAGTGAATGTCTGGCAGGTAATTTTCATGTGAGAGTTCCTGCTTTTTCCGCAATTTATAGCGCGGTTTGCAAAATCTAAGGGCTTAGTCCTTTGAAGACGCCGAAATAAATTTGTTTCGTCAAGAATTAGGAGGACCGTTGTGTTAACGTGTCCCAATAAACGTTTTTTATGTTTGCGTGCAAATTTATCGCTTCATCTTTAACCGTGGGAAAACGAATGATCTTAACATTTTGTTTTCAAAAGTTTGTAAAATATTTAGATTCGTTTCACTGGTACAACCCCATAGTTGTATACCATATGTCCAGACCGGCTTTAGTAATTGCTTGTATAATAGCAGCTTGTTGTCAAGGTTAAGCTTCGAATATTTTCCGAGTAAAAAGTTACAGTCCTCTGTATTTATTTTCAAGCTCTTCGCATTTCTTTTTTACATGCGACTTCCATTTTACTTGCGACTTCCATCGAGTGTCATTCCGAGATATTTCGCTTCATTTGCAAAAGGTACTCGAACCGTTTGTCGAAATTGTTTGTCCGTTTATACGAAAAATCTGCATGAATCGATTTGCTCTCTTTCAGTGAAATCCGCCAGGACTTTGTCCAATCATTAACCACGTTAAGGGTGGTTAATCGTCAGCATACGTGGGTACTATTGTATCGTTTGTTGTGGGATATTAATTTGTATGAAGGCGTCTATGCCAAACTTTGTCAAAAGCTTGCGACACGTCAAGAAATACGGCAACCATAATCACTTTTGCGACTTTCCACTGTCTTGGTATTGTTATAATTTCGGATTGTAGTGTACGAGCCTACCCTGATGTGTGAAAATGGAACATATTGGAATGAATGAATGCCCACTGAAAAGAATGACTGGAATAAGGGTATCTGTCAAAACCACTTCTGGAACCATCTAGTAACTGCGGGAGCCTCCGAGAACATGCCATCTGTATGTGGAATGGTATAAAAACAGATGAAGCGACAACCAGAGAGTCAGTTATAATTGTGACCTGAATATGATTTGAATAGCGTTAACTGGGCGAATTGAATAATCGTTGGTATTTGATTTTAAATAAGTGTAATTGAATTGTTAAACGAGACACCGTTTTGTAAATAATAAAATTCTAGAAATAAGACCGTGTTTAAATTAATTATTGTTAAACATAGAAGAGAAAGTCTTTTATCATTGTATACGAGTTAAGTTAGTGCTTTTACGGGCAGCATTTTAAGAAGTTCTCCTGCAATTAGGTCATAACCTGGAGCTTTTTTAGTCTTTAAGTTCTGTATTTCCCGTTTATGATTTGCAATGCTTGCATATCTAACTATATTATTATCGGTTGTAGTCTCGAACAAATTAATGTTTCCTGGACCATGAAATGGTTTGAATGTTTCCTCAAGATGTGAGGCGAAAACGTCTGCATTTTCCTTGTCGCTTTTTGCCCAATCGTCTTGAGTTAGTTTAATTGGTGGCACCGCTTTTTTTTTTTTTATGACTTTTCTTGCTTTCCAAAGTGCATAATTCAATTCATTTTTAGCGATTAGGCTTTGCAGTTAAAAGCTAACGTTTGTCATGAAAACTGTTTGAAACTTTTAATATTTTTTGATAACTATTTTTGCACTGACACCTTTCCAAATAATTTTATCATTCATAACCATAATGGTCACAACGGTTGATTTTGGAACAAGTCAGCATGGCAAACTTAGTTTGTCTGTTTTTGGGGATCACCACAAATAATTTTTTCTGTTGCTGAGTTGCTATTTCTAAAATCTATATATTTCTGCTTCATTGTTCATTATTGCTCGAGTTCTACTGTTAGAATTGGATTGTTGCTTCATTGTTTGTTGAATCTGAATACACGAAAAAGGTAATCACAACACACAGTCGATATAAGATAGAGTATAACACTTACATGTGTTTGATGGCACATTTGTATATATTCATAATTTGCTACTGTAAGTCGAGCACTGTTTGCTCTTCATTTAAATAAATGCTCAATTTCGCATTCATGCGTTGCTGTTATTTTGCATTTTCTTATGCTAGTTTATCAAAGTGTTGTTGTTGGACAGCTGTTTAGGGTGATTGACATAAAATTAGGCCGTTGACAGATTGTAGTTGGTATAGTTGAGTTTGATTCATTGGCGTTGTTTAAATTCGAACGTTGTATCCCTGCTGCAGATCAGGCAAAACGGTTTTTATTTGCTGAAGCTGGCCCTACAAAAATATTACTTATATCTGATGAAATATAGCAGAACGAATTATTGCAGCTGGTAGTTGTGAGTGACAATTCCAGCGGGTTGTTTTTTGGATACAGATTGCTAATCACATCATAGCGATTAAATGTGCACGCAGGGTTGATAACAATCTTCTGCTCCTTTGAGCGAAAGTTATTTAAAGATGTGAGAAATTTTTCGTGTGTCGAATGTCAACAACCACACCGATTTAACGACACAGCGAAGTCATGTCGCCTGTGACCGAGTGAGTTTAATCAATCACTGCTGGACCGTACGAGATTTGTACGGTGTCTGCTGGGGGAACAAAAATAAACACGAGCTTAAACAATTAAATTTAAAACATAATTTTGACAATCGCAAATTTTACGAACCGCACAAATTGAAATGTCAAAGAAATTCACCTCGCGCAATTGTTCTTGTTTTTGCATTATTACCGCTTACATGTATAAACCGATAGGGGTTCGAAGTACTTAACCACGTAAAAGCGACATCTAAGAAATTTGTTGATAATAGGGAATACGTAAAACGTAACTCTTCTTTACTGGATCTATATATAGCAATGATCAACGGAAAAGTGGTTGGAATGTTACAAAAAATTTATATAGCCACTGGAAAATTAAATTGGATAAGTATTGGAAATTTCTTAATGGAACTGTCATAAAAGTGGTGTGTCTCTTCCTTAATCTGTGGTTGCTGTTATACATATATGGTAATTTGGCTTGTAGAAATATAGAAAGGTGTACCAGTACCAGAGATTTACTTTGTTAATTAACGCTGACATATACCTAATCGTTGGCGTATATTAGGAAAGAGTGTTGTCCGAATTTATTGACTGTAATTTTGGTTATATTTTGAAGGATTGCTTGGTGTAGTTTGATAGGCATTACCTAAGCCTAGTTCGGTGAAGTTCAAATTAAATTCTGCCGCTGTAGTTATCGTACGTTTTGTCCAGGTAACTTTGTGAATGGATTTTATATTTAAAATGTGACATATATTGAGAAATGTTGTGTGGAACTTGAAAAGTTGAGGCTAAATAGATTAATCGTAATTACTTATATGCAATGAATTTAACTGTGATACTAAAATAATTTCGTTAATATATGCGCAATTATTTCACAAATCGGAATGTGTGAATTCTTACCCATTATTTGTATGGGACTAATCGATATTTAAGCAGGGTTGCATTTTATTACATTAATTTAAATGCATACAGATTATGCGTATATATTTAGATCAGTACAATATGTATAGAAGTATATTATGTAGATTTATATATATATCATATATATGTATTGTATATATATATATATACATTTATTAAACAATATATACAATTTACATATATATCTCTATATATATACTTAATGTTCTAAATTAATTTAAATGTATAAATGGTAAATCTGCGTGAACTGAAATCCTTTTACGGTTCCCATTAGGTTCAACATTGTATTGCTTTCTTTACAATACATTGGTTTCATATAATCTTTATTTAGGTCATCAAAATAGATATAGGCAGCTAACTTGCTCTCCCAATTATCCTTGGCGTTAGCTACTTGCATTAAGTTCGGTTTATATTTGTAAGCACTACATAAAGCGACTTCTTTCTATACTGCAATTGCTGAGAAACGAAGTAAAAACTATAAACCTATTTTAGTTGTCAGATTTACCAAATTGTTTTCCTTGTTTTTGTCTCAGAAGCTGGAATAAAACAAAAGAAACAACTTGACCATGTCCCTCATGTCACTACGGGAGTTTCTCATAATCTGGTCATCGTTTGGGCGGTATTGCAAAGTAATGTAAATATGTACCCGTCTGACTCGCCGCTATAAACAAATTCTTTAATCAATGAATAGGTATGGGTATCCATATGTCGAAGTGTGAAGATTTGATTTTTTTTATTATTTGCGCGCGCAACGGGTTATGAACATCCTTGAAATGTTTTACCACGAGCGGTTCAGAAGGAAAAGAAAGAGAGTGATAGGAACGATTTTGGATGTAGTGGAAACTTAGTCTATGGGTGGTGTCCGAACTAACTTCGGGGAGTCACTGTTTTTTTTTTGTGTTCGTTATATTTGCAGAACTTTAAAGATGGTGTATATTTTTAGGAGGAACTAACGACTTTGTAAATACGTTCAATTTTGAATGAGCTAGAAGTATTTTGATAGTAGCGATTATATTGTTGAGAAGCGGTTTCAGATGTTTTATTATTACGTCCGATGAGATTTTGTAGTCGAGGTGTTAAAACTATATCTAATATTTTTTTCGTCGGTTCGGGCTTTGTATCCACCTCACCTAGGATAAGGTTGATCTAAAAAAGACTTCAATAGGCATTTGTCTTTTAAAGGAATTTTAAGTTATTGTCATTTTTTCTGCGGCATGAACCTAAATTTGTTCAAATTCAGTATGACATTTATTATTACTATTTGGAGTTGAAATCGCAATGATACATACGCCTCGTGGTATAGCACAGCATAGTACATAATATGTGTATGGCCGGCCTTTGGTCGGATGATGGTGGTAAAATGCTATACAATTATAATTATGTATACACTTTTTTTACAGTCATACATAGCAACTTATAATTAATTTTGGATTTGTAAATGTCTAGTCTTAGTGTTTGCCACCGGACCGGTCAATCTGTGAACAAAATCTTACATTGAAATGCAATAGTTTAAATCAAAATTGCCTTTTTTAGTTTTTTTCTTAATAAATTTCACATTAATTTTACGTGCGCTATTAAACTCTTTTAAAATTAGCATAGTCTTGTTTTATTGCCCCGAGAAAAAGGATTAAATAAAAACGAAGTGTTTTTATACCCTACCCCATCGGCGTATATTTAGAATTGTCGGCAATTCTTTTACAGAAGGAAATTTTCCCATTCAGCAATGTAAGTTAAACTTCCGATAAAAAAATTTTGTCATTTCAACATGAATAGACTAACGTCTGAACAACGCTTACAAATTGTGCAATTCTTTTTTTTTTAATTATGGTTCTATTCGAATTACGTATCGCGCACAAAGTCCATTTGACGGTCAACATAATCGTCTATTAGAGCTATTAATTCGATTAAGTATGTAACCTAAATGATAATATGCATACAATACAGTGAATACAGAAGAAGTCATTGCTGTAGTAGAATAGCTTAGATGAAGAAACGAATCAGTCTATCCGCCATCGTGCACAGAAATTGGATATTTGATCATCCACTTTTTTGAAGATTTTGCCGAAAGATCTTGGTTTGCGTGTTTACAAAATCCAACTCATGCAGTAATTGAATCCACAGGATCAACTAGCAAGGGGTATAGGTGAATGGGCCAAAACAAGATTGTCGTTGATCCTAATTTTCATACGAATTTTGTTTAGCGATGAAACTCACTTTTGGTTGAACGGATACTTTAATAAACAAAACTGTCGTATTTGGAGTGATGATAATCCTCAAGTGTATGTTGAGACACCGTTACATCCTCAAAATATCGACTGTTTGGTGTGCTTTATGGGTTGTTGGAATAATTGGTCCGTACTAACGATGCTGGCCAGAACGTTACAGTAAATGGTGACCGCTATATCGCCATGATTACTGACTTTCGTTCATCAATTGAGCAACCATGATGTGCAGGAGCTGTGGTAATAACAAAACGGCGCAACATGTCACACAGCTCCTGCCACATGTGACTTGTTGAAGGAAACGTTCCAGTGAATTGGCATCCAAGATCGTGCGATTTAACGCCGCTTGACTATTTTCTGTTGGGATTTGTGATGTCGAAAGTCTACGCCGATAAGCCCAAAACGATGGACCACTTGGAGGACAATATACACCGCGTTATTGCCATCCATAAGTGTTGGAAAAAGTCAACGAAAATTGGACCTCCAGAAATCATATTTAAATTATAATGCCAGAAGATTATCTTTCGAATAAATTTATTTGCGTGTTAATTTAAAAAATCATTTTTGTTTTATTCCATTTCAAAGTTCTATACCTCTTAAAAAAACACGACTCAGAATGGATAACTGAGTTGATTTAGCCACTGCTCCGCCCCCTTTTTAGAAAAACCTAGTTTTTGGCCAAACCGTAAGGAATTTTGAAAGAGTGCCCGAAAAAAATATTTAGACAATTGCAATATCTTAGTTTTTTCCACGCCCACTTGGAGGCGTTTTCTTACAAAAACAATATGTTACAGAGAAAAACCTTATTTTTTGTCAAACCATAAAAGATACTGACAAAATGTCTGAACATATTTCATTGCCATTGCCATCGCCATTGGATTATTATTAATTTTAAGGGTAATTTAAGGGTAATATGTAGTGATCTGTACAGCGGAGCTTTCTCAATTGTTTTTTTAGCTGTGATTAATTTTATTTGCCATTATTAATTAGTTTCCCGGGACTGTCTCTTCTGGATACCGGGGTGCCATCTCATCATGACAAAGTCGGCATTCGTGGGCTGAATTTGATTTGAACGAGGTGGATTCCAGGGATTCGAATACCGCTTGGCTGTCAGGACGCTGGATGATTTCTGTCATGATTTCCGCCTGAAAAACGCTAAAACGATCGGGAAGGCGAAAGGTTCTGATCGTATGCGACTCCCATTCAAGGCGACTGGGATTGGTTGTCCTGAAGTTATGCTCAAAACTGAGTTGGGAGCAGCGTGGTCGGTGTTTTCTGTAATGTTAAGATGATCTTTCTGTGTGTCCACCTAGAGTAGGTCTACTCTACTACTCTGTTCTGATGACGGTCTCATTCCCACAGCTGCTAGATATTAGCCATAAATATCCAGGGCCATTGGATATCTAAGGCTGCGGGGGGTTGTACTTAGAGCTTCACTACTACATATGCTGATATTTGAACTTATTCTAGTAGGTTGCGGTTGGAGGCTGTTTCTAAAACCATTTTTTATAAAATCAATTATTGTCGAGTTGGTGTCAAAACGAAGCTTATGATTTTTAAAACAAGAATTTCCAAAAATATTTCAATTTGTAATCATAGTTTTTCCAGAAAATAACTTCTTATTTTTGGATCGTCAGGTTTTATTTTTGTGAAGTATTGGACTGGCGTTCCACCGAAATAAAATGTAATTTTCCAATGATTTCTATAAAAAGCTATAGCTAAAACTTAAATTCCACCATGTTTTCTGCTCCAATGAAGTTGTTCAATGAAAGCTATAACTGCACACCCTAAGACACCATACACGAGTATGGCTCTAATGATATACACGTAAAGCCAGAAAGAGATGTGGTTGCATATCTCATTTATTTCCGTTTGCCTTATTGCAAGAGTATGTATGTGGCTTTGGTGGCTTTCTTAACGTTTTCTTGGATGTTGGCTTTCTAGCTTCTTTTAAAAAACCATACCTAGGTATTTGACTGATTCTGCGAACTTGAGACTGACGCCATTAAGTTTGGGAGGGTCAATGTGTGTGACTTCGTATATCCTGATGAAACGGACCAAGGTTTAACGAAGAAAAGAAAATGTGCTGGCCGGAAGGAGATCCTTCGGATTTTTATTTATTTATTTATTTATGCAATCTAACATATTTGTATATATTTACAAATTATTTTAACTTTATAACTAAGAAATTGTTTACTCCTTAAAAAATATTCATTGAAATTAATAATTGATAAAAAAATATTCTAAGTAGTAAAAAATGTATATATGTACTTCATAAAAACTATGTAATCATAGAGAAAAACTTAAATTAAAGACTCAACGAAGGATTGTTAGTATGTGAAGTTGTTAAGTTAGTAAAAAGAAATGGAAAGTTATTTTTTAAATGCTAATCTACTGTTTGAATAGTCGCAACCGTTAGAATTGCACATTTCGTTGAAGTATGTGATGCACCTTGATATAGGTTCAGTTGTCAATAAGTCAATAAGCTGTTCTGTGCCCATTTGCTATTAACATATCTTTTGGGCAATGATTTCTCACAGGTGCATAGATGTCAAGACAGGCTAACAATCCGTTGCATTGAAAGTTAAGGAATTTTGATGACACCAGCGAAATAAATTTAAAGAATTAGATCAAAGATTTTTACAGTCGCTAACGGATTTAATTTAAGTGTAAAGTTTACAATCGTGGGCATATCATAAGCATTCAGAATGTTTAATGTAATAAGGTATATCATTAGTGAACAAAATAAAGAGAACAAGACCCAAAAGACTTCATAGAGATGTTGAATTACCCAGATTGACAATTTGTTTTCGATGTCCCAAACAAGAGGACGGAGGATCGAACTTATCGAACGCTTAAGAAAAATCAATGAAAATAACATCGATTTGTGTACCTACTCAAGATGTTAAGTAAACAGTGTAAGATTACTGGTAGTAGATCTACCAGTAACAAAGCCGTGTTGAGGATTACTTATAACATTTTGGACATCAAATATTTGAAATAGGTCTATAATTTTTAACTTTGTTTCGAGATCCAGATTAAGAAATTGGAGAGATATAATCAATTTTCAACTCATCGAAAAATAACGCCGAGAAAGATTGAATATCTTAAGCAATGGAGCACTAATGCAGTACAGTTTGAATTTTAATTTGAAACAAGATGTTCTATATTCTAAATATGAAGTTTATGAACTTCTAAATTTGGCAAAGCAAAAACAAATTTCATTATTTAGTCCAAGTCCACCGATTAAAACAGATATTTGCTCCACTTAATAATTTGTGCTGTTTAATAATTGCACTTCTCTTGACAAAAGATAATTTCGAACACCAAAAGCTTTTTATGTGCGTGTTCTTTCCTGCTTTGGGATGAATACAACCTTTACTTCCGTTTATATCTTGGGGATGAGTACTAACCGAAGACAACTGGCCAGGTATGATACTGTCTGATACTGCACTTAAATGTTTTAAAGCTGTTGATGACAAAAACGTTTTTTCTTTCCTGATGATGAAATTGGTAAGTAGAGTGGATGTACCGATCATGATCTTGCATCGCTTAGGGTTCGTGAGAGGGTATCCACCACGCTTTCCAATTCGTACCAATGAGTCAGAGAGATCAGTTTCTATTCAGGTTGATTATAAAGTGGGAGGCAAGCGTAATGTCTAGCACTTCTGGCCTAATTCTATTTATGAAAGTAGGTTTCTAGAACATAATCAAAAATTAACGCACCTCGTTCGGTGATAAAATGATAAGAGCAGTTTTGCGCCCCTCTGCCCTGAAGTATTGGTCCCGCATGATCGTGAACCAAGTATGCCGAGACCAGCAAATCAATATCTGATGTCTTTTGTTTCAATATTTGCTACGAAGGTATCCAGATTGTTGTAATTAGAAAATAGAAAGATATTTAAGGAGTGCTTATCAAGAACACAAGATCTAGGTTTAACTTACGTAGAACAGTATATAGTCAGGAGTTCCAAGTCCGCACACTAAGTTGCAGGTGACCCATGGTTATTGGATGAGAACAATATCTTCCCCATGTTTAGTGAGTCGGAGAAGAGTACGAATTGTAAGAGTTCTGTCATTGGAACTAATTACAGACGTCATTACCAATGTTTGTTTGCGTCGTCACAATGCAAGACTATCAGTAACACTGAACAATTTTAGGTCTGTTGACTTTGTGTCAACAGACGTTGTTTGTAATACTAACCGAGTCCAGGTCTGTTGGTTGGTCTGTTACGTGGTTCAAGATGTGTGTCCTGTTTAAATAGGGTTTCCGCCATCCCCGATATCGTCGGCATAAGGTCGACCCTGGTAGATATTACGGGAGATTTTGTTGTGTAGGAGGTGCACGTACCATCTCTGTGCCCATTGACTTTTCCTCGACGCCCGGTTAATGTGGTGAAGTGCAAGGGTGAACTGTGATTGCGGTTTCTCTCGCCTATAAATGTTCAATATGATGGAGCTGAACTCATAGCTTATGACTCGTCGGCAGCTGCTAAAGGAGCAAGGGATTCCTCGTTTACAATGATGCAAAAGTTTCTGGAATTTCCCTTAGCCTCTTCAACATTACCGATTCGCCATTTATAAGTTGGGAGAAGATAATCAGCCCTATCGAGGTATCCGCTGAAGCATACATTCGCGTACGTTTGACAATCTGTCGCTAAATGTCTTTAGCGAGTTTTGCCATACATTCCGATCTGCGGACGGGATTTTTTGTTGTTGGTTTACCCAATTTAAATTTTAAAAAATGTATACTGTATGTGTGAAGATCATTTGATCATCATGGTGATTCGCATTTCTTAATTTTTATTTTTTAACTTTCTCTTACAAAGAGAAAACCCCAATAAAGTAAAAATAAAACAGTTGCCAAAACTTCCTTCGGGTGTTTTGTGCGTAGTTGTAATTTTAGCTTTTCTTTTTAAAAATAGTCCAATGCTACGCAAGTAAAAGCTTATGTGAATGTTGCGAAACTTGCCGATGGAATTCGTCCCATTTCTGGAACTTTTATGGGCTAAACCCACCGAACAACCGAAACCAAAACTTTGCCATATAAACATTACACAAACGTCTATTTTCTCGATTTTGATTAAAGTTAACACATACTACATATTAGTATATTAGCACCAACAAAACTACATACCTAGTTTTTTTTTCGAGAAAACCTATATAACGGAAATCTGGATTTAGGCCATATAAGGAAAATTTGTAATTTATCGCAAACTATTCGGTCAAATTAAAAGCAATTAAATATCTATATAATTATTATCATTTGTAAAAATTCAATGCAAATGGTTCTTAACTTATTTAAAAGTTTTAGCCAATTACGAAATTAACTATTATTATTATTCACATAGACACCGATTTTTTTTCAAATTCCGGAATAAACGTTCTTATAATCAAACTTCGAAATTATTTATATGTTTTTAACATCAATAACAAAAAAGAATATTATTATTTTGACCAAACTGATCTAACGCACAACTCATTGTGAAAGTGAAAGTTGCGTACGAAAGTTGCGAATTTATAAACAAAACTTTTGATTACGCGTTTTTTAAAACAACAGTTGGCTACAGAAACCTCAATGTCACAATTTTTAATTTCAGAAATGGGTTGCTATATACGTCTACGTGGATTACCATGGTCCGTTACCCACCAAGAAATTTTGGATTTCTTAAAAGATGTAAATGTCGTTAACGGCACAAAAGGTATACATATGGTTTTAAGTCGTTGGGATGGAAAAAATACTGGAGAAGCTTTTGTGGAGCTAGCAAGTGGATATGATGAGAAGGAGGCATTTAAACTAAATAAAAACACTCTTGGCCACCGGTATATTGAAAGTATGTATTTCGCTTTTATTGTTTTGTAGACATCAAAGCTTTATTAAACTATATTATATTTAACATCCATAAACCCGATTTTCCATTATTAAACTTTATCTTACAAGGTGAAAGATATTGTTTTCGTGAAAATTGTTGAACCTCGAGATTAAGATGATAAGGGAAACTGAAAAAGTACTGGCTTATGCAGCCTAAACGGCTTGAACGATTTTTTCAAACTTAGTACACACAGTTTTTTTTTTAATACTTCCAAAAAAATTACATAACCTCAATTTTTCTAAAACGGTTTCTAACGATTTCGACTTTTGGTCAATGATCTGAATATTTATTCTGTCGGTATATCTGAAGCTTGATTTGCTTATAGGAAAGGATTGCATTCAGCAATAGGAATATCCAATCCATTCCTTCCGGTGTCGGTTGGTATTATTGTGAGTCTTTCAACTCCCTTAAATGTATTACAACGTTGAATTGTATACAACGCTTTCGTCTAGGGTTACTTTAAAGTTTGATGCGACCAAATAATTTGATTTTGTAGCCACTTGAATGCCCGAATGAAATCGCTGTAATATTCAGAAAGAGGAACTAATACAAAGATATAGTCTGCCTGAAAAAAAGACAATTAAATTAATCTTTAATTACATAAAAAAATACTTTAATAACTTTTAATAATTTTGTTTTGGTTAGTTAATCTTAAAGTTTTATTGAGTGATTTCTCTTTTTTTACTAGCAACTTTGAAAGCACATAATGACCCTTATATGGTTGTCATACTAGAAGTATTGTGTAAAATGAAGTATATGATTATATATAAAGAAAATTAATTTATGAGAAAATGCACAAATAAAAATTTTTATTTTTTATTTTATTTTAGTTTTCTCAGCAAGTAACGAAGAAGCTCAAAACGCATTAAGAAATACTGGCTCCGTAACTTCAAACGTAGTCAAATTACGTGGACTTCCATATGCAATAACGGAAGAAATGATAGCAGATTTTTTTAATGGTGAGCTAGAAAATTTTTATCTAAATACCATTATACTTAATTCTATTTTATATATTATTACTTCGATATCTTCGGAGTTTTGATGGAAATTGATAACTCTTTACCCTCGCCCATTCTATTTGTTTTATCCAGGAATATAAAATATTATGTACTTATTTTTACTTAAAATAGGTTTATCACTAAAGCGCAATCGAGAGGGAATCGTTATCGTTATGGATAGAAGGGGAAGAGCTACTGGAGAAGCCTATATTCAATTCGAAACAGTAGATGATACTGAACAAGCACTGCTTAGAAATAGAGAAAAAATTGGACATAGGTAAGATACAATAAATAAATTGTTTTCGGGTTAGTAAAAAGCAGATACAGTTAGTCAAGAAACACTTTACTTACTGAAAATAAATTATTTTTTTTACTTCAGATATGAAAAAAATAGCATTTTATTCAAAATTGTCCAATTTTTTTAATGCATAACATTTTAGTGATCAATTTTAAGTAATTTGTAAAAAAAAGTAGGTAACATAAAAAACAACAAAAACAATGATTACTCTTTTTTTGACACTGTCAAGAAAATCTTTACATTTTTGGTTTTCAAATTCTGTTTTCTTAGAATAAACGGTTACCGTTGACTATGCGTTTTGCGTAGCTAAAGCACTGCTCTATTTTTGCATTGCTTTTAATTGGGTTGTAAAATTTTGACCAGTGCACATCTTAAGAATAATTTGATTAAGTTTTTAAAATTTCTGGCAAAAGGTAAAGCTTTGACGTTTTCTAATTGATTTACTATAATCACCAATTGGGCAAATCTGTTGCAGACTTCGTAGAAATGTTTTCCATATCAAGAAAACAATTTAAATATTAAGTCGCGCGAAAAACAAAGGGACATTTGAAATAAAAATTACGCAAAATCCGCTAATATCGGTTAGGACTCTTGCCAAAAAGCTTGAGGAAGAATGTGAATTGGTTGTCTAACGTGAAACAGTACGCCAGCCGATTCTGCGGGATAAGTACTCTTCAACAGTTGTAAGAAAGAAACCGATGCTTTCGCCGGTCAATGTGGAAAAGCGCCTCACTTTTACTGTAAACATGTGCAGTCAACCGGCAGAATATTGGGTTGAAGTCATATTTTGTGTGAGACAAAAATGATGCTATACTACAATGATGGTCCACCCAGAGTATGGCACAAGCAATAACGTGCTTTAGAAAACCGAAACGCCATTACGACTGTAAAGTTTGGGAATTTTTCGGTTATGATTTGGGGGTGTATCTCTAGCCGAGGAGTCGGAAATCTAGCATTCATAGAGAAAACTATGAATGCGCAGTAGTACCTCCAAGTTTTATATTAATAACTGGGGCAGGCAAGTCATCATAACTCCATTAAACATTTGTGGGCCCACGTGAAGAAGGAAGTGGGACAAAAGGAGCACCAAAAACCGCATACAATTCAAAACGATCCATCTTGTTAACCCCCTTGACCTACCAAAGTCGATCAATTTGATGAAAAAACGTATCCAACATATAGTTGATGCTAAGGGAGGGAATACTAAATATTAAAATTAGGTTAAGATATTATATAATCAATGAAAATTTCGAATTTATAAAAATGTTAATATTTTGTGTAAAGAGTTCTTGACAGCGTCAAAAAAGATAAATATTTTTTTTTTGTTTTTTATGTTACCAGTTTATAGTTTTATTTTTTTCACAAATTACTTAATACTTATTATTGTTTAATTTTGAATAAAAGGTCATTATTTTCATATCTTAAATCAAAAAATTAAATTTATATTCAGTGTGTAAAGTGTTTCTTGACAAACTGTATATAAAGACCCTATAATCTATATATGTACGATCATATTGATATTGTATTCTGTGAAAGTTATTACAATAATCGATAGTTTTAACACTCAAAAAATTGATATTTCTACATTTCACAACTAAACTTGTTCATCATTTCCTTTAGGTAAATGTTTGTCTATCTGTCCTCTATACGTTCCTAACCCATTCCATTGATTGCGATGGACCTTTGTTGAGTGGCTGTGCACACGTTTTCTGATATAGAATTTTCAACGAACAACATATGGTGCATAATTCGTAAACAAATATGTAATTGTTAATTGTTTATATTTGTATACCATAATATTGAGGATCAGTAGATTGGTTTCAGCTATATTGTATACATTTTTTTTATTTCATTTCTATTTTGAATTCTCTTAAATCTAACTTACATGCTAGACAAAAATTCATAAAAAAATAGCCTACTTATCAACTACTTAACTAACTTGCCCTACGCCGGCGCCCTAAATTAAACGATAACAACTTAAATCTTTTGCCTTTCGGCCTATTATCTTATATATAATTTATCTTGGTATCTTTTTTTTTATTTTATTGAAACGTACGTCCTAAATAAAACTAATTATAAGCTAATTAGAACTACTTAAAAACTAATTAAGACTACTTAAAAAACTACCTTAAACTACCTACGTCAAAATAACTTTTTAAAAACGAGAACAGCCACAGCAACCTTTTTTTTTGTGCAACCCTGACTGTTGTACCTAACTTGACCTTAAAACCTTAAACTATGGAAGTCGGCCATACAATTTTTAAGTCAACTCACTTTATCTACTTTAGCCACCCCAACAGGTCTTCCTGTTGCAACCTACTCCGTCGGTCCCACACACTCCTGCTGAACCGCAGGCGCTCTCCGCCGCTCTGAGCGCCGACGTAGTATTTTGTGTAGTCAGTTACTGGTGTTCTGTGAAGTCCAAGGCAGCTCCTCAGACACTACCTCTCAAACACCATTATCTTTTCCATTTGAGATGGGGCAACGTTGAACCACACCGGGCACCCATAGGCAATCATCGGCCTAATGACGGCCATGTAGCAAATCACCTTCACCCTGCTGTCAAGACGACTGCTATAAAACAATCGTCTTGTCAGGGCAAATGCTCCCCTAGCTCTCGCCAACTTATGCCAAGTCTCGTCAGCTTTAGATAGAGGCCCTCTAACCATACGGTATCAAAAGCCTTCTCTAAATCAACCAGACATATCAGAGACGATTTCCCAGACATATCAGAGACTGGTTCTCTGGAATAATATTATTGTCCTCAGACGACATGAAGAGAGCTCGATTGAGAATCTTTTCGAAAACCTTGCTGATACTCGGAAGGAGACTTATCGACCGGAAATTCGCCGGATTGGAGTTGTCCTTTCCCTTTTAAGTTTTCGTCATCAAACCGGGTGAAACCACGGTTCTCAGATCGCCATTGCGTTATGTCATTTCGTAGATAAAAATGATGGAGCAGGACATTGTTTTTCAGGTCGCGGTTCGGGCGAATGGTATCATTCACCTTATACACTTCCTGAAAGACAGGCCCCAATGCCTCCACTTTCTCCTGAGGATCTTCAATAACATAGAAATCGTCATCGCAGACGGCTTTCCCCGGATCAATTCCTGCTGTCAAAAGTATGTTAGCATTGCCAGTTGTTCGTTGGAGCTTAATACACGGAAGGTAGTTATGACCTTCCCTCCTAAAGATCTTATTATTTTGTGGAAACATACTGGGGTCGCTGGAATTTACGTCCCATATTCTGTTATTCCAAAACAAATTAATGGACTACCTCGACGCCTTCAGTGTACTAATCTCCTGGTCGCGTGGGTTTGTCTGTCGTCTGTACAAGAGTTTAAGTCTTGTCAGAAGTCCGCTTTTTGTCTGTGTAGTGCGTCAATGGTCACGTTTCTGCACGTAGACGTTATGTAATGTTCCTTGTGTTTCGGTATCATCCTGTTCATTGTTCGTTGAATCGTTTCGTCCAGTTGTTGTAAGTATTCGTCGATTTCATTGTTCGTTAGGTTTCTGTTGTTTGGTGGTGAAATGGCCCTCGAACGTAGTTCCCTTGATAAGGCGTTGGTGAAGCAAGGCCAGCGCATCTCGATCGTCCGTAAACAGTTTCGCGGGTGTTGACCTACTCTGTTAGTAACTGTCGGTCTTGTGTCTCGCAGTAAAAGATCCAGGAAAGCACCGCTTCTCGGAAACGATGGCCTATGTGTGGCGAGAATGTCGATCTTATATTCAACATTGTAGTGGACCATCCAATTGTAAAGACGGTTACTCCGAGGATTTTGTAATTGATTTCCCCAAACTTCGTGTTTGGCATTTAAATTTCCGGCCAAAAGATAAAAGTTCTCCACTGAGTTCAGTCTTAGAGATTCGAAAAGTTTTCGGAGCTCTGTTGTAAAAAGTGTAGGCTGAGATGCTTCCGGTGCGTAGGCCGCTATCACATACAGTCGCTTTCCGTGTTGGAGAGGAATGCATATGACGCAGGCTTCCAGCAGCCGGAATCGGCGCACTTCACCACTATATATGACCTTTTCGTATAAAGATAGCGACCCCGCCTCCTTGAGTTGAGTTGGGTCGGTCCCTTCTTACGATATTGTAATTACTATTAGTCAATTAATGCTTCTGGCTTAGCTTAGTTTCGCTAGCCATAAGCACATCGGGACTTTGGTCTGTAAGCAACTGGAAAAGATTAGCTCTGCGATCGATCCTTATCAGTGAATTTATATTCACATCCAGGATCTTGAAGGGTCTCTCTGACAGCGCGCCCATTACGATCTAAGTAGCGTTAAGCTCGGCAAAAAGGAGTAAACATAGTCTACCCTTGACGCCTGCTCCCGTAACTGGTTTTGAAGACCGGTTAGCTGACCTTGAACGGCCCGCAACGCAGTCAACAAATCCGCATCCACTGCTGGAGCCTGAGGCACGGGGGCCTGTCTGGCTTCCTTTGGTGGATGCTGTACCGTTTTTCCCTTTCCTGACGCCATTTGAGCGTAATAAGTTTTGGGGTTAACGGACATTGAGGGAGGACGAACGGTTGATTCGACACAGCCGTTTGCTTCGCTTTTTCATTAATTTTAATTTGCTGAAACTTTGGACAGCCCCGATAGTTTGCGGGGTGATCGCCGCCACCGCATAGTGCACATTTAAGTAGGGTCATGTCATCGACCCGCTCCTTTCCTAAGCTACACTCTCCTATGTTGTGGTTATCTCCACACTTAACACAGCGTGACCGCATTTCGCAGTTGACTGAGGAGTGGCCGAACCTTTGGCAACGCATGCATTGAAGCATGCTGTCACCTCTTTTTAATTTTTACCCCTCAACTTTTCCATCTTGCTTTGGAGCGATAGCTGTACTAGGAAGACTGTGGTGAATGGCTTTACCCCTACGAATTCGAGTTAGTCAGTCGCTACTTGGTGGAGCTCACTTAAAAGCGTCTGCGGGTCCGTTGTCCTCAAATGAACTTATTTGCTTGGTTAGAAGCTCCTCCTCCTCCTCATCTTCAATATCATCATCATCCGTTGACAGCACCGCAAACCTGTTGCTATCCTTGGCAGTGTACCGTCCTTCCCCTTCATGGGAGACGTACGATACCTCTGCATCATCTGATGGAGAGGCAAGTTGTTGTTGCAATTTTGCTGCCGTTGATGTCGAAGACGTTATCGCTTCAGCAGACAGCGTGGCTGAAGCGGTTTTTGTACGCCGCTTGACCAAATTTTTCCTCTTTGCTATCGTCGGTCCCGTATTTGCTGGGATATCCCTTGTTAGCTTCTTCTGCTCCATTTGGCGGTTTTCCCTCTCGAGGAAATTAGTAATTTCTCGATTGTGGAAAAAAGCCTCCAACAATTCTTTACTCGGCCGGGATTTGAACCTGCCCTCTTGCGCTTGCCCTTGTTGCATATGTCCCGAGGGGTCGCCTTCCTGATTGCGTCTTTCGGTCCCACGGCAGCATGCGTTCAGCCATATTGTACGCCAATATGGTGCACAAGCACCGCCCCAGACTTTGTTCCTAATTTCAAAATCTTCACTATGGAGTTGGACTAAAAGTCCGCAAAGTCCTGAGGAAGTGAAGAATCACCTTCCTCATATAGCCACCAGAATTCAGTGCTCTGCTTTTTAGCATCGATCCTATCGCGATCTGATACCGCGGTGCTAAAGCGGAGGAGCTCCGGAGCATTGTATATAATAAAGCCCGACATGAGCGTGCTCTCCATGTATAAGTCATTGGGGTAATAAGCCCCAAAGATCAGGCTGTTGTCGCTAGCCATCTGTTGTCGCTAGCCTTGTGTGCCTTCGCGTCACCTTAATCAGGAAATTGTCAATTCTATTCAACTGAGCCTTATTGCATAGAACCTCGTTGCGATAATATTTTATGTACTCGGAGTCCGGCGTTCGGTACAATCCTAAGCAGGATCGGAGACACCGCCTCTCAAACAGCCGTATCTTTTCCATGTAGACTGGTGCCACATTGAACCACACGGGACAACAGTAAGCGATGATCGGCCTTATGAGATTCATGTAGCAATTGACTTTCACCCTTGAGTCAAATTAACTGCTTTGAAACAATCTTCTTGTCAGAGCATAAGCCCCCCTAGCCCTAGCCACACAAGCATCTACATTTTTGTTAAAATACAGAAACTTGCTGTCCAATGATACACAATTGTTTCCAGTTTTTTCTGGTATCCCTAGAGGCCCTATGCAATGGGATCCTGAACAGAATCGTTTGATTTTTTGGAAATTGATCTTCAATTTCCAATCATCGCAATATCCCTTAATGTGATCGGAGTCACGTTGCAAAAGTATGTTGATGACTCCAATTTTCGGACCTGATCTGTACGCCACTAGAACCTACAAGATCACTTGTATAAATGTTAAACAATATCGGGGAGTTCTTTACTCCCTTGTAAACAAGATTAAATATCTCTGCAAACTTAGCCTCATTCTTTGCAAACGTCTTGGAGTGTCCAGTATCGTTTTTTAAAAAATTGTTTGCAGTGGTAAATGATCGCTTTCTATTATTATATTACGCCTGCCGCAAAGATACTGGTCAAACTGCTTACAACCAAATAGAACAGCAAGACACTCTTTTTCTATTTGTGCATATTGTTTTCAGCACTGCTCCTATTCCGGTTTGGCTGGCAAAACATTGCAGATTAACTTCTTCGGCTGAATAGATTTCTCGTAATGGAGCTGCAATAGATGAAAGATTATGTAAACATTTTGAGGAATGTGCACAAACCAATAATTGTCAGTGTTTCTTTTGCTATTTGCAGCCGGCGTGCTGACAACTGCTTCAATCTTGCTCTTATCGATTTTTAAACCCTCATTCGTCAAAATGTATCTATAAAAAGGTACTTGCTTTACTAGAAGTTTTGTTTAATTCGATTTATTCAATTTGACATTATGATGTCGTAATCTCACAAGTAAATTTGTTAAATTCATGTTATGATTCCACTGTAGCCTCTTTGATTGTATCGCCTTTTCCAAAAACTAGAATGTCATCGGCAGTGACTTCTGTACCCACTAATCCATCGACAATCTCATGCAAAATCATTTGCCAATACTCTGGCGCTGGACTAATACCAAATGGCATTCGATTCCACCAGTACCTACCAAATGGAGTCCAGAAAGTGGTCGATGGTCTGCTTGTCATCCATGGGTACCTGCCAAAAACCATTTTTTGCATCAAATGTGCTAAAAATCTTTGCTTTCGATAAATTAGGGAGCATTTCGCCAATTGTTGGTATTCGATAATTGTTACGTTTAAGTGCTTTATTTTCCTCAGTTGGATCGAGACATATACGTATTTAATTATTTCGTTTTACCAGAACTAACATGGAGTGTGATGATCTATCTTGTTTATAACTTCACGCTGCTCTAAATTAGCTAACTTTCGCCTGAGTTCCTCCAGCATGGTCATAGGTATTATTCTAGTTTGCTGCTGTTTCGGCTGTACACTTTCATATATTTCCAACTTGAGAGACAGTTTTATGTTGTCATCTCCAGTGAAAACATCATTGTATTCCTTAATAATATCCGTCGCTGTTTGGTTAAAACATTGAAGCCTATTTACTTGAATTATGTTCATTGCAATTGAATCATTTGCTTCGATTATTACATCACAATTCGTGTCCAATAACTGAAAACGTAAAGCATGCGTAATCCCGTTGAAAACACAAGTTAATTTTCCTTCACCATCAGGTTTTAGTACATGTCCACTAAAACTTCTTAACTTTGCTGTGCTCTCACTCAGTCTCTGACCATTTAACTGATTAAACAACTTTGAATTAATAATATTACATAAGGCTCTAGTGTCAATAACACATTTAAATCTCACTGTTTTTTTTTGTTGTTTTCCTATAAGCTTAATAAACTCTATGTCTTCTCTAACTATGCTCTTCTGATCTTTATTTTGCTGTTTTTATGTTTGTCTTCTTGTCCATTAGCTAAGCACACTGTTATGTGTTGGGCTTGTGAATTAAAAAAGGCGTTTTTTCTACAAACGTTATAAATTTCTCTTTATTGCGAGCGATCTTAAGCGTTAGATCGATTGAATGCAAATAATATACTTTTTACAGAATTGACGTACATATATTACATTTTTGACAGACAGATTGTTTACATATTATTGACTTTGGCATTTGACATTGTACTAGATTTACCCATTACTGGGTTTACATGTTTATTTTGAGTGAATCCGAAAAGTGACTTTGTATCATAATTATAACTTATAACACAGACTGAACTAAAGTGATTTTTACCATTGCATTTTCGGCATATTTTTCCATATGCGGGACATTTGCCCCTTTGATGAAAGTAACCACAGTAGTTAATCACATGTTTTTGAGTATATGTTGAAGATTTTTGTATGTGGGTAGAATATATATAATATATATATATATTCTATTGCTTTCATGTTCTGCTTCCTTTTCTATTTTTGACATGCATTTCATTCTTACCGTGGTCTGTTCTATGAGTTTACTTGCTTCTATTGTCTTTTGCAATGTAAGATTTTCGATCATCAACTGCTTTCTTCTCATTTCATTGCTAGTGATACCGGGAATTAATCTATCACAAACAAAATCGTCTTCTTCATTTGCTGGATACAAAAATTTTTTGATCAATTCCCTTAGACAACACACGTACGCTTCAATGCCTTCCTCATCCTCCTGTTTTGCGGTATTAAATAAAAATCTCTCATACCTTATATTTACTTTCGGTTTCGAAATGTTTAATTGAGATAGTAGGCGAAAGCAGTCTTCACCCATACATGCTTTCAAAATAGCTATGCGTTGTGGATCTGTTTTGCTTATTAAATCTGCTGCAATCTCGAAATTTTCCAACTGTTCCCTAAAAACCTTCCAATTTTACACCTGTTTTTTTTTGTATTCATAGCACTAAGCGGTGCCATGCTCATGACAGTATTCATTGTTGTTTTCTCAGCTTGCACAGTTTTAATTTCTTGTTTATTGACGAACAAATCACTAATAGTTTCTTTCGAGTCACTATTGCTTTCAGACATTTGCTACTCGTATATTTAATGCACGATGTTTTTTTGTCCGAGGGCTGGTGGAAATCTCAAAAGACACGATGGGCACGTTCAAAAGTAGTGTAGGACTTTAACCCTAACTAAAACTACCACCCTTTTTGTATTTGTATTGTAACTAAGTATGCGACTTATCTAACAATTCTTCTATCACGAGTAATGAATGTTTGGCAGGTAACTTTACTGTCAGAGTTCCTGCTTTCTCCGCAATTTTTACGGCGGTTTGTTATTATCGGGCCAAATCTAAGGGCTTTGTTCTTTGAGGACGCAGCAATAAATATGTTTCGTCAAGAATTTGGAAGACAGTTGTGTTAACGTGTCCCAATAAACGTTTTTTATGTTTGCGTGCAAAATTTTTCGTTTCATCTTTAACCGTGGGAATACCCAGATCTCTGCGTAGATCTTCACTCCTTATATACCAGGGCGCATTGATGCATTAACTTTTTGTTATCAAAAGTTTGTAAAATATTTAGATTCGTTTCACTGGTACAACCCCATAGTTGTATACCATATGTCCAGACTAGCTTTAGCACTTGCTTGTATAATAGCAGCTTGTTATCAAGGTGAAGCTTCGAATATATTCCGAGTAACCAGTACAGGTCTCTGTATTTATTTTTAAGTTCTTCGCATTTCTTTTTTACATGCGATTTTGCAACGAGTGTTATTCCGAGATATTTCGCTTGTTTGTCCGTTTATACGAAAAATCTACATAGGTCGATTTGCTCTCGTTAAGTGCAATCCGCCAGGACTTTGTCCATTCATTAACCTCGTAGAGAGCGTTTTTTAATTTCATATTTTTTTTCCTCTATTGTTGTGCCAACTGCTAGTATAGCTGTATCGTCAGCAAACGCGGCAACTATTACATCGTTTGTTTGCGGGATATCACGTGTAAATAGGAGGTACAGGAGTGGGCCAAGGACGCTTCCTTGGGGTACTCCCGCCAATATTTCTTTGAACTCCGAATATTCGTTTCCAAGTTTCACACGGAAGAGTCTATGCTCAAGATACGACACGAGGATTTTATATAATTTTTCAGGGAGAACTTGTCATCATTGAAGCCGTCTTTGCCAAACTTTGCTTGCGACATGTCAAGAAATACGGCTGAGCAATTTTCTTTTCTTCGAAAGCTTTTTTTAATAACATCAGTAATTCGATGAACTTGGTTCATAGTCGAATGTTTACTTCTAAACCCAAAATGATGGTCAGGTAAAAGGCGTTTTTGATCAATAATAGGGGGTGTAAGCGACCGAGTAATATCCTTTCAAAAATTTTGAAATTATTTTATTTCATTCGGTGATTTTCCTAGTTTGAGAACCATAATCACTTCTGCGACTTTCCACTGTCTTGGAATGTATATTAATCTAAATGCTACATTTACAATGCACGATGTTAAATTATTTTCAAAACACCTGACACCATGTTATATGTTGTAATAATATACGTCTGTTTAGTTCAGCAGTTTAGTAGCGACTGATTTATTTATGATAAATATACAGCAGTGTGAGTGTATTTACATACTACTATAACAGTGGGTTAGAAGCATACCATATTCGACAATTTTGTTTGTTTATCTTGCCGTTCAAATCGAAATGAGCCTCGTCACACATAAAAAGACAGTTCAACCTGTGTTCGTCTTTTCCACCATTTGAAGCATCTTCTGGCAAAATTCCAAGCGAATTGGCAAGTCTGCTGCGTTCAGTTTGTTGGCCATTTGAATTGTATATGGGAACAAGTATAAATCATTGTGAATGCCAGCTTATATCCATTTGAGCAGATAAGCTTCTTGTTGGATTTTTTTGAACGGCAGCGCTACAGCAGCGATTGTCTCCTCCGTCCGACCTGAAGAGTTTCGATTTCTCATGGCCGGCAAAATTGTTAACAAGTCTCATTATGGTCCATCTGCTCGGAAGATTGCCGGTAAACGTGCGCCTGTACTTTCTTTCAACCAAAACTACGAACTCCAGTGCGTGATAGTGGCTGACAATCCAAATTGTTGTTTCAGTGTCCCAGTTATCCATTTTTGTTAAATCTTACAGCAATCTGCGAAATAATAATAATAAAAAATTAACATACTTACTTGTTTACTTACTTAAGTGGTGCTAAAGTCCGGAATGAACCTGGGCTTCAACCAACATGCCTCTCCAATTAGCCCGGTCCTTAGCTAACTGCCTCCAGTTGCGCACTCAAAATTGGTTGAGGTCGGTTTCTACTTTTGCGTGCCACTAAAGGCGAGGTCTTCCTCTACTGCGTCCGACGTCTGCTTGGGAATCGAAGACTTTGCGAGTCAGAGTATTGGTGTCCATTCGTTCTACATGACCTAGCCATTTTAAACGTCCAATGCGGAGTAGAACCGGACTTCTTAGTAGTTCGAGTGAGGGCTTTACTACTAAATTGCCTTCTTAGCCCGAAGAAACAGCGGTTGACAAGAGTTATTCTTCGTTTGATTTCTGACGGGATGTTGTTGTCAGAGTTAATAGCGGAGCCGAGATAGACAAAGTCCACACTACCTCAAAGATATATCTGTCAATGGTGACGTTCTGTTCAATTCGTCGATGTTTTGTGTCCTTTCGTGTTAACAGCATATACTTCGTCTTGCGCTCATTTACTGCTAAACCCATTTTTGCCGCTTCTTTCTCTATACTAGCAAAAGTTGCTATGACATCACGTTGGGTCCGACCAATGATGTCAATATCGTCGGCGTATGCTAGTAGTTGTACCGATTTTTGGAAAATTGTGCCTGGTGTTGGCTCGTAAGTTTAGCACAATTCTCTCAAGAATCAAATTGAAGAAGTCACATAATAGCGCATCGCCTTGCCTGAACCCTTTTTTGGTATCGAATGTGTCGGTGGTCATTTCCGACCCTTATGGAGCAGCGAGAATTCACCATCGTCATCCTACACAAACGGACGAGTTTAGGCGGTATACCAAAATTAGACATGACTCTATATAGTTCGTCTCTATAAATGCTGTCGTATGCGGCTTTGAAATCGATGAATAGGTGGTTGGTATCGATTTGGACATCTTGGGTTTTTTTTCCAGGATCTGCCGAAGTGTCGATTGTGTCTTAACTACGATATTTGCTTGTTCATCTCGACAGGATTCTGTTCGAGCCTTGTATCCTTGGCTTTGACGTTTTACAATTTGGTAAAACATGCGAACGTCTTTCCTGGAGTGGCACCTATCTATACCCTCGATCGCGCGCTTTTATTGCTGTTTTTTGTGCTTTCTGAAAAGCCGGTGTTCTTCCCTTCTTCTCTGCCTAGAGAGCTCAACGGCAGCTGTCATTTTCACCTGCAGCTTAGCCTTGTAGGCCTCGTTCTTGGCTGCGTGCATCTGTCGGCATTCCTCATCAAACCAGGGGTTTCTTGCTGGTGGGCGCGAGGAACCTAGTACATCAGTTGGGGCTGATATAATGGCTTGTTGGCACCGTGGCCATTGTTTTCGACATTTGATGCTGGTGGTATGGTGTTCATGGAGGTCTCTTGCGATTGCAATCTTTCGACATTAATTTTTTTCACAGTATTTCTGGATTTTTGTGGCGTGGTGGATATCCGCATTCTTACTTTGGCCACAACAAGGTAGTGGTCCGAGTCGATGTTAGCTCGGACTGTTCGGACATCCAAAATACTGGATGCGTGCATCAGGTCTATCGAAAAAATATCAATTTGGTTGACCGTTCGTTGATCTGGAGACCGCCATGTCCCCTTATGAATATCGAGGTGAGGAAAACGTGTGCTGGCTATAGTGGCGAAGTCAATTAGCCTAAGTCCGTTACCAGACATGTTGTGTAGTGTTCCGATAATACGACTAAAGATGTCTTCTCTTCCTACCTTTTTGTTAAAATCTCCCAATACGATTTTAACATCGTACTTCGGTAGTCGTTCATAGGTTGGGTCAAGGAGCTCATAGTAGCATTCCTTAGCTATATCATCTTTTTCCTCCGTTGAAGCGGGAGCGCATATAAGGCTTATGTTGGCGAATATTGGCCTTGATGCCGATAGTTACAATGAGTTCGCTAATGTCTTGGAAACATAAGACTTCTTGCCTAAGTCTGGCACTTAAAACAAATCCACATCCCATCCTATTTCCTGGATGGCAGTAATGTCTGCTTTGTAGCAGTTTAGGGCTTCCGCTTTTTGATCGGCTGCATCTCACCGTTTTAATTTTCTCACATTCGGTGTAGATACGAACATCGCTGTCCGTTATATGTTTAGCATGATCGTCTACGGTAATTAATTTTCCACCTACCCCGCATATCTGCAGAAGATTTCTCTATTCGCAGCTAAAAGCTTTCGTTCATTAAAAAATACAACAATATAATATGCAAACATTATTTCTTACAGATATATTGAAATATTTCGAAGTTCCTTGTCTGAACTGAGGCGCCAGTCCTGTAACAGACCTGGCCCTTACGATATCAAAGATAGAGGTGGTCCACGAAATAGAGACGATTTCGGATCTGGAAATAATAATGGTTTTCGAGATACAGGTAATTTATTACATAAATTTATAATATTATGGATTTATTATGCATATATGCATTCATAGCTTTTCAATTTCCAAAAAAAAAAAAACTTCCGAAATATATAAAACTCACGTGAGGAATAATAATACAAAAGTGAATTAATTTACAAAAAAACACAATAGCTATATCTAGTAATTTAAATCGAACATAGCTATGTTATGCTCATAGGTAATTCCACAAAGTTGGCCAACATTGTTTTGTATGTTATTAAATTTATAACATCAGGAGAGCTAACAAACAAAAATATTATTTTCAGGCCATTGGAGGGTGTTCGTCTTTAACATGTGGTCAGTGATTATACGTCCTGTTTTTTTTTTCAGAAAAGTTTAATTTTCAGTACAAACTAATCGAACGATCAATATCGGGTCAAACACATATTTTTACGTGTCTGTGCTTTATTTATTTATTTCTCGTAAATATAATTAATGTAGGTATCCAAAATGGAAAACAAATCATTGCACTATGGGGCATTTGTCTCGAAAAACCGCTGATCAATCAATTTCAATTTCTCAAAATTTAAAGTTGAGAAGTAATTTTTTGTCAAGCTGTTGTTTAACCCGTGGAATAATATACTGTAGGATTTATTAAGTTTTATGCACACACTTCGCCATAGCATTAGTTGAAAGTCACCGATCTTAAAAATTTATCAGTGAAAAATCACACAGCTAAATAATAAAATTTTTATTATTCTTAATATTTTGATATGGAGGATTTTTTTTCAAATGTGTACATTATAAAAAAGTTATTTTTATGGATATTAAAGCTTTATTAATTCCATAGATGTGGATAGATGAATGCAAATGTGCAGTTTTTTTTATTTTTTTTTATATTATGGACCTCTTGTTATATTATTGGGTAATAATGGGTAACATTTTTCACACCTGCTCAACAAGGAAGTGTCAAGAAACCAATTAAAAAAAATGCTGCATTTGGGGACTAACGCCACCAATGTTGGCTTCCAAGTCCCTTAACGTCTCTGGCTTGTTGGCGTTAGCGAGTAATTTCACATATCCCCAAGGAAAATAATCCAATGGTGTCGAATCACACGATCTTGGTGGCCAACTGACAGATCAATTCAGCGAAATTATGCGCTCATCGAATGTTTCCTCCAATTAATTATTGTGTGAAGTATGGCCCAATAACTCCACCAGCCCATAGAGCACGCCAAACAGTCAGTTTTTGTGGATGTAATGGCGTCTCAAGGGTCCAATGGGGATTCTCTTCACTCCAAATGCTGAAATTTTGGTTGCTTTGACGTAGCCATTCAACTAAAAATGAGTGTCATCAGTGAACAAAATTTTGCGATGAAAATCAGCATCGAGATCAATCTCATTTTCGGCCCATTCAACAAAATCAAGACGCATTGCATGGTCTCGCGGCTTTAAATCTTGCACAAGCTGGATCTTGTAAGGTTGTAAGCCAAGATCTTTGCGCAAAATCTTCCATAAAGTTGATAGACAAAGCTCCAATTGTTGTGCACGGTGGCGAATCGATTCATTCGGATCCTCTTTAACACTTCTGCTCTACAGCAGCAATTGTTTCTTCGGTGCGCACTGTTCGACGTCTCTGCGGATGCGTATTACCACGTCGTGCGAAGACGATCCATGGTTAACCGAATTAATTGCTCTGACGATTATGTCGACCAAAAATGGACGGAGCTTGCGGTAAATTTCGCGAACTGAACCATTATTTTCAAAATAAAATTCCACGATTTTCAAGCGTTGTTCATTTGTCAACCTTATCAGGATGTAACGTCAAACTAAACTGAACATAAATTAGAGTTCCCCGATTTGACCACAAAATGTCAGTTATATCTCTATTCGAAAAACCAACCTCTAAAAAAACACCCGGTTTTATATTAAGGTTATTAATAAAATTAGGCCTCAGGCAGTTTTTTAAGGTACCAACCTCGGCTGAATGTGGCCGGCCGTTTAAACTTTTCACAGAGTTTAGCGCTCAAAGCAAAAGAAAAATAACGCAGAAATTACGTGATAGAAAAAAAGGGAAGAAGTTGCTTTCGCTACTGAGATGATGTTACCGGAGCCCAAAAATGTATAAAAAATGCATTATGCAATAGTTTTAACCTGAAATTGCTCTACTCTGAAAAATGTTTACATTAGTACTAAAATTACCTTAATATACCGAAGAAAATTTATGTATACCCACATTTGACCGAAATAAGCTTAACAAACGTTTAAGACATGCTTGATTTCATAACTCATAATCACTTGATTTCATAACTTTTTGGTAATATCGAAAATTCTCAAAAATGGCTCCCGATTTTCATTAAACTGCGTACCCAGTTTCTTCTCAAAAAATCGAAATAAGTTTTTTTGTTAAGGTTTCAAATATAAAACATAATAAATATAACGGATATGATCAATTATCGTGCATCCGCTACTCGTATTCCTAGTAAAATATCGATCGAGAGTAATTTATGTGTTTGTGTAAGTTCTTGAAGCCATAAGGTGTGTGTGGTTTATTCACATAGACAAGTGATTTTAGATACTTTCAAACGAAACAGTAGCATGTTCATACGATTTGTGTCACTTCATTTTTTTTGCACTATCTGGATTTAACTAATATTTAATACGGAAGTGTTGGAAGATTTTATCGGGACATGGATCAACATAAATCAAAGTAACAAACAAATCATAAACTAGAGAAACATGGTTTCGCTTATTATTCGTTTTCCACATTTAGTAAAAAATACATTTTGCATGTTCTTATAAGGTCGATCTATATATGATGCCAATCTATTATCAAATTTTCTTAACTAGGTGCTTTAATTATTATCCAGAGGAGTTTTTTGAATTGAAGATCAATAACAAACGGTGCCTTCCAAATAACGGTTTTAGTAAATTTTAAATTACTCATAAATAGGTCTTTAATTCGTTCAATTGAAGTTGTCAGTACAAATAGGAAGTTTTTTATCAGGCTGGTTGCATTAGCTAGCTTGCATATGCATACAGCGGTCCCTCTTTAAAGCCCTTACAGGTTTTCCTTATTGTACATGTCATCAAACTAGTTTAGTCTGCCTTTGCCAGTAGGGAGACAGGTCAGTGTGGGGTGATTCAAAATAAGCCAAAAAACTTCAAAGTCTTTCTTTCAACAAAATTCTCATATCATTTCTTTATTTTTGTTGCATTCTAAACAACGGCATTTGAACTTCATTCGATTTAATCAGATTTGGCTTTTTTGAAAATTTGGACTTCCGTAAATCGGGTTGCGTGGTCAATTTGGTTGACCGTTTAGTGATCCCAAAACGTTCACGTTTTAAACAGCTGTTAGTGGGTGCAACTGATAACCTTGTAGAATATGTATTAGTGATATCCAATGTAGAAGCGGCGATAATATCAGGTAAAGGTAATGCTGTACCATCACGTCTTTTAATTGATGTCAAAATCGATTTAGTAAGTTTAACTAATTCTATGATATCGATCATTGCAAGGAATATAGCTGTATTAAATGTTGATTTTAAAGGAATTTATCAATATCCAGTTACACTTTGATTGCAAAAAAATAATTGTTAATAAAAAATGTATGACTGCTGTCTGGAGTCTGTTATCAAACTGATCAGTTGATTTTATTAAAATTTCGTTTATCAGGGTCACCTGATATGTATGTGGAGTTCGAGACCTAGCTAAAAAAATTAAGTTCCTTACATAAGTGTTTTCTAAAAAAAAAAGTTTAACAAAAGATGTTAAAAAACAAATTTTTTACAGAATGGGTTAGCGTTGTTACATTTTGAACTTGAACTTTCTGAAATTGATTGTATCCGTAAAAATGTTCTAAATTTCTGGGAGTGTTTGTCCGAAATGCGTCGGACCTATTTTTGGCTAAAATCGAGTTATCAACTAAATTGCATTTTTAAAACATATATCTAGATATTTAAGATAGTTTTTATATGCTGTTCAGCGTTTAACCCTTATAGTTTTCAAAGCAAAACGCCCATAAAAGTAATGGTGATTTTCAATGTTTATCGAAAAATTGCTGAGTCAGTTTTTTTTGGGATATTCGAAATATAAAGATTAAAAATACTTGCACATTCATTTATTTACATATAAAGGGGTTTGGTAAAACGCCTTGTATGGGACACTGACCGATGTTAACTTTTTGACAAGAATTTCGTTGCGCACTTATCGAGAACATGAAACAATTTTACAATTAATTTTCCGTCGGATTCTACTTTTATTGTGTTTTCCATTGGTAAATCTGGATTTGGATCTGAAATTTAATATTTTGAAATTCAATATGAAATTTAATATTTTTTTACCAATGAAACCCGATTTAAGGCTGATTTTGTTTTGTCTTTGTACATATGGAAGTAATTTCGTGTCGGTGTAGCTGCCAGTTCACATAGTTTGTTTGTTTTTGATTTAATTTGTATTTAACATAGAACTGCTACAAATTTAATGATTAATAATAGTTTTTTTCACAACTTAAATAATAATAAATCAAAACGAAAATCACTCAATTCAAACTGACAGCTATCATTTGCATTATTGTGCAAGAAGGGGTGGTTAAATCTACCTAAAAAGTCAAATATGTAAAATTGATCTGCGACAATGAAACACAATAACTGTCAAAATCAGTCTTTTGAAAGATTTAGATAAAAAGATCGATTTTGTTACCAATGGTAAACACCATAAGGTTATAGCTATCAAAAGTGATTTTCTGCTGAATTTAAATATAGCTTCCGCAGAAAATCACAAATCATTTAAATATTTTTGGATAATCATGTTCTAAAATTCATAAGCTTTGTTTTGACACAAGAAGTAAAAAAAAACTTTCCAATGATGGCTATAACTGGGCCCCTAGGCCGTGCGTCAATTGCGTTAAAATAGGGGTTAAATTTAATCCACTGGCTAATTTTTGACATTTCTGCAAGGTACCCCAAAATATTGGCTTTTTGCTGTGTCAATTTAATTATATGGGATATTGTTTTATGATTTGTCTACATGATTAAGGCTATCCATATAACTTTGTTCTAGATAAGCATATTTTGCACAAAAATATAGAAAAACAAATGAAATCATAACATATTTGTATCCATACATTTTCTAAACCGCAGTTTTAGTTTATTTTAAAACGTTAATTACATTTTCTTGTAAAAATAAATGTTCTTTGCTTTTTATTTTATAATCTGACTGATATGTTATTTTTCCGCCACATATGAACACTGCGTTAATGACGGTTAATCCACAGACAACGGAGTGTGGTTTCCATCTCTTTTACTCTTCAGTGGTATACCAAGCTGTTGAGCAGGTTAAAATTTTGAAGTTTCTATTTCCCATACTATTGTCAAAAGTTATAAACTGGCTAAAATTTTAACGCAAATGACACGGCCTAAGTGTATTTCTTTAGACGTCTGACGATTTATTTTAATTAGCGAGACCAATAATAGGCAGTAATTTTGCAGTACAGGGTAAATTCTTTCAGATCTGTAAAACTTTACAAAAGTATGGAATGTGTTTGAGTAAAATTTTTCGTTTTCCGTGACTTTTAAAGAACAAATAACACAAAACACATGTAAAAAACGACTTGTCACCATACCAATTGATTTTTACAACAAAAACGTTTATATTTTTTGTGATTGGATAGTTTTTTCATCTCTCTAGCTATCTCTTTTGGTAACTTTTGAGTACAGGAATGACAATAAGAAACAATGAATTTTATAAGAATGAGTTTAAATGTCAAAAGTGTCAATAACTAAATATATATCTCAGACTCATTACCCTCTATCCTGATCGCATTTCTACTGGTCCAAGATTGGAAAAAAACTCTTTGGTAGTGGCTAATAAAATAACATAGATGGTTGGCGGTATTTTACTTGGTTCGTTGCGAAGTAAATCTAATTTCGTTAAATTTTTAATCGAGAATAGAGTAAACAAGTTAAAAATCGAGGTAAATAGTATCCGATAAGCTAAATATTTTAGAACAACTTCACATTTTGCATATCGATCTGAAAACATAAATTTATGTTATGTTCGGTTTTGCTGTGATGTTTTTAAACGCATTATGCGAAGAACGTTGAGATATTATGCATAAATATGTTAAGCACTCATTCTAAGGATGCCTTTGCATAATTTTAGAAGTCTTTACGTTTCATTTTATTGTGTTTGTTTTCTTATTTGCTTCTTAGGATATGGCAACAATAACAAAAACGGATTTGGGGGCGGTGTAAACAAACCAATTGGAATGAACGACTGCGGAAACGGGTTAAATCTTAGTGGATTTGGGATGTTTGGTTTGAGTGGGTATAACAATGGTAATTCTGGAAATAACTTTGAGAGACCCATCAACAATAATTCGGGTCTGTCTAACAATCTTTCTGACGGCTGCAACCTTCGTGAAAATAGCAGCTTAAATGCGGGGTTATTTTGGAATAACGATTTGAATAAAAACAACAGAGGGCCTAATGGAGATAACGGATTGGGATTTGGTGGCAGTGGATTCAACAATGGTATGGGTATTTTTTTAGTCAATCTGATTGAATTTGAGTTCTCCATAAATTAATAAAACATATCTTAACCCAGACAATGGCGGTGGCAATAACTTTAACAATGCCTTTGACAGAGGAAATAATAGAATGAATATGGGTATGGGCAAGATGAACACTGATACGGGAATGAATAGGGATTTCCAAAACGACAATGATCTGTTTTGCGTTCACATGCGTGGGCTCCCGTATAATACTTTTGAAAATGAAGTATCCAAAGTATGTCAAATCAGTTCTTTTTGGAAAACAAAATAATTAATTTGTATGGATTTTTTGTTTACAGTTTTTTGAACCTATTCGCCCAGCTAATATTAAAATAATATTTAATAATAAGGGTCTGCACAGCGGAAGCGCAGATGTACACTTTTATTCGTACGCTGACGCTCAAGTTGCAATGAAAAAACACATGGAACAAATTGGAAGCCGTTACATTGAATTATTTTTTGACGGCAAATCGAATGGCAACAGGACTGGGTTTTCACGTCAAAATAATTAAAATTTTTTAATCATTACAACTTTCAAAAATGAAAATTAAATTAAACAAAACACAATTATTCAAGCAAATTTTTAGAACCACTTCCATGTAGTGACAGTATCCATAATATGATAAATATATCTTTGTGTATTTAAATCGATAAAGGGCCCAGATTTACAGCTCTTTAATCAATTTAAATAATAAAGTATTGGTAATACCATTTCTATAATAAAATAAAATATGATAGAACAAAAAATGCGTACATTTATATTACGAAAATACAAATTGGGTGACAATGTTTTCGGATTTCAACTCAATGGGAACATGAAACATATCTATAAGGATTTTGTAATCCACTTAAATGTATAACTTTAGTAGTGGGTACCTTGATAGATATATTCATTTATTTTCTTTAAGGTTCTGAAACAAATAAAGTAAAGGGTTTGGAGACTTTTTTTTCTAACCTGATGCCTTGTTCTACATTGAAAATTGATAATTATAATTGTGTTTCCTCTGACATTGTCTTTAAAGGGACAACCAGTTAATAAGCTGCTTACTAAACTCCAATTATGTTTTTAATGACACTTATAATTTATACTTTAGCTCAAGGTGTGTTCTTTGTTCCCATCGAACCTTCGACAAGACGCTTCCTTCGATAAGACGCTTCCTTCAACTTAACATTATGTATTTCAAATATCAATAATATTTTACTTTGACGTGGCCCTTTTTTATTCTTATTTGCTAGAGCTACATTATGAACAAATTAACAATATTGTTTATAAGGATACAAATTATTAGTTGTATGACATTAAAATGACACGATGGTAAACTATAATTCTGTTCTTAATTCCACCACAAAATTAATATATCTGTTTAATTCTGGGATCGCTTTTGGATTCATCTCAGAAGATGCTAAAACCTTGCGATGACAAAAGCATCTGTTATGAGTGTTTAAAAGCGATCAGTCGCATGTTACATAGTATAAAATAAAGTCCCAAAACGTGGATGTATGCGCTAATCTCAATAACTGCTAAACGGACTTTTATGTGGTTTTCACTGTTAAGATCATTTCTCTGGGAATGTTATAGGATTTTCAAAATTGTTTTATCACTAACAGGAGCTGAGCATTCGAGGTCTTCGAGAGAATTCAATTGTTTGCCTACTAAAATTGTACCCGGCCGAAGTCAGTACGGTTTGCTAGTTTAATAATGAATCTTTTATGTATTAAAGCAAAATAAGAGATCGCAAACATATTACATCAACAATCGTGTTCGCAATTGTTCGTTTGTATTCAAATGTTATATTATTTGGTATTACAATTTATAGACTTGTCTAAAACTTGCTTCAAATGTTTTGGTGAGTTGAAAATTCCTGCGTATATGGACGAATTTGATCGGCTTACCAAAACTAAACATCTAGTTTAGTTCACCACTATAACTGCTATTGTATATTAGATCAGATTTCCAATCCAATTTCCACACAATAAATATGTTCAAGTAATGAATCATGCGAAAAAAATATTAACATGTCATTCTGCAGATCGATATCTATTTTCCTTGTTACTTATCTTTTTTGTGTAGTGTTCCGTTGTAAACGAAAGGTTGGGCCTCAACCATCAAGTCACTTCGTTGATTGATTGTAGCACACAATTGAAACACAAGCACTTATTCTAGCTTAACATTAGGTCCCTTTACGTGACCGCACGCGACAGCTTGACCAGATCAACTAACTCCTTACTGTAATATGTTTAATGACTTTAGCGATCTTATTCGCATTTACTCTTCTCTTATACTGGGGTGCACTAGCTCAGTGGTGTCGTTCACTACATCACCCCCCTTATTTCCTCATTTTCCTTACTACCCTGAGCGGTCCTTGGTAGGGTGCTATCAAACCTGACTTATTAGGAGGAGAGCGAATAAAAACATTCTCACAGTCTTGAAGAACACTACTTATCGTTCGAGTTTTCTTAGGGCGAATGGAGTTCATATTTTTCCTGAGCTTGGCTACAAATGCAAGAAAATTATCGTCATTTAAGCTATCTGATGTGTTATTCAAACCGAAGAAGTCGGAAGGCAGTCGCAGTTGTTCCCCATGTACCATTTTCACAGGTGAGCAATTTATGTCCGATTTAAGGGCGGATGTAATACCCAAAAGTACTAAAGGTAGTTCCTCGCTCCAATGAACCGTATTTTCCCGACACTTGAGGGACGCTTTAAGTATGCGGTGGAATCTGTCCACCAACCCATTTGCTTGTGGATGGTATGCCATTGTCCGAATTCTATGCGTGTCCAGTAGTTTTGTCAAATGTGAAAACAGTTTGGATTCAAATTGGGATCCTTGGTCAGTAGTAATTCTCGAAGGAACCCAAAACGACTTATGTATTCTGAGACAAATGTCTTTGCTACTGTTTGGGCAAGAATACCTTTTAATAAATATGTTTCTGGCCGACGTGAGAATCTGTCCACTAAGGTCAGGATGTAGCTATATCCATTTGAAATGTCTAATGCTCCCACGATATCCATATGGATATGCTCGAACCGATTACTAGGGGTATAAAAAGTTCCTAAGGGTGATTTGGTATGGCGATGCACCTTAGAATGCTGGCATTGGATACAAGACTGGACAAAATGTTTAATATCCACATTCATTGTTGGCCAAAAATATCTTTTCGTTAAATGATTTCAGGTTCCTCTGATGCCTGGGTGTGAAAGTAAATGTAGACTAGAAAATGCTGCGAGTCTGAGACATCTTGGTACATAAAGTCTATTCATGTCGGTAGACGTTTCGCATCAAAAAGAACGGTTTACCGTTTGTACGATTTTATCCTAAATCTTGAATGAGGAACTTGTATTTCGGGACGCTTACTTTTGCAATTCTTCGTCTGTTGCTTGCGCACGATTAATGTTTTCCGGAGAGAAAGTCAACGACTTTGTATTTGCTTCTATGCTTATCACGTTTGCTTCAGGCCGAGACAAATAATCACATGACTGTTTTTACCTCGAATATATCTTATGTTAGTTTTTTTGAGTGAAAAGCTATTGGCTTCCATTAAGATTAAGATTTTTAATCAATGCGAAACAAAAATGCAATCCTCCTGTAACCTCGTTCATAAATCTTTGGAACGTTTCAGATGCATTTCGAAGACCAAATGGAATCCGTGTGAATTCAAACATTATAAATGGGGTTGTGATTGCGGTCTTATAAATGTCTTCTTCAGATACTGGAATATGGTAATAGGCGCGTATCAAGTCGAAAAAATGTTACATCCTTGCAAATTTTGCGAAAAACTGTGCAGATGAGGAATTGGGTATCTATCTGGCGTTCAGTTGACGATAGTCACTGCATGCACGCCAGTCATCTGGATCCTTTTTTTGCTTTTTTTTGGACCATATGGGGGTTACAAGTCGGTGAGGATAAAGGTCTGCCAAGCAGCTGCATATAATCAAATTCTGTCTTAGCCATTTTGAATTTCGATGTATCTAACCTTCTAGGACGACACACTGGCAAGTGACGTGAAGTCACAATATGTTGCGTAACTTTGTGTTTAACGGGAAGTTAATAGTTGGTTGGGTCTGTTAATTCCGGAAATTGTTTGACTATGCTTCCATATCCATCTTCGATATCAAAAACGTAAGGTGACACCGTACTGGTGTTGGTAATACACCCTGGTATGGATATTTTTAATGTCTACTAGTAGGTTAAAGTGACCTACGAAATCTGCTCCAATAATGGATCTTGTGACTACGGCCAACGTAAACGGAAAATCTCGACGAAGTCCTAAGACTTAATTCAATGGTCGTTTACCGTATGTTTTAATAAGAGTCCAATTTGCTGCCGTCAGACATTGCATAGCAGAGCAAAAATTCTGTTTCAGATATATGGTGTGTGGCAGAACTGAAATAACCGCTCTGTATCTACAAAAAACTCTTATCTATTACGTTTACAATGTACAAAAAGGCGACGAAAGTTTGACTGCCGAGTGTACATTTTCTGGCCGCGTTACAAAATCGACGATGAAAATAGCAAATTCTCTCTGTGCTTCTACCTCTGACTCTACTACTGTTTCTACTAGATCTGTAATTAAATTTGTGTGCCTTTCATTAACCTTGCCTCAAACAGCAAAAAGAGGGTGAAGAAAATGGAATAAAACGCGCTCTGCCTTTATTTATACTCACTTTCGATAAAACAGAAAGTCTGAAAAAGGATATAATCATCAAACCTATTGTCAGAAAGAGCCGCGGTGTGAAAAAATGTGAAAGGAAATCATCTGACGGTAGATTGCAGGTCAGATTGGAAAACTCCTGCTATTTGCATTAATTGTAAGTCGATCATCCCGCAAGTTACCGCGGCCGCAAAAAAGACGGAAGAAATTTACTAATAAAATTTCACAGAAATTAAATTTAACGAAGAAAAAGCCTAAAACTTCGCCTAAACTTATCTCAAAGCCAAAGCAGGCCAACAGAAATACGATCGGATCTTGTACATCCAAAACCAAATGTAAAGGGTGATCCATTTCGAGGTTCCCTACTTTTTTAAAGAAAAAAACACAGAAAATTCAAATTTAATGGAGAATTTTTATTTCGATTTGAAAGAACATTCTTTGGCATTTATTTTTGAAGATTATGTCTATCAAATGTTGGCCGTTGCTACGTCGCAGATGGTCCATCCGTTGAGTCCAATTTTCGATCACTCGTTCGAGCATTTCGACTGATAAATGGCGAATGACACGCGTGATGTTTTCCTCCAAGGCCTGAATCGAAGCGGGTTTGTCGGCATAAGCTTTTGACTTTACATATCCGCACAGGAAAAAGTCTAACGGTGTGATATCACACGATCTTGGTGGCCAATCGACCGGCCGGTGATGGTGTTGCGAATAGAACGCTCAGTAGGCCGATTATGTTGACCATAAGTTGACCGAAGTGCACGAGACACATTCCTCACAGAACGTGAATTTTCATAATAAAGTTGAACAATTTGTAAACGTTGTTCACGCGTAAGTCTTTCCATTATGAAATGCCAAACAATACTAAACAAAAATAACATGACAGCATGACACGACTCACACGTGATCTGTCAAAAAAGGCTATTGAAAAAAGTATATCTACTTGGATCACCCATTAGAATTTGATTTCTTCTTAGACTTCGTATTCTATTAGGCATATTAGTCTCACAAAACGGCAACTTAACCGACATTTTTTGTCGTTGGAAAGTTTGTGAACATAGAAAAAAATCGCTTTAAAATATGAGTTTAGTTTACATTTTCAACTACAGGGTGGCGCACGAATCGTGCTACAAAAATAAAACGTAATAATTTTTTTTCTGTGTGAGTAATCGGTTTTTTTTTTGTAGGTTACTATTTAGATTTATAAAAATGGATGCTTGGGATACGGAGAAAAGAATTTGGGTAGTGCAACGGTACCATGCTTTGCAGTCCGTCATTTCCGTCCAAATGGAATTTAGGCGGGAGTTTGGCGGTAATCCCCCTAGTAGATGGACCATTATGAGGTTTGTAAACATGATTGCCGAATCTGGAAGTACGCACGAAGGCCGTACCATCGAGATGCCAATGTTCGGGTTCAGGATACAATCGCAGCAGTAGCATCTGCAATACAGGCCAATCGGAGCGTTTCGACCCGAAACTTATCGGGGCAAATTGGAGTTAGTAGACGGTCATTACAACGGATACTTCATGACGATTTAAACTTGTTTCCGTACAAAGTCCAAATTACTAGCAAGTTAAACCCTCAGGATTTGCCTGTTCGCCTGGAATTTTGCCAAAAAATGATATCAATGGCCGAAGAAGACAACACATTGATCAATTGTTTGTTCATGTCTGATGAGGCCCATTTTGATCTTAACGGTAATGTAAACAAGCAAAATTGGCGTATATGGAAAGAGTATAATCCAGAAATGCTCCATGAGAAGGAACTGCACCCAGAACTAGTCACTGTGTGGTGCGTCGGGCATTACTGCTTTGAAGAAAACTGTGTAACCGTTACTGTCAATGGGGACCGTTATTTAAAGATGTTGAAGGAGTTTTTTTTACCCAGAACTGCGCCGAAGACGTATACCATTCAACAGCGTTTGGTTTCAGCAAGATGGAGCAACTGCACATATAGCCAGACCAGTTATGGCGGAGCTAAACAAAAAATTCGCAAACAAATTAATTTCTAGGAACTCCACTTTTCGCTGGCCCCCAAGGTCACCTGACCTGACTGCACCAGACTTCTTTTTATGGGGTTATGTCAAGCAAGAGGTGTATAAAACGAAGCCCAGGAATTTAACTGAATTAAAGCAGTCCATAACGACAATAATTGAGGCGATCCCAACTTCAACTCTTCAGGCCGCAATGAATAATTTTTTGATCAGATGCCGCATATGCGTGGGAGAGCGTGGAGGTCATTTGCGATCTATAATCTTTAAAAACAACTTACTATTTAAAATAAAATTTAATTTTCTAACCAATAAAAAAAAAAAAGAAATACATCGATTAAAAAAAATTTATTTGAATTTCTTATTGTAGCACCATTGGTGCGCCACCCTGTATTTAGTGTAGGTATTAGTAATTAAGTTACTTATTCACTCCTGTCGCTAATATTTTTTCCAGGGAAATTGTTCCCATGCAACAATCTAATTTACATTGCTGACAAGTGAAAAATTCCCGGGAAAATTTATTCACGATAGGCCTGATTCTTCTTCAACGGTGAAAATAACGAATCCAAAACACATTTTAAAATAAGTGACCCATAACTTGCAAAACATAAGCGCCTATCTGTCATTCATCAGCTGTTGCTTGCTGTGGAACTCATGTGAATTAGAGCCTTAAAATCAATTTCCCCAAAATGTGGACTTTCTGTCGATAAAACACATACAATGTCTTTGTCAGGACATATTGTTCAGACCGTTTATCAAAATCTTTTATGGTTCGACAAAAAACAACGGGTAGGGTATACAAATGGTTTTGGACGTCAATCAACATGCCTTTTAAACTAGCCCGGTCCGTTGCCTTCAGTTGCGCACTCCAAGTTGGTTAAGGTCTGTTTCTATTTGTTCCCGCCAATTAAGGCGAAGTCCTCTTCTGCTGCGTCTGACTTCTAGCTGCGAATCGAAGACTCTGCGAGCCAGAGTATTGGTGTCCATTCGTTCTACATGTCTTAGCCATCTTAAACGTCCAATGCGAAGTTTTTTTTTAGCCAGGGGTATGTTTCTGTACAGCTCGCATAGTTCCTGTTTGAATCTTCGTCTTCATAGCCCGTCAACGCAAACGGGACCGAAGATTTTTCGAAGAATTTTCCTCTCAAATCGACCAAGGATTTCTTCTTCCGCTTTTGAGACGGTCCATGCTTAAGCGCCGTAGAGCAGGATTGGGATGATTTGGGTCTTATATAGGATATACTTTGTAGTTTGAGTGAGGGCTTTATTACTAAATTGCCTTCTTAGCCCGAAGAAACAGCGGTTGGCTAGAGTAATTCTTCGTTTAATTTCTGACGTGATGTTGTTGTCAGAGTTAATAGCAGTGCCGAGATAGACAAAGTCCCTTGCTATCTCAAAGTTATATCTTTCAATGGTCACGTTCTCTCCAATTTGTCGATGTTGTGTTTCATTTCGTGTTGACAGCATATACTTCTTCTTGCCCTCATTTACGGCTAAACCCATTTTTGCCGCTTCCTTCTCTATACTGGCAAACTTAGCTATGACATCACGTTTGGTCCGACCAATGATGTCAATATCGTCGGCGAATGCTAGTAGTTGTACCGATTTGTGGAAAAGAAAATTGTGCCTGGTGTTGGCTCGTGAGCTTTGCACAATCCTCTCAAGAATCATGAGGAGACTTATGCCTCTGTAGTTAGCGCAGTTTAGAGGTTTTCCTTTTTTGTGGATCGGACAAACGATGCTGAGGTTCCATTCTTCAGGCACACTTTCTTCCGACCAGATTTGACTTATGAAATGGTGGATGTTTCTTACCAAGTCATCTCCGCCGGCTTTATAAAGCTCGGCGGGAAGGCCGTCATTTCCGGCAGCCTTAATTTAATAAATTTTAAATTATATTTAAAGATAATACATCGAACGATGTATTCTTTAAATATAATTTAAAATTTTAATAACAAATTTATACCAATAATTTTATCTATTTATTATTATATATTTATAATTTAATAATATATAAATTATATATATATATATATTATATATTAGAGACAAACTTCATGTAAACCTCTATTATTTAATAAATAATAATTATATTTATAAATAATTATAAATATTCCATAGTTATATTATCTATATAAATACATATTATTAATTTATAAACTTACACATTACCACTACACCGCGGCCACCGTGGGTGGCCGCGGTGTAGTGGTAATGTGTTCGTCTGTTGAGTGGAAGGTTGCGCGTTCAATCCCAACCAAAATCCACTTCACTTTTATTTAAAAGAAACAAAAGGTCGGTGTAATACCTAAAAGTATGCACACCATCTTGAATTTCTTCAAATTTAACGAACACAAGAAAAAGTGACTCCCCGAAGTTAGTTCGGACACCATCCATGGAGTTTAAGTCTCCACTACATCCAAAATCTTTCCTATCCTCTCTTTCTTCCCCTTCTCTAACGCTCGTACTATGGTAACATATAAAAGGGTATTCATAACCCCTTGCGTACGTGTAAATTATAAAAAAAAAAAAAAGCTTGAGTTTAGATATTGCTATTCTCACTTCACTCAGGTCGGGTGGTTTGCAGTTTTCGTAATCGCCGTTCAGCAGTCTGCAGAAGTGGTTTCTCCATATCCTCATCATCGACTGTGTCTCAAATACGATATTTCCTTGTTCATCTCGACAGCATTCTGTTTGTTCGAGCCTTGTAGCCTTGGCTTTGACGTTTTACACTTTGGTCAAACTTGCGAACATCGTTCCTGGAGTGGCACCCTCTATATCCTCGATCGCGAGCTTTTCTTGCTCTTTTTTCTGAAAAGCCAGTGTTGTTCCCTCCTTCTCTGCCTATAGATCTCACTAAGCTATAGTGGCATTCCGTTCCGTAGCTAAGTCAATTAGCCTAAGTACGTTACCAGGCATGTTGTCGTGTAGGCTATGTTTTCCGACAATACTGCTAAAGATGTCGTATCTTCCTATCTTTGCGTTAAAATCACCCAGCACGATTTTAACATCGTACTTTGGTAGTCGCTCATAGGTTTGGTCAAGGAACTCTTAGAAGCAATCCTTGCCTTTATCAACTTTCCCTCCGTTAGCTGGGTCGTCAACAATAAAAGCAGTCCTTTCCGAGGCTATTGGTATGCTTCGTATTCAGTATCCATCTACGGAATTAAGAGCTGCCGTTGGCTTTTCGGTTCATCCGCCACCATCGCTGTTCAAGGGGCCTGACTAACCCTTGAAATTCCGAGACAACTGTGACAACTCGGCATTCTAGAATGTGATATTGTGTGACAGACTTTATAACGTTCCGGCTGAAATCACGAATTTCGCTGAAGTGACACATTTCGACTTGGTGGAATCGTTCTATACTAAATCAGAAAATTAAAATTAATCTTTTAAATTGAAACCTTTTTGCCAAACGCCAAAGATGTATTAAGAGTATTTCCTCTCACTATGAATTGTGATGTTCTTGTCACTGGTTATAAAGATGGAGGTGGTGATAGCTTACTAACGCGTTCAACGTTTTTTCCTAAGTTGTTTTTTTCTTATGGCATATCCATTGGTAAATCTAGGTTTTGGTCTCTAATTTGGTGTTTTTTGTTACCAACGGAACACGATTTCAAATTGATTTTTTCTGTGGTTGTATTGTTGTAATTTCGTGTCTGTGAAGTTAGTGTCGGTGTAGCTGTCAAGTTTTTAATTTAATTTCACATCATACTATGCTACGGTTGTAATGGTAAATAATAGTTTTTCACAGTCGAAATAATCTTAAATCAAAATGAAAATAACTTAAGTCTGCAAAATTGACCTGAGAAAAAAAAATCACTGACACAACAACTATCAAAATCGGTCTTTTGACAGATCAAGATAAAAGAAAGACTGATTTTTTACCACTGGAAAACGCCATTATGTTGATTAACCGGTAAATCAATGGGTCTCCGCACTCCATGCGTACACAAGATGAATAACAAACTTTATACATCAACCCCTTTTCATTGTGTTAGTATTTTTATCGAAATTTACATTTGCCTTGAGTACTTTTAAAAATTCACCTGTGCTTCGGTTTGTGTGAAAGTGTATGCAACAACATTGATGTTGTCTGTTCGTCTCACAAAACGCGTATGAGAGCCGATTCTCGAATCGATTGAAGATTTCAAACCATTTTTCTCCTTTTACCTCAGTCTCCTCGCCAACAAAACCGGATACATATCAACATATTCAAGCCGTGTGCATAGGCCCAATGTAAAACTTACTCTTATTAGTTAGTAGTTTTCTCTGTACAAAACATGTGTTGTTTAGTAGATATATTATGATTACATGTGTAAATTAATCTTATTTTTTTCTAGTGATGAAACTGGGTTGATGGACAACATTGAAAATGTCTCTGTAGAGATAATTTATTTTCGGACCAATTGTCGGCTGTAAAGTGGAAGATCTTACTAAACCTTTCTTTGGAATCACATTGAAATACTTTTGGTGTGCTAAGTTCAGATTTACACCGGAATATTTGAGGAAAAGTTAATAACAACATCATGCAAATCTTGGATTAATTCCAAACCGGCTGGGACCTGCATCGATTGGATCTCTTGTAAATGTAAACAAATATTAATAATACTCAGTAGTTTATATTTGCTGTCAGGTCATTTCAACGAAATAAAATAAAATAAATAATAAAGTTGGCGTAAATGCCAGGAATGAAATTTGTATTGTTGATTTTTCTAGAGGCCCTATTTTTAATTAAATGACAGTCAATCATGAACCGTGTCAAAATGTCAAGGTATTTTCGTGTAGGAGTTCCGGATTATGCTACAAATGTTTGAGATATAACTTCTTTATTTATTTAGTTTTAAAAATATTGATAACTCTTCGAATTTACAATCAAAACAAACGATATAAGATAAAATAACTAATAATGTTTGTAATCTGCGCATAATGGTATTATTTTTTATATACATAACTATTAAATTTCTAACATTCTCTGACGTTACGCTCTCTTGATACTCTACTTTAGTGTACATTTTGTAGATCTGTTCTCTGGAATGAATGACTGGAAAGGTGTATCTGTCAACACCACTTCTCGAACAATCAAGAAATCGCGGGAACCTCCGGGCATATATATACCATATCTTTCTAGATCAGTATGTGCAGTAGTATCAATAGAGATGAATAGAAAACCGGCGAGTTAGTCTGAATCTCGACCTGAACGTGACTTTAATAGAGTTGACTTAGTGAATTAGGTACCTAAGTGAATTCTGGAATGTGATTATAGTGCCCGAACTTACGTTGGTATTTGATTTCAAACGAAATTGAATTGTTAAACTAGAACAAAGTCATAACGGGTTTGTAAATAATATTATTTAAGAAATAAGAGTTTGTTTAAATAATTAAAGTTAAACATAAAACAAAAAAGAGTTTTGTCATTCGAAGCCCGGCTTAATACAACATTGAAGTTTCTAGAAAACAGAGATCCGTGAAGAAACGGTAAATTCTGATTATTCGAGACACTTTTTTGAAATCAAATAATGATAAGTTCGCACACTATTATCAATTTCAAAAATTACTTAATTACTTACTTAGGTAATTTACTCCGTCAACAAAATTTATACTAACTTGCTGGTTGTTACTTCATCTCTATTTACACCACTCCACTTACTGATCTAGAAAGAGATGGCATATTCTCGGACGTTCCCGCAGTTTCTTTATTGTTCGAGAAGGGGTTTTGATAGATACCACTTATTCCAGTCATTCATTCCAGTGGGCGCAATCAGTACCACAAACGGACACTACATGGATGTGCTCAATTTTCACACATCAGTTAATGTTCGCATACAGCAATCTGAATTTATAACAATAATGATTCGCAAAAATTCGAGAATAGTGAACATTTATTTGGTGTTCATTTATCATGTATGGTAATGATCTTAATTCGATTGTCTTTGATGTCAAAGAGCAACAAGTAAGTGCAGGCTTCGCCGTGTTATCGATGATGAAGTTTCCGGAGGCTTTACTCGGAGAACAGCGCCAACAGTCCGATAATAAAAGCAATTAGCTCGAGGAGCAACGCCAACAGCTTTAAGTTTAAGGATGTCCTCGAGTCAAAGTTCACGGTGATTGATAATCGAATTGAAAAGAAAAGTAGAAGAGAAAGTTGGGATGGTAGAAAATTATGCGACAGCAGTCGAGCAGAAAGTCGAAAAAGTAGAGGATAGTTTTGAAAAGAAGTTTGAGAAAGTAGTTGAAGACCTAGGTAAAAAGCTATAAGTTGTTAAGAAACAGGAGGTTCGTGAAATTTCTGGCGATTGGAGGAAATGAAGCCTCCAACTTTCGACGGTCAGACGCAATGGACTATTTATAAGAAACAGTTTGAAGCTGAGCTCAGTGGCGCGATGGTTAGTGCGCTGAACTGCCGCGCAGAAGCTCTGGGTTCGATTCCCAGTCGTAGCAACACCTAAATGATTTTTCACTGGCCCTCCTCTTGTGATGATCTGACAAGTCATCCGAGTAGTATCAATTATCATGAAAAGCTTATCTCAACATAGACGACAGGCACACATGAATGGTTGTGAGAAAAAAGCTAGGCACTGGGTACTAACGAGCCTGTTTCGCCATAAATTTAATTTTTCTTTAGTTCGAAGCTGATGACATCACTAACTGCTGGAGGACGAGGAAAAAGCCATCGCCCTTGTAATGGCTCTGCGTGGTTTAGCTGCGGAGTTTTTGCCAACCATCTCTGTTGACAATTAACGCAACTACAACGCTATCGTGAAAGCAATTTAGATGCGGTTTGGTGATGACCATCGAGTACAGCTGTGTTGAAGAGCTCAAAGGAGAGGCGAAACTTTTCAACAACTGCAAGCAAATATTAAAAGCCTACCACATATGTCATATCCTAATACGGCGATCATCAACCAGGTGGAAAAGGACGCTTTCACTCGTGCTATAAATGAAACCAACTACAACTAGCACTACGAATGACTGGAAAACGCACATTTTCCGAGACCGCAGCTTATGCACTAACATTAGAGGCTGTTGGTTAAGCATTCCAAGGAGGTCTTCGAGTCAGAGAATTGGCCACTATTGAATACTCTTGTGAGAGAATGGACATTTCACCGAATAACATTACCCGACCCCAAATGCGTTGCTGGAACTGCAACCGAACTGGGCTTATAATGCGTCACTGCAGGAACCCATCAAAGCGCAGCAATTGTCCACATCACAAAAGTCGGGAACAGCAGTGGGAAGCATTTGGCATTGAGAAAAATCGATCTGATATTATGAATTAACAGTATCAGCAGTCGGGAAATGCTGGAATCGATGCACCCGGGACTATAATACACGTATCCGAAGCTAACACAGCCAACAGGAGGCTGACAGTAGGTGCGACCATTTCAAAAGACATCGCTTAGTCACTGAGTTATTTTTCTGGCTTACATCCACTCACGAACAAACAAAACAATTTAAATAGACAAGTGAGTGTATTAAAGAGACCTAATCAAAGACCTTATCACCAGCTACAATACTAATGTATCCCGACGGTGAAAAGTCTTCCATTGCCGATTGATACGGTCCATACTTCAGCGCCATTGAGCAGGACTGGGATGATCAGGTAATATATTGTTGAATGAAGCCAGGCTTCGAGTGATAAAACACTTTTCTCTTTTATGTTTAACAATAAATTATTTAAACACTCTTATTTCTAGAATTATATTATTTACAAAACTGTTTCTCGTTTAACAGTTCAATCACTTTAATGCACTTATTTGAAATTCAATACCAACGATTAAATTCGCGCCTATTATCTCTTTCCAAAATGCACTTAGGTATTTCACTCAGTTAATACTATTCAAATCACGTTCAGGTCACTATTTAAAACAAACTCTCTGATTGTCGCGTCATCTCTATTTATACCATTCCACATACAGATGACATATTCTCGGAGAATCCCGCAGTTAGTAGGTGGTTCGAGAAGTGGTTTTGACAGAAACCCTTATTCCAGTCATTTATCCCAGTGGGCATGCATTCATTCCAATCGTCACACATAAGGGGAGGCTTGTACACTTCAATCCGAAATTATAAAATTGCTCTCCATCGATCCGAAATTATAAAAGCTACAAATTTTGAAGGACTTGATATAAGCTACAAATTTTGAAGGACTCAATATTACGTACGATGCTAACACAAATGGAATTTGGTAAGACCAAACATAATGTATTGATGATATATTGAGGAGATTCGGCATGTTCGAATGCAAGCCTGTAGCAACACCCAGAACCACAAACTGTCCATTCAAATGTGCAATGGTGATGATGGCAACGATGACACGATGGGAAAGGTCCCATATCAGTAGGCTGTTGGTAGTCTGTTGTACATAGTACAAGGTACAAGACCATACGTCGCTTTCGCTGTCAATAATGGCAGTCGTTTTAATGCTAATCACTGAAAATCGCACTGGAAAGCAGTTAAGCGTACTTAAAAGGTAGTAAACATTTGAAAATACAATTCGCAGGTTCTGAGCAGTCAAATGATTTTTCGTATGCTGATTGGGCGTCAGATGTGACCAAATCTTGTACCGGTTATGTCTTTAAGATGTCTGGATGTGCTATTTCATGGGTGAGCAAGAGGCAACCAACTGTAGCTTCGAATAGCATTGAAGCTGAATACAAAACACATAAATTTATTCGAGACTATAACTGATAATAATATAGTTAGATACGCAAATATTGCCGAGCTTGAACGGGAATACAGACACAGTGGTTATGGTTCTTAAACCAGGAAAATAAACAAATGAAATAACTTTTCACTTCTTCCAATTTTCCTCCAATCATTTAAAAAGTTTATGTTTATTTTTTATTACTCGGTCGCTTACACCCACATTATTGATCAGAAACGCCTTTTACCTGGCCATCAATTTGGGATTAGAAGTAAACATTCGACTGTGAACCAAGTTCATCGAATTACTGATGTATTTGAGAAAGCTTTCGAAGAAAAGAAAATTTGCTCAGCCGTATTTCTTGACAATTTGCAAGCTTTTGGCAAGGATTGGCAAAGGGCCTTTCAATACAAACTATGATTTATATAAAACCGTCGTCTCTTATCTTAAGCATAGACTCTTCAATGTGAAACTCGGAGTTCAAAGAAATATTGGCAGTAGTACCCCAAGGAAGCGTCCTTGGACTACTTTTGTATCTCATATTCACCCGTGATATCCCACAAACAAACGATACAATAGTTGCCAAGTTTGCTGACGATACATCTAGCAGTTGGCACAACAATAGTGGAAACGAGATGACACTCGATGCTAATTTAAAATGAAAGTCGCATATACTAAAGAAATGCGAATAACTTAAAAATAAATACAGCGAATTGTACTGGTTACTCGGAAAATATTCGAAGCTTAACCTTGATTACAAGCTGATAACAAGGTATACAATTATGGGGTTGTACCACTGAAACGTATCTAAACATTTTACAAAGTTTTGATGCAAAATTTTCATAAAGGGTGTTGGTTTTAGTGAGTAAAAATCTCACACTACTTTGGCGACGTGCTCATCGTGTCTATGAAGATTTTCACCAGCCCAATGGGTTGGGTATAAACAGACAGTCATTGAAGTCAATTATGCACAATGATTTGAACATATTCCCATGTAATTTTAACAGAAATGCTTCAAATGGTAGAAGAGGATTTAAGGATTTTTCGATTTAAACGGCAACATGAAAAACAAAATTGTCGAATATGTATTGCTATCGACCCGCAGATACTCCTTAAGACGGAATTGCATCCACTCTGTGTCACAGTGTGATTTGCAGTTTCATCACTCTGCAATATTGGGCCCCTTCCAAAATCCAAAAACTCCACATTCCGTTGGTCCCCGGTCGCCTGACCATACTGCACCTGACTTTTTTTGTGCGGTTATTCCAAACAGGTCTACAGTCTACAAAGCAAAAACTAAGGCAATCAATTCGAGCCTAAGTGAATTTTGGAAAGTGATAATATTGCGCGAATTTAATCGTTGGTATTGAATTTAAAACAAGTGTAATTGAATTTTTAAACCAGGTAACCGTTTTATAAACAAATTAATTCTAGAAATAAGAGTGTGTTCAAATAAATTATTTTTAAAAATAAAACAGAAAAGTGTTTTGTCATTCGAAATCTGGCTTCATTCTACATTTACACCCTTTTCTGGGTGAGTGGTTTATAGAAAACAGTGAATTCTGAAGAAATCGTTAATTCGGATTATTCGAGAATTTTGTGATCAAGTACATGGTGGAGTGGATATATTGAATAGTAAAAATTCGAGAATAGTGAACAATAATTTGGCATACGATAAAGTGTGTGATTGTGAAAATGTTGTGATTAAACAGCTAGGTTCGCAAATCATTAGATCAGCTCACCGTTGAGGAGCTGAAAGCTGAACTGAGTCTTCGACAGCTTTCCCCTAGAGGAAGAAAGAGCGATTTGTTTATACATCTTCATGACGCAATATCCTAATTCGATTGTCTTTGATGTCGAAGAGCAACAAGTGAGTGCAGGCTTCAGCATGTCATCAATGACGAAATTTCTGGAGGCTAAATTCGAAGAACAAAACAATTCTCTAGAAGAACAAAAGAAATCTCTTGAAGAGCAAGACCAACGCCATCAGGTCGAAGGACTACCCGAGGAACAGCGATAACAGTCCAAAAGCCAAAACAATAAAATGGAACTTCAGCTCGAGAAACAATTAAAGGAACAGGGAAATAAGTTTGAGAATGTAATCGAATCATAGTTTACGGTGATTGATAATCGATTTGAAAAAGTTGAGACTAGATTTATGGCGGTAGAAGAGAAATTTGGGAATGTAGAAAATCGTGTGGCAGCAATCGAACAGAAAGTAGAGGATAGTTTTGAAAAGAAGGTTGAGAAAGTAGTCAAAGCATTTGAGCAGACAGTTGAAGATCTAGCTAAAGAGACTAAAGTTGTTAAGAGACAAAAGGTTCGGGAAATTTTTGGAGATTGTCCGCGAATGAAGGAAATGAAGCCTCCAACTTTCGACGGTCAGCCGCAATGGTCAATTTTTACGAAATAGTTCGGAGCTGCTGCCATGACCAACTGCTGGGAGGACAAGGAAAAAGCCATCGAACTTACACTGGCTTTGCGAGGTCCAGCTGCGGAGCTTTTGCAAACTATCTCCGCAATCGATATGCGGTTTGGTGATGATCACATGTAAGAAGTGTATCGAGTGCAGCTGCGCAGCAGAGGCCAGAAGAGGGGTGACACTCTTCAACAACTGCACGCAGACAGTGAACGACTAGCAATCGCATATCCTTACACTGGTGAAAAGATCATCAACCGGATGGCAACGGACGCGTTCACTCGTGCTATAGCTGACACCAAACTGCAACTAGTAGTACGAATGGCTGGAAAACGCAATCTTTCCGAAGCCGAAGCTTATGCACTATCATTCGAAGCTGCTCTTGTGAGAGAATGGAGATTTCACCGAATATAAATTCCTGAGCTTAAATGCATTGCTGGAACTGTAAGAAAACTGGACATCTAATGCATCACTGCATAAACCCATCAAAGTGCAGCAATTGTCCACATTGCAATTGTCGGGGATAGCAGTGGGAAGAATCTGGCAGTGACAAGAATCGACCTGCTTTTATTTACTCTCAGTACCAGCAGTCGGGAAATGCTTGAGAACCAGCTTCGCGGGGCAGAAGTTGGGTTCGACGACCCCAGGACCACAATCCAAGTATCACCAACTAAGAGAGACAACAGGAGTCTGATAGTATATGCGACCATCGCATCGGCGGGAAAAAAACTTGCAGCTATAATTGATACCGGAGCTACTGCTTCCCTTATCCAAAAAGACATGGTCCGTGAGTCGTGGCAAATTATTCTGAGAAGAGTCGGGAAGAACCATGTGTTACCACCGTCATCAGGAACTGTTATATGGGTTAAGCTGGAGGGTGATCCTGAGAGCCACCGATTTCTACTTGTTGAACCAGATGCAAGCGATAATTTCCAAAATTACATCGTTGGAAAAATGTTGGTAGAACCAAAGAACAACATGGTTCCAATAAGAGCTTTAAGCACCAGACCACACGAGGTAAGAATCCAAAAAGGAAAAGTGATTGGTAAATGTGTTCCGGTTAACGGAATATCAAGCCTAACCGAGGTGGAGACTGCTACACCAGTGCTACCAACTAAACGGACAGACATAACGAGACCGATTCTCAACTCATGCAAGCTGCATCAGGAGCAGCGAATTTGTGCGGAAAACCTAATTGAAGAATTTGCTGATGTATTTGCTGCAGAGGATGGGAAATATGGTCACACATTTGGTGCAACACCAAATCGGCACTGGAGATGCTAGACCAATTCGTCAGCATGCTAGGCGGCTGCCATTAGCCAAGCAGGCTGATTTTGCAGAAATAGTTGCGACGATTTAAAGGGACGGACTGATAGAAAACTTCAAAAGTCCGTGGGTATCACCAAAGGCATTGGTTAAGAAGAAAGATGGCAGCACCCAGTTCTGCGTTGACTCTCGACGGCTCAACGATGTCACCAAGAAAGACAGTTATTCTTTACCTAGGATTGATGACACACTCGATACTCTAAAGGGATCTGAATAATTTTCCACACTGGATCTGAAGAGTGGCTACTGGCAGATGCAGATTCACCATGAGGACAGGGAGAAGAAGGCCTTCACCACGGGAAATGGCTTGTGGCAATGCAACGTGATGCCATTTGGTTTGTGCAACGCTCCTGCAACTTTTGAGCGACTTCTGGAATGCGTTTTGCGAGGACTAACTTGGATAATCTGTCTGGTGTACATAGATGATGTAATTGTCGTGGGAAAATAATTTGAAGAACACCAAAAGAACTTGCGGGAGGTAGTCCTAAGACTCCGGAGAGCCCATTTGAAGCTTAACGCAAAGAAGTGTGCAGTATTCAGATCAGAAGAGGGGTGACACTCTTCAACAACTGCACGCAGACAGTGAACGACTAGCAATCGCATATCCTTACACTGGTGAAAATATCATCAACCGGATGGCAACGGTGGCGTTCACTCGTGCTAAAGCTGACACCAAACTGCAACTAGTAGTACGAATGGCTGGAAAACGCAATCTTTCCGAAGCCGAAGCTTATGCACTATCATTCGAAGCTGCTCTTGTGAGAGAATGGAGATTTCACCGAATATAAATTCCTGAGCTTAAATGCATTGCTGGAACTGTAACAAAACTGGACATCTAATGCGTCACTGCATGAACCCATCAAAGTGCAGCAATTGTCCACATTGCAATAGTCGGGGATAGCAGTGGGAAGAATCTGGCAGTTACAAGAATCGACCTGCTTTTATTTACTCTCAGTACCAGCAGTCGGGAAATGCTTGACAACCAACTTCGCGGGGCAGAAGTTGGGTTCGACGACCCCAGGACCACAATCCAAGTATCAACAACTAAGAGAGACAACAGGAGTCTGATAGTATATGCGACCATCGCATCGGCGGGAAAAAAAACTTGCAGCTATAATTGATACCGGAGCTACTGCTTCCCTTATCCAAAAAGACATGGTCCGTGAGTCGTGGCAAATCATTCTGAGAAGAGTCGGGAAGGACCATGTGTTACCACCGGCATCAGTAACTGTTATATGGGTTAAGCTGGAGGGTGATCCTGGGAGCCACCGAGATCTACTTGTTGAACCAGATGCAAGCGATAATTTCCAAAATTACATCGTTGGAAAAATGTTGGTAGAACCAAAGAACAACATGGTTCCAATAAGAGCTTTAAGCACCAGACCACACGAGGTAAGAATCCAAAAAGGAAAAGTGATTGGTAAATGTGTTCCGGTTAACGGAATATCAAGCCTAACCGAGGTGGAGACTGCTACACCAGTGCTACCAACTAAACGGACAGACATAACGAGACCGATTCTCAACTCATGCAAGCTGCATCAGGAGCAGCGAATTTGTGCGGAAAACCTAATTGAAGAATTTGCTGATGTATTTGCTGCAGAGGATGGGAAATATGGCCACACATTTGGTGCAACACCAAATCGGCACTGGAGATGCTAGACCAATTCGTCAGCATGCAAGGCGGCTGCCATTAGCCAAGCAGGCTGATTTTGCAGAAATAGTTGCGACGATTTAAAGGGACGGACTGATAGAAAACTTCAAAAGTCCGTGGGTATCACCAGTGGCATTGGTTAAGAAGAAAGATGGCAGCACCCGGTTCTGCGTTGACTCTCGACGGCTCAACGATGTCACCAAGAAGGACAGTTATTCTTTACCTAGGATTGATGACACACTCGATACTCTAAAGGGATCTGAATAATTTTCCACACTGGATCTGAAGAGTGGCTACTGGCAGGTGCAGATTCACCTTGAGGACAGGGAGAAGAAGGCCTTCACCACGGGAAATGGCTTGTGGCAATTCAACGTGATGCCATTTGGTTTGTGCAACGCTCCTGCAACTTTTGAGCGACTTCTGGAATGCGTTTTGCGAGGATTAACTTGGATAATCTGTCTGGTGTACATAGATGATGTAATTGTCGTGGGAAAATAATTTGAAGAACACCAAAAGAACTTGCGGGAGGTAGTCCTAAGACTCCGGAGAGCCCATTTGAAGCTTAACGCAAAGAAGTGTGCAGTATTCAGATCCGACATCTCGACTAGTGGAGTGAGGACCGATCCCAAAAAGATTGAAGCTGGGAAAAATTTGCCGGTCCCCTAGGACAAACATCATCTAAGGAGCTTCCTAGGGCTTGCGAATTACTACCGGCTGTTTGTAACGGACTTTGCTGGTATTGCTAAGTGCTTACATAAACTCACGGAGAACGGAAAACAATTAAAATGGTCAAGTGGTCACGGACTTAAACACCAGCTATGTCAAGCGCCGATACTAGCATATCCCGAAGTTGAAGAGACCTTCATTGTCGATGCCGACGCAAGAAATTTTGGAGTTGGAGCCGTTTTATCGCAAGTACACGAGAGACAGGAAAGAGTGGTGGCCTACTTCAGCAAGGTTCTTTCCAGACCTGAAAGAAACTATTATGTGACCAGGAGGGAACTCTTAGCGTTAATTCTGGCGACGAAGCAGATCCATAAATCCCTCTATGGCAGGAAGTTCCATTTTGACATTGAGCATCTTAAGGGCACCCTGCACTCTAACGCTGACGCACTGTCTCTTCGACCCTGCGGGATGAACTGCAAACACTGTACCCGCCAAGAAGAAAAGGAGCTCATCACCGCCCTGCGAATAAGAGCCGAGCCCATCAACGGTTGGACGACTGTAAGGTTCAGAAGACCCTGACATTGAACCGGTTCTTACCTGGAGGGAACACATGGAGAAACCAGATTGGCAAGAAATTTCGGATCGTAGTCCAACTCTACTCTTAAGGCGTATTTGGCGCAGGATGGTGAATTGAGAATAAAATGGGAGTCCTCCGACGGAATGTCCTTTTTATCACAGCTTGTCGTTCCACGGTCCATGATCAAAGATGTACTACGAAAGCTACATGGTGGAGTATCGGGAGAACATTTGGGAATCAATAAGTCTTTAGACAAAGTAAGGGAGCGATTCTACTGGCTGTCTGTAAGAGAAGACATCGACAATGGGTGCCGAAAATGCATTACATGCGCCACATTACAACGTTGGGGCACCGTTCGAAAGAATAGCAATAGATATTGCTGGCCAGTTTCAAGAAATGAACAGCGGAAACCGTTACATATAAGTTGTCATGGACTACTACAGCAAGTGGCCAGAAGCATTCGCCATACCTAACCAGGATGCGAAACCCTCAGTGGAACAGATCATGGACAACCGGATATTTAGATTCGGGGCGACATTGGAACTACATTCTGATCAAGGTAAAAACTATGAGTCCACAGTATTACAGGATATCAGCGGTTAGATATTAAGAAGACCAAAACGACACCGCTGCATCTACAGTCAGACGGTTTGGTGGAACGATTCAATTGAACATTGAAGGAAAACCTCTCCAAGGTATTAGACGACAATCAATGATACTGGAGCGTTGCATTCCTTTGTTCCTGTTGTCGTACCGAAGCGCAGTCCATAGCACGACTGGACACATCCCATGTGAAGTCTTATTTGGCCAAGCATTAAGGTTTCCTAGTAAAGTAATGTTTGGATCTAAACGAACAAGTTTAGGAGGAGAGCAATGTTATAATTTCGGCTTGTGTTGTACCAACCTACCCTGCTGTGTGACGATTGGAATGAATGAATGCCCACTGGAATGAATGAATGAATAGTATTAACTGAGTGAATTTTGGAAAGTTATAATAGTGCGCGAATTTTATCGTTGGTATTGAATTTGTCGTAAGTGAATTAAAATGATTGAAATGTTAAACGGGAAAACGTTTTGTAAATAATATAATTCTAGAAACAAAAGTGTTTAAATAATTTATTGTTAAACGTACAAGAGAAAAGTGTTTTATCACTTGAAGCTCGGCTTCATTCAACAATATATAACCTGATCATCCCAGTCCTGCTCTTCAATCGACAATGGAAGAATTTTCACCGTCGGGATATGTTAGTTTCGGTGCTTGATGTAGCTGGTGCTTAGGTCTTTGAAAAGCGTTATTACACTCACTTGTCTATTTAAATTGTTTTGCTTTCTTCGTGAGTGGATGTAAGTCAGAAAAATAACTAAGTAACAAAGATTCTTCCTTTTTCTTTGAAGTAAGCTCTAAGCAATGCCAGCAAAGTCCCTCACAATCCGCTGGTAGTAAGTCGCAAGTCCTAGGAAGGTTCTTAGTTGATGTTTGTCTTTGGTGACCGGCCATTTTTTTACAGATTCAATCTTGTCGTGATCTGTCCCAGGAATCGAACTTCGGATCTAAAGGGTGCACACTTCTTGGGATAAAGCTTCCAATGGACACACCGAAGTCTTAGCAGTTATCCAGTTATTTTGGTGCTCTTGAAATGATTTTCCCATGACGAATACATCATGCATATATGCATATAAGACCATTGCACAAACCAAATGGCATCACCATTGCCCGTGGTGAAAACCTTCTTCTCCCTGCACTTAGGGTAAATCTGCACCTGCCAGTAGCCGCTCTTCAGAACCAGTGCGGATAACCATTCAGACACCTCTAGACTATCCAGTGTGTCATCAGTCCTAGGAAGAGGCTAACTGTCCTTCTTGGTGACATCGTTGAGCCGCCGATAATCAACGCAGAACCGGGTGCTGCCATCTCTCTTTTTAACCAGTAATGCTGGTAATACCCACGGACTATTAGAGTTTTCTATCTGTCCGTACCTATTCATCGTCGCAACCATTCCTGCAACTTCAGCCTGTTTGATTTATAGCAGCCGTCTTGCAGGCCGAGGAATGGGCCAAGGATCTACAGTGTCGATTTTGCGTTGCACCAATTGTGGACGGCCATATTTCCCATCCTTGCAGCAAATTGTTCAATCTGATTTTTTGCACGAATTTGCTGATCTAGATTCAGCTTGCATGAGTTAAGAATCGAGCTCTATTAGTTGGATATTATTCCTTTATGAGAAAAGAAAAACACGTCTCTTTTCTTAGAAATCTTATGTGAACAAGAAAATCAAAACGTTTATTCAACTGGTGAATTCAAAACAAACCAGTCTCCCATATGGTAATTCTCGATATTGCGTTAACCGGAACATATTTACCAATCACTTTTCCTTTTCGGATTTTCACCTCGTTTTTTCTGGTGTTTAAGACTCGGATTGGAATCATGTTGTTCTTTAGTTACACCAACAATTTTTCCACAATGTGGTTTTGGAAATTATCGTCAGCATCTGGTTCAACAAGTAGGAAATGGTGGCTCCTAGGATCACCCTCCAGCATAATCCATATAACAGTTTCTGATGACGGTGGTAACACGACTCTTCTCAGAAAAGCTGCTTTTGGTAGATCGTATTCCATTGGGATTTCCACATTTCGATATCTCAGGACCTGCATGCCAATATCCAAAATTATTTCATGAGTCTTCATGAAGTCAAAGGGAGAAGGCGAGTCCCACCAAAGATATTGCAGCCGAACTTCGCCATATACTCGAACTCTTTCTCCAGTAGCGGTCCTCAGGCAAAGGCTGCTGGTGTTATGCAGCCACGATTCACGGACGATGTCTTTTCGAATACTTGAAGCAGTAGCTAGGCGCAAGATATTTCCCGCCGATGGTAGATCTACTGTCAGACTCCGGTTATCTCTCTTAATTTGGGATACTTAGATTGTGGTCTTGGGGCGTCGATTCCAGAACTCAACTTCTGCCCCGCGATGTTTGTTCTAAATCATTTTCCCACTGCTTGTATTGGGAATTAATAACAGCAGGTCGATTCTAGTCACAGCCAGATACTTCCCTCTGCTGTCCCCGACTGTTAAAATGTGTACAATTTGATAGGTTTCTGCACTGACGCATTAGATTCCTTTTTTTTTTTGCAGTTTCAGCAACGCATTTGGGCTTGGGAAATGTTAATCGGGGAAACCTCCATTCTCTCACACGAGCATTTAATAGTGGCCAATTGTCTGCCTCGATGAACTCCTTGGGATACTTGATGTGTAGCCTCTAATGTTAGTGCATAAGCTGCGGCCTCGGCAAGTGTGCATTTTCCATCAATTCGTACTGCTAGTTGTAGTTTCTGTCAGCTATAGCACGAGTGAAAGCGTTATTCGACATCTGGTTGATGATCTCTTCACCAGTATTATGATATGACAAATGTGCTAGGTTTTCAATATCTGCTTGCAGTTTAGATTCCGCCTATCTTCTGAACTCTGCTGCAAAGCTGTACACGGTGGTCATCACCAAACCGCATTTTAATTGCTTTCGCGATAGCGTTGATTGCAACGGAGATGGTTTGCAAAAGCTCCGTAGCAGGAACTCGAAAAGCCAGATCAAGAGCGATGGCCTTTTCCTCGTCCTGCCAGCAATTGGTCATGGCAACAGCTACGAACTGTTTCTTATAATTCATTTCCTTCAGTCGTGGACAATCGCAAGAAATTTCCCGAACTTTTTGTGGTCTTCGACTTTCTTTTCGATAGTCTCGAAATTATCCTCTACTTTTTCGACCTTCCGTTCGTTTGCTGCTATATAATTTTCTACCTTGCCAACTATCTCTTTTATCACTCTTTTCTCTTATAGTGGAAAGCTGCCGGACTCAGTTCAGCTTTCAGCTCCGTAACGGTGAACCGATCCAATGATTTGCGAACCATTATTGTTTAATCACACCTTTATAAGAAGTTATTATTCAATATTCTTGAATTTTCACGATACACTATGTCCACTTCACGATGTTCTTGAACTTTAACTGTCTTCTCCAAAAGTTCTCGAATAATCTGAATTAACCGTTTGTTCACAGTTTACTGTTTGCTGGAAACTTCTAAGCTAGAGAATTACTTATCCGACATGACACCAATGTGGTATGAAGCCGAGCTTCGAATGATAAAACGCTTTTCTGTTTAACAATAATTTATTTAAACACACTCTTATTTCTAGAATTATATTATTTACAAAACGGTTATGACTTTATTCTCGTTTAATACTTCAATTACACATATTTGAAATCAAATACCAACGATTTAATTCTCGCACTATTATCACATTCAAATTCACTTATGGCGTTTTCCATTGCTAAATCTGGATTTTGATCTGAAATTTAATCTTTTTTGTTACCAATTGAGCACGATGTTCAGATAGTTTTTCACAGGCTTCTCTTAAATCAAAACGAGAGTCACTCTAGTCAAACTGACAACTATCATTACTATTATTGCTAGTGCAAGGAGGAATAACTCAAAATAAATAAATAAAAAAAAAATTAAATATCTTTGCCCAAGGAACACAACAACTGTCAAAACTGGTCTTTTGACAGATCTAGGTCAAAAAAAAATTGATTTTTTTACCAGTTCAAAACGCCATTAGTTAATTCACTCAGTCAACACTATTCAAATAAGGTTCAGGTTACAATTTAGACTTACTCACTGGTTGTCGCTTCATCTCTTTTTTTACCACTCCACATACTGATCTAGAAAGAGATGGCATATTCTCAAACGTTCCCGCAGTTTGTTGATTGTTGGAGTAGTGGTTTTGACAAATACCAATGCTCAACTCATTCATTCCAGTGGGATCATAAAACGGATGTGTTTGATGTTCACACATTAGGGTTCGTTCGCACACTGCAATCTGAATTTATAACAACATTTGACTAAATCTGAATTTTAAAGGGGAGATCGTTATTGATCTAATCATATTTAAAGAAAACGTTTTATATAGGTACCGACATTCCAAGTTGGCTGAATAGTCTGGGCACCAGATGCTAGACATAGATTTTTTTTAAGACTATGAGCGAAATCAATGGCTATGATGGGTAAGTAAATGCCCAGCGTTGGTGCAGGATCTCAATTTATTCGGTATGTAACGCAAAACCTGAAGACATCTTATAAAGAATAAAGCTGTGTTGAAGATTTTTGGTTGGGTCAATAAAGTTAGAATGTTTGTAATATGATAAACGATTGTATTTAAATAACATAAACACATGTCAACTACTAATTGAGAAATTACATAAAAAAGTGCGTAATATAATTTCATTAATTTTATTTTACTTTAGTTTAATCGATTTTATTTTGATAATATGAAAGCATAAAATTGTACATTACATTTCCTATAATATATATTTAAATTCATGTAAGCAGTGATGACATCATTTCTATGTTCCATCGATGCTATCATTATTTTCCTTACATAAAGTAGTTGTATTACTCAAACTCAATGACATATTTGTAGGCATGTTTAAAGGCAAACATGGCAGCTGGTCCGCTGGAGGTGTAAAAAGTGGATGCGATGTAGATGTACTTCCGCTGGACTTTTTAACCTAAAAAAAAACAGAAAATAATTTGATATGAATAGAGTAAAACAAACAAGCAAAAAATTCTACGCAATATTCGTATCACTAGAAGGAGCTAATGTTAAAGGATTAAGTAGTCATGGTTAAACAGATATATAACGTATACTGACAATATTTTTGAAGATGTAGCGTGACACGCCAGTCATCTTGATCACATAAAAAAAAAGAAGCTATTACTATACCCGAACTATCATTGAACAACTTCATTGGAACACAACACATGATGCAATTGACATGTCACCCCCATAGCTTCTTATAGGCATTATTGCGAAATTCCGTTTCAGGTTGAATGGCAATCATTACTCCACTAAAATAAATCTTGATCAGTTAAAAATAAGAAGTGAATTTTTGCCGAAACAATTTAAAATTTAAATATTTTTGGATAATCATGTTCTAAAATTTGTAAGCTTTGTTTTGACGTCAACTCGCCAATGATTTAACTTATAAAATTTCCAATAAGGCTTTTCAATGACAGGTATAACTGGGCTCTTAGTGGTTGTGTACACGTTCATTGAAATGAAAGTCGTAGATAGATTTTATGTGAGCCAAAAAGGGAAGGGAAGATTACATCGAAAATTCATTTCACACTGAATTTACTTCACTCCCAAGCCGTTTCAATTGGTAGAAATCATTATTTAAATTTACTTTCGCTTTACTTACTTTTCTCTTTTACGAAAATATGAGGGCGCTATTTTAGATTCCATTTTGTTTAAGGTTTATGTTTCTAAATAATTCATTCCAATGAATCTTTTTTGTTCATAAGAATGAAAGTTGCTTGGATGAAGGTGTGGGCCGGCGCACTTATGCCATATGCCATTGCGTGGCGTTTGAGATAAATTGAAAGCATTTTAAAATACAGAAGAAGCTTTTTGCAAGACTTTAAACGTTGTTTTAGTATATTATAAGTTCTGGTCTGACGAAAATGGGTGGGTTATGATCATTTATCGATAGTCGATCGTTGATTGTGACGATTGATGATATAAATAGTATTAAGCTACGGTAGACCTAATGCGGTCCAAACAGATATAACCGCAATCCAGGTGAAACGATGGATAGGATCAGGTATAACGATGAGAAAAAATTGCGACATTTCTTAAAGCTGCTACAAAAGATTGCATGTATTAGGATGAGGATTCGTCGTGGGAAATCGGCTAAGGACAAAAGTCATTTACTTCAAGCCGATAAGTGATCGCCATTCTGTGATCCGCATCAAAGCTACGTTCTAAAACATAAGCCTAATATGTGCACACGCCCCTACCGTCGAGGCTGAAGATCCTATCGAGGAGGAGTTGTATGACCAGTTGGATGCAGCCTACGGTTCCTGTCCGGAGTATGAAAGTCGAACTCGGGGATTTCAATGCTAAAGTGGGAAAGGAAAACATCTTTGACTACAGACAATGGCTCCCGACTATCGTCTTGCAGCAGCTGGTAATACGGTGACAAGTAGCACTAGGTTCCCAAGGCTAAGGATCCACACAGCAACCTGGCGCTCTCCAGACGGTCGAACCGCTAACCAATTGGACCCTATGCTAATCGATGCGAGGCACGATTACAACATCCTCGACGTGCAAATACTTAGAGGGGTAAATATAGAAATATCTTGCAAATATCTTGTCGCGGCAAAATTCAGAGCTCGAATATCCAACGAGAAGAAGCTGCGAACTGCTCAGAAGGAGAAAGAGCCCGTGCCCCCCGAGAAAGAGCAGGTGGTATGATGATGAATGCGTATACAGAAAAAGGTGACAGAAGATGGGAATTGTAGATTTATGCAGCATTTTCAGCAGCTGCTTAATCGATATCAAGTAGAGAGAGAGATAGGACAAGAAGAGGACCCACCTCTAGTAAATGAAGAACCAGTTCCACCACCTAGTATAGAAGAAGTCGGCCTAGCTATAAAAAAGCTTAAGAACAACAAGACCGCAGCCTCTGATGGCGGAGCTTTTTAAATACGGTGGTGATGTTTTAGTATGAAGCATGCACCGAATCATCAACCAAGTGGAAGAAAACATGCCCCATCTACAAAAAAAGGCGATCCTATGCCTTGTAAGAACTATAGAGGCATATCGCTGCTAAATGTCGCATGCAAGTTCCTATCCAAAGTAATGTGTGAACGTCTAAAACCTTTCTGCAACACACTAATCGGCACGTACCATTGCGGGTACCGGCCTGGCAGATCAACTGTAGACCAAATTTTCCCACTGAGGCAAATCTTAGAAAAGACCAACGAGTTTCTTGTACCAAGATGTGGATATCGTCCAAAAAGCCAAAACACGTCGACTACATAGGCTCGGCCACATCGAGCGAATGGACAATAACGATCCAGCTAACAGGATCTTCGAATTCCAGCCCCCAGGTTCAACAAGGCAAGGAAGACCGAACCTCCGTTTCAAAGACCAAGCCATCGCGGATGCCAGAGTGCTTGGTCTAGACAACTGGAAGCAGCGAGCCCGGGATCGTAGAGGATTGAAGGCTGCAGTGTCTCAGGCAGAGACTCTTCACGGGCGGGACCCCGATAAAATTAGTTTGATAGATAGGCTGCCCGATTGACTTGAAACTAAAGTATCTGCCAACTGCTAATAACTATGGCGTTATTGCAACGCGCACACATTACCCGATATTTTAGTCGACCGATTGCTCATTTTGCTCCAAACTTTGGCGCAGGATTTTTCATTTTCCTCCATTCCTCGAAATAACTTTCATTTTGCGACCGCTCTATACACAATCCAGTTACATAACTAGAGAATCGTTTGAGAGCAGTTGGCCGACTGTTGTATAGCTAGCTCACTCACCAACAACCCGGCTGTTGTTTTCTTGTACTGTAATAATAATAGTTTTGATACTGTGTGTCTTGTTGTCGTTCGTTCAGATGGAAACAGAGAGACAATTCTCCTACAAGTATTATCCATTTTGATTTGCAGGAATGTAGTCTTGTTAAGTTGAAGTGGTGTTTAATATTGAGATTGGTCATAGAATAACCAGGATTTTTTTTAGAAAGAATAAATGGCTTTATCTTTTTTTTGGATTTTGCATGAAGAACAAGGCTGCCTAGTTCTGTTGGCGATACTTCTAATATTGATGGCTTTATGAGAAATATGCCTAAAGATGAAAGCATTTTTTCTGTACCACTAAAGAAAACAATGACTATTACTTTAGGGTTAGGTTGAGGTACATAAGTATGTAGTTTGTTCACATAGGCTTATGATTTGTCAACGATTAATTTTTTTGCCAATGCTACCTACCGCTTTTGGTGACAGTCTCAGTTCATTTATGTTAGTATATACACTCTTAAGACTGTACTCCTCATTCAGACTGGTGTTTTCGGTTATGTTAACGTCATTTAGAGTATCAGATGCATCTTCGCCCATTAAAATCGGTTGCGAATTCTGAGAACTTTGAACTGAAAGTTCTTTTACAGAATACGGGGCTACAGTTATGCCTGAATTAATAATTGCATTTTCCAACACAAACGTCTGAGCAGTTGAGCCATCGCTCTTAATTTCAGTATCAGACTCATTTGTTTCCTCTTGCTCCTAAAATATAGAAATTAAATATTTATAAAATATTATTATAATGTATATCAAATGTAACAACCTCGTCTTGGCACAATTCATAAGCTAAAGACCAGGTATTTTTCGCAGATTGTGATCTTTCTAACATATATCCATTAGTGCTATCATTACTTTGTGCTGGAGGGGACCAAGAGTAGTTATATTGACATCCATTTCCTCTTTGCTTGTCGAGTTCTTCTTGCAACCACTCCACAGCCATAACCCAGTGTTTTGCAATATGTTGATTGGAATTCAACATTGCAAGCGCCACCTGACTTTTATGAAATAGTTGTGTTAAGCATTTAATTATTTGGTATGCTCTCTTTTGATAATGAGTTTTAGTTTTAAGAATAGTTTCAAGTAGTCCACCACGTTCATCGGCTACACCCATTAGGGCATTGTGAATACGGTGATTTTGCCATGTGTCTTCTATCAGTAGAACGTGCAGCAATAGATCTGTATGATGTCGCATATCTTGGCAATACGCAAAACCACATTGCCATAACAGTTCCGTTAATATACATCTTGAAAAATGTGGATTTTCCCAACAACAGTATTGGATTAATTTTAAACCCTCTTCTCCAACATTAGTATCCTCTATTAACTTTTTTATGTACCTGAAATGAAAAAATATATTATTTATTATATTATTATGTAATGAACGAAAAATAAGCATGCACCCAAGGCTCTGACGTGTCTGAGCTTTCAACTGAGAAACGGTTATTATCGAAATCACCTAGTTTGGACGCAGCTGTAGCTGCTCAGAAGTACATTTCTACGTCACCGATAATAAGCAAGCATATCAGAAGTTGTGTGTGCTGTGGCGCTTAATTAGGATTCATTGTCGGACTTTACTTTTTGAAGGATATAAAAGAAAATGTTAAATGTCAACAAAAAATTCCCGCGCCACCAATTCGAATAAATCAAAACTATTGAGAAAAGTAGACGTTTTGACCGCCCACCTAGAAGAAACCTTTAAAACCTTTGATGGTGAAGCAGTAGGAAGAAACTAACATTTCACAATTTAGCTCTAACAACACTAGCAACACCGAGAGGACTACACCGCGGCATCGACATTCTTTGTTGAAAATTATATTATATATAAGAGAAATACAGAAAAGCGTTTAAGAGAGTGAAAAACATAATTTTCGAATTATTCCTTTTCTCAAGAAGCTAGTCTTCATTTTTGCCTCGTAACGATAAGTTCGGATATTACTGTCAATAAAATAAAAGTTAAAACATACTGTCAATAAAAGTAAAACATTATATTCTATTCGTTTTTTTTGTGAGCCCGGTTTTCTCATATTTCTTTACATTGGTGCCGAAACTCGGGAAAACGGATTATATCGAAATTCCATAGTCATTGACAGTATAATTATGGAGTTTTCGGTTCGCCCTGCCTATCGTGGTCAAGTGACAAAACTCGTAAAATCTGTTAACGAGTATTTGTCTTCGTCCGAATCAAAATAAATCGACAAAAATGATGACGAAAACGACGGCATTGAAGAGAGAACTTTAATCGGTTCTTTAACGCCTGCAAGCAGCGCATGACAGTCTCACTACTGTCAACCAAGACATTATGAATAAAGGTCTAATTAAAGACGATTTGGGGAAGGAGTAAGAAAAAATCGCCGAATATCAAGATTCAGCAGTAGGGACGCTTGCGCGTATAAAAATTCTGTAAGCTAATTAAATAATAAGCGAAATAACGTTATGCCCGGCCAAACGACTCATCTGAGAATATGTCAGCGAATTTATGAACATCAGTGATTGCCGTTAAAGAAATTTGATGGTAGCTTCCAAGACTGGCTACCGTTATGGGAGGAATTCCGAAGCGCTGTGCATGACAATGCGAGTTTTCATTAAACGGAAAAATTTAATTACCTTGAATCGTTATTGGTAGGTAATGCAAAAAAGATTATCTCTGGCTTTACGGCATCGGAATGTTGCTATGACGCAGCCGTCTCACTCTTGCTAGAGCAGTATGGTAACACTGAGCGCCTTATAAAAAAACACATGCAGCAACTAATTTCTCTTCGCCCAGTTCAATCGCGGACAAACGTTATCATGACCTACATTCGTTCTCTTACCGCTCTTTAAGTTCCATCTACTCATTGTGATGTGATTCTAAAGTCCATTCTTCTTCGCTGTTTACCGGTGGAGCTTAAAGTAGAATACCACCGCACAGCGGAGCGAGACGAAAACGTTGATGAAAATGCCAACGGAACTTCAAGCAACTCTTCTTCTAGAGTATCCATTATTGGGGATAAGCAAGTACAATGCATTATTCTTTTTCTAAAAAGATAAGTTGAATCTCTTGTGGGATTCAGCCTACTGACATTCAAAGATAATAGCGCTTGTATATTTTGCGAATCTACCGCTCATGATACTAAATATTGCAGCAGAACAATGACACTGACAGGAAAGCGAGATTTTTTACGAAAGTCTGGTCGTTGCTTTCGTTGCGCACGACATGGGCACTTATCAAAAAAATGCCGTTGTGTAAATTGGATTAATTGTAAAATTTGTAAAGGCAAACAATTGACTAGCATGTGTGACCCGTCATATCAAAAGGCAATGGTTGCTTCTGCCATAGAAAATAGCGAGGAAATTGTCTCTGAAGCTTTTCAGGAGGAGCTCAGTGTATGCTCTTATAATCTAAATCAAAACCAAACAAATATAAAAGTGTTTTCGAAGACGGCTTGTTGCGTGGCTTTATCCCCGGGAAGAGCTAGAAATTTGCTGGTATGCATTGTCATCGATGATGGTAGCCACCATACCTTTATCCGAGAGAACACAGCAATCAACCTTGGACTTCCCACGGTCGGTAGCGTCAGGTTATCTGTTATGCCCTTTGGAAGTAAGGAACAGTCACCGGTTTAAATACTAAACAAAGTAAAATTAATCCTAAAGAGCCAATTTGATGCTAAAAGTGTAGATTTAGAGGCCATTGTGGTTCCGGATATTTGCGTCAATGTACTTCTGAAAAATTGAAGGATTCTCTCTCGGGACTACAGCTAGCAGATGTTATACACAAAGAATTACTCTTGCCAACCGCTGTTTCTTCGGGCTAAGAAGGCAGTTCAGTAGTAAAGCCCTCCCTCGAGCTACTTAGGAGTCTTATATAGGATCCTGATCATCCCAGTCCTGCTCTACGGTGCTGAAGCATGGACCGTCTCAAAAGCGGATGAAGAAATCCTTTTTCGATTTGAGAGGAAAATTCTTCGAAAAATCTTCAGTCCCGTTTGTGTTGACGGGCTGTGGAGACGAAGATTCAACCAAGAACTATACGAGCTGTACAGCGACATGCCCCTGGTCAAAAAACTCCGCATAGAACGTTTAAGATGGCTAGGACATGTAGAACGAATGGACACCAATACTCCGGCTCGCAGAGTCTTTGATTCCCAGCCAGACGTCGGACGCAGTAGAGGAAGAAGTGGCGCGCACAAGTAGAAACCGAACTCAACCAACTTGGAGTGCGCAACTGGAGGCAGTTAGCTAAGGACCGGGCTAATTGGAGAGGCATGTAGGTTGAGGCCCAGGTTCATTCCGGACTGTAGCGCCACTTAAGTAAATAAGTAAGTATTGCGTTAACGTAACATTTTCAACATAACTGATTAAACAAAAATAATAAAAATAAGTTTGAAATGCTAACAAGCACTTAATAACATGGTTATGAATTTAAATATTGTTTGCTACCTAACGTAATCTATAAATATATACTTTGAGCATATTATTTCCAAATCAACTGCATACCAAGTTTTTTTACGAGAAAATCCATATACATTTCGGATTTTTGCATTTAGGCCATATAAAGAAAATGGTAAGTATTTTTACTATTGGTCCTAAATGGGTTCAAGTGAAAACTTGTAACATATTTTGAATTTTTAACTTTCTCTTACAAAGAGAAAGGTATTGTTTTCGTAAAATATATCGATCACGAAATTTTGATTGATTCTAACGTTACGATGATAGCCAAGCCGTTTTGGCTGGAGAGATCATTATGAGCAGAACGATTTTCTTTAAACTTCGTATCCAGGTTTTCTTTGGTCATAATTCTAGGCCATTTTTTGTTTTACTCTTAGCCATTATAATAATGACACCTGCCATATAAAAATTAAACATAACCACAATTTTTTCGACGAAAGCACTAACGACTTTGATTAAACTTTATCTCCCGTATTAATAAAAAATCACTCTTCGCTTCTTGACCCACGAGTTATGTAGCTAACGGAAAGTGAGCTTATCCGTTTGCTATCTTTTGTTATTAATAAATATATTTTATATCAATGTTTGTTATAAGCTCTCTCTCTAATTTAAATCCCGACAGAACACTTCAGCACTTTACTAAAAAGTACTTAAAATAAATAAAATAAATAATAAAAATACTTCCAGGTACACGTATGATGAAATAAAATTATTAAGAGTACGTAATTTATATGTTTGTATGTGTAAAGCCAATGAAATTGAGAAAAATATTTTTGAATTTAAAAGCGAAACGTCATATCACAAATATTAAAAGTTATCCGCTCCGTATACATGAAATTCGGTGAGTTAAGTTTTCCGTTGTACAAATGTTTTTTTTATAAGAATTACAAGTTAACCAATGTGTTAGTTCTGACTCACTGTTATCCGTTTTTTTTCGAGAAAATCCATAAAATGGATTTTTGCATTTTGGCCAATTAAAGAAAATTGTCTGTTTCTCGCAAACTTTTTTGTCAAATCGAATGAAATTCAGAATACTAAAATGAATGTTTGCTAAGATTCCGCATAATTAGTATTGGCCCAACTATTCCTAAACGAAATTTTCAGCTTTGGTCAATAATGGTAAAATAATTATTACTTCAAATTACCTAGTAAACTTTCGTATAATCATATTTCGACGTTATTTATATCGATTTCAACATCAACAACCAAAATTATTGTGTATTATGAAAATCGTCAAATTCGCTTATGATTGGCATTTGATGTAACGCCCAACTCCCTGTAAAAGAGAATATTTAGTACGAACCAGTCGTGTACCCACCACTAATTTTTGGTGTATTTAAATATATATATTTTTTTAATTATGAGCGCCGTACGTGTAATTATTATTTGAGTTTCACTCAAAGTAATGAGAAGTTAACAGTATCTTAACGCATTGCTAATTTACTTGTGTTTCCGAAGTTGTGTCGTGTGGTTTCTGGGATTCTTGTTTTTATTATAAAATAAGAGTTATATGTATATTATATACTAATATGATCATTATAAGATTAATTATTGGCTCAATCGCTAGCGATTCGCAGTCGATCCATACACTTTGAGGTATATCTATTAAAATTAATTCTCTATGTTACAAGCTTGTCAACATTAGAAAAAAATCATCTTACACGAAAATTATAGGTATATATACGAATTTTCCCATTTAATTGTGTGCTTTTACTTACCCCGTTCTAACAAATAGCAGTTCTGCTGCATCTTGAGGTAATGGAATTAGTTCTTCAAACTGCATGTTAGGATCTTTGTATATATTTGGTATTGGATGTGCACTTTGGTTTGAACTCTGACATCTGTCAGAAATATCACTGCATCTTATTAAATGAGATACAACCTGATGCAATTTGTTTAGTTCAGGATATTGATATTTTATTTGGGGGACTGGACCGTCATCCAGAGCCGCTTGCATGAACAAAGTTGGAACATTTAACTACAAGGAGAAAAGATATTATATTCGCATCACTATAAACAAATAACATATTTACTTTTAAAAGGTGAAGTTTTTCTTTTTTTCCCAATCCAGCATACATGTTAAACAAACTAAAATAATGAGGTATATGTTTTCCATAGTCAGCTACTTCGCATTTAAGCAATTTTAAAACGCTAATTAAGATTTGTTCGCAAAGACTTGTTCCCTCAATGTTTGGTAATGGCTCATCGTTAATCGCGAAATGGCAGAAAAGTACAACCATTTTAACGAAAACAGTTCTAACTTCTGGTGAAGGGGCAATAAGAATATATTCCGCTAATCTTCCTGAAGGATTCAATAAGGCATTGTTTGCAAACCATCTTCGTACAGCCGATGAGTGTCTCAAATGAAGTGATATTGTGTCATACCTAAAAAAAAAGAAAATCTTATTACACATCTGAAATTATAAATGATGGATGATGATAAATGTGAAACCTTAAAAAATTCGCTTCGATTTCAAATATAACTGTATAACTGATTTATATATAAATAACAAGTATGGCACGCCTATAACAATGATCTATGTTAAATTATAACTAAAAAAAACAATACATTTTGAAGAATTTAATTTAGTTTTTACATATAAACATCAGAGTCTCGACATGCTGTGAGTTTGAGTGGTAAATAATACTTTCAGTTCGTCCATCTTTTTCACAGCCGGAAAGAGAATGTATACATTTTTTCACCTGTTTAAAATCTTTACGAATTTGGTACATAGAAAATGTATATTGCTCGGAGAGTTCAACAAAATAATTGTATAGATTAAAAAAAAACAAGTTTTTCTATGGCATGTGCTATGGGGTATAGCTTAATTTTACAAATGTTTTTGCGTCAAACGCTTTTTTTCGGAATTTCCTTAAAAATTGACCGTAAATCGTTTTTTTTTTTTTAAATAAAAAAAACGTCGCAAAAATCTGGTTGGATGTTGAAGAACGAGGGTAGACTCTGACTGCCTTTAAATGGCACTGCCCAGTGGTTGTAAGTCTGAATACACATCAATTGTGTTTATTTTTACCTCCAAATGTAACCCATGGGATACTGAGCTGAATTACCACATTAGTTATCGAATCAAACGCGACTGATAAATGTTGATTTAGTAAAGGGTTTTTCCATAAGAGCGCTAAATAAAACAAAAACGGTTTTGAATATCAATGAAATTCTTTATTCCTGTGAAAGTACGTTCGATGCCATTATGTATGAAACACGATTTCTTTTGCATGGCCACCACGGGCATGCTTGCAGAAGTCCAGACGCCGAACCCAATTTTCGACGGTTTTCAAGCATAAATCGACCGATACTGCTGCAATTTCACGTTCGATATTCGTACGAAGTTCATCAATCCTCGTTGGCTTGTTGGCATAGACCATAGACTTGACGTAGCTCCACAGGAAATAGTCTAACGGCGTCAAATCGCATGACCGAGGCGGCCAAACGACTGGACCATTTCGTGAGATAACTCGTTCTCCAAACTTGGTTTCCAAAAAATTGATTGTGGCATTCGCTGTGTGGCTTGTGGCGCGGTCCTGTTGGAACCACATGTCCTCCAAGTCTATATCATCCAATTGGGGCAATTCCCATTCACAGTAACGTGCCGGTCTTGATCATCACGGAAGAAGTACGGCCCAATGACGCCGCCGGCCCATAAACCACACCAAACCGTAATTTTTTCGGGATGCAATGATGACTCATGGAGTACGTGTGGATTGCTGCCTGACCAATACCGCATATTTTGTTTATTGACGAAGCCATTCAGCTAGAAATGAGCCTCATCGCTGAAGATGATTTTTGAATGCAAATCCGAATCATTTTCAAGTTGTTGCTCAACCCAATTCACGAACATACGACGCTTCTGGTGGTCAAGCGGCTTCAGTTCTTGCGTTGATTTAAGGATGTAGGCCAAGATCTTTTCGCAAAATTCGCCACAACGACGTCACAGAGATGCCCAACGCTTGAGAACGACGTGTGAGAGACACATTTGGGCTTTCTTCAACTGAAGCCTCAGCGGCAGCAATATTCTCGACACTACGGGCACTTCTTTGTCTCACTGGCACAAAAACATTTTGTCTGTGCCTGTGGATTCAAATTTTTCCACTAAACGCTCAATTGTCGATCTGCTAGGACGATTATGACGACCATAAATTGGACGTAGCGCTCTTAACGTTGAGGCCAATGACTCCGAATTTCGGTTGAAAATTTAATAATTTCGACTCGTTGTTGAATCGTATATCTTCCCAACATGAAATGGCAAACCTTACTGAAGAGAAATGTCAAAAGAGCGGCAAGAAAGATGGCGTCGTTTGCTGTCCCTGTCGATCAACTTTTGTAGCGTCCCTGTTGAAAAACTCGATATGATAGCACACGTGATTATGAGTATCGAGTACCGAATTTCTGTATTCTGACATCAGTGATCGAGCATATATTCATACGGCAGGGTTTGTGGTACCGAGTGGATGCATTTGTGTGAGAAAAAATGTAAAATGTTTTCATTTTGCAATTTAAAGTTTCTCTCATATAAACAAGAATGCAATCTCATTCACTCTGAACATTCTGAACCTTTTAATAAAACTATAATAAGCTATATATAAATATATATGTTTCAAGAAAATTAAAATTTAATTTGTAAAGATTAATGATTAACTAACTTTTTCGTTCAGTGGACTCACAATGTACATATTCTGACTCGGAAGACGAAAATAGAACCAATAATCCATTTAAAAGTTAAAAAAATTTAAATACATTTCATAACATTCACAGACACACAATAAATTTGACATTTGTATTCACTCACTCGTTAGCTGATGTGGTAATTCGACCCCTAGTCTCATCCAACAACATATGACTTGCTAAATGATAAGTGCTAGTTTTGATAACAAGATGAAAAGCAACACTATAAACAGCCTGATCAAACTGTCAGAATACCCCAACTGCACCTGGAATATGAGATTATTAAAATGGAGAGAAGAATGCAAGCGAACAAGCGGCAGTTCTAAACTGCTACGAAGCAGACATAACTGCTATCCAGGATATACGAGGGGAAGGACCTGACGAAAAGGGGACAACAAACTTTGACTACGGACCATGCGATAGTGAGCAGAAACAGCGACTATTCGGACTTCGCTACGGAACGAAATGAGAATAAAGCAGCACACGGTTTCCTCACCTAGATATCCATAAGGGGACATGCCGGTATCCAAACCAATAAACGGTTTTAATTAATTTTAATTTAAATATTCACATTGCAATAGAAAAGAGGCATGCACCCGAGATTATGGATGTCCGAACATTCCGAGGGGCTAACATCGACTCCGACCCCTATTTTGTTGCAGCCAAATCGGAAATACTATTAAACAATTTAATGTCGAAAGACTGCAATCACAAGGGACTGCTAAGGCCTTCGTGCAACGCGTATCCCTTAAGCTCTCGATTAACATCATACAACTAGCATCGAATGTCGAAGAAAAATGGCAACAAGCCATTAGATCAGCCGCAACTGATGTGCAAGGTTTCTGGCACTCATCACCAAGTGAGGATAGCAATATCTAAGCTCATGCTTAAAAAGACTGTCGGAAATGACGGCCTTCCCGCAAAGCTTTATAAAGAGACTTGGTAAGTAACATAAACCAAATCATAAGCTAAATCTGGTCGGATGAAAGTATGCCTACAAGATCCTTCATGCCTTATCAGTGCGGTTTTAGGCCTGGAAAGTCCATAACTGATAAAATCTTCACACTTCGTCAGATCCTGACCAAATGGATAACCACTATCTATTCATCGATTACAAAGCCGCATACGATAGCATTTATATTGACGACCTGTACAGAGCCACGTCTAGTTTTGGTATTACGCAAACTCGTCGGACTGTTAAGTTCATCAATCCTCGTTGGCTTGTTGGCATAGACCATAGACTTGACGTAGCTCCACAGGAAATAGTCTAACGGCGTCAAATCACATGACCGAGGCGGCCAAACGACTGGACCATTTCGTGAGATAACTCGTTCTCCAAACTTGGTTTCCAAAAAATTGATTGTGGCATTCGCTGTGTGGCTTGTGGCGCGGTCCTGTTGGAACCACATGTCCTCCAAGTCTATATCATCCAATTGGGGCAATTCCCATTCACAGTAACGTGCCGGTCTTGATCATCACGGAAGAAGTACGGCCCAATGACGCCGCCGGCCCATAAACCACACCAAACCGTAATTTTTTCGGGATGCAATGATGACTCATGGAGTACGTGTGGATTGCTGCCTGACCAATACCGCATATTTTGTTTATTGACGAAGCCATTCAGCTAGAAATGAGCCTCATCGCTGAAGATGATTTTTGAATGCATTTATATTGACGACCTGTACAGAGCCACGTCTAGTTTTGGTATTACGCAAACTCGTCGGACTGTTAAGGATGACGATGGAGAATTTGAACTGCTCCATCAGGGTCAGAAACGACCTCACCGAGACATTTGATACCAAAAAAGGTTTTAGGCAGAGCGCTGCGCTGTCATGTGACTTCTTTAATTTGACTGTTGAAAAGATTGTGCAAAACTCTCAAGCCAACACCAGAGGCACAAACATCCGAAAATCGGTGCAACTACTAGCATACGCCGACGATATTGACATTATTGGTAGGACTCAACGTGATGTCATAGCCACGATTGCTAGTATAGAGAAGGAAGCGGCAAAAATGGGTTTAGCAGTAAAACTAAGTAATATGCTGACAACACGAAAGAACACACAACATCGACGAATTGGACAGAACGTCACCTTTGGTAGATATAACTTTGAGGTAGTTGGGACTTTGTTTATTTCGGCTCCGCTATTAACTCTGACAACAACATCCCGTCAGAAATTGAACGAAGAATTACTCTTGCCAACCGCTCTTTCTACGGGCTAAGAAGACAATTCAGTAGTAAAGCCCTCACCCGAACTACTAAGGAGGCCATATATAAGACCCAAGTCATCCCAGTCCTGATCTACTGCGATCTTCGGCGCATGGACCGCATCAAAAATGGCTGAAGAAATCCTAGGTCGATTCGAGAGGAAAATTGTCCGAAAAATCTTCAGTCACGTTTGAGTTGACGGGCTTTGGAGATGAAGATTTAACCACTGACAGACATGACTATTTACTTTAAGGTATATCGATCTCTCTATGTTACAAACTGTGTATTAAAACTTATTTAATTGTGTTACAACCCAATAATTCATTTATTTCTTTTATTTAACTTTTCTTTTCGTTAACTATTTAACTTCTTAATTTCATTCAAAATTAAATTTCATATTAAAAATTACAATCAATAACTATCACATGCTACTCGTTATTTTAAAAGAACGATTAGAAAAACTTCCATTCGTACTGTACAACAACTTTTTCTTTAAATGTGCTAAGCTGTACAAAAAGTAGTGTGTCAAGGAAATAAGTAATTGCTATGTATGGATATGTAAATAATATTTCGGCAACTGTACCACCACAGGGGCATAAATACCATAAATACCAGTGCGGTCATCAATTCGGTCAGCTGTTTTCTTCAGCCAATTGAAAACCTCACCAAACTTCTTGCGCGTTTATAACCTCTGTGCTTCAACAGATACTGCAGTCTTGGGACACCATACCTGTGGGTACTTTTTAATTTTATAAGTATCTTTAAATTTTGCCCCTTTGCTGATATACTAATAAATCAAATTTTAAACTACACTTCGTCTTTGATTGCGTCACGAGAGGCGTAAAGGAAATTTTAAATCAAAGGTCCACACGCTGAAACTGCTCTACCGACAACACAACCGACACGACACCACGTCATATTGCCACCCAAGTAGTTGTTTGATTTTATTTCACAAGACGTAGAATATAAGGAAGAGTGAACGCATTTCCAAGCGAAGTGCTACAAACGCATAAACAGACAACATGGCTCAACTATCCGCTGAACAGCTGAGAGAACTCATTGCCGCTACGAAAACGCAATCTGTAAGCAAAGGCAGCGTTATCCACTTGCAGTTTAAGTCGAGAGTTTTATCGCTACGAGAAATATTTACAAATATATTGAGCGAATATCTGAAGATGATGCTATAAAAGGATTTCCACTTCTGTTGCAATATACTGCTATAGCCTGGTGGTAAGGTGTACAACGAGAATCTACAACATGGCAAGATGTGCTTACACTGCTACGCAATGCTTATGCTCCAGCTAAGCCAGCATACAGAATATACCTGGAAATATTCGAGCAAAAAAAAAGGCCTAAGGAATCCACGGACGATTTTATTTCCGCAAAACGAGCACTGCTTGCTCAATTAATTGAACCTGTTCCAACCGAGCGGATGATGATCGATATGGTTTGCTAAGTCTAAACATTCGAGACGGAGTTCCACGAGATGGCATTAAAACTTTCAAAGATTTGTTCACCAAGGAAAAAGCGGTAGAACTTTATATAGCTGAAATGTCAGCCCAATATACATATTGCATGATTCCCTTAGACGTGATGAAGTGACACCTGAGCGAAAGAAAAACAAATAGGATCTCTTCCCTCCCTCAGTTGAAGTAAAATAACACGAAGATGAATTGGAACCATTTTTCACAGAAATCCTCTCAATAGACGTCGAGCTCCGTAAAGGCGAAGGAATTGACCTAAGTTCCAATGAAAGAGATCGTTAAAATGAATTGCTGACAAATGAAGAATGTGCTTTCGACGTTTTATCCGAGCCATGTCCATTTGCAATCCATACAATTAACACAGGTAATCATGGTCCGTTTGCAACAACGCCAAACCGACTTTCGCCCACTAGAAGAAATCAACTTAAATCAGAAATCATTAAACTGTTGGGAAGTGATATTATTGAGGAGTGTGAATCACCTTGGGCAGCACCTGTTGTGCTGGTGCCTAAAAAGTATGAAGGGATACGTGTCTGTATTCACTACCGTCGGTTAAATAGCATAACAGCTCCTGACAGATATCCTTTACCAAGGATCGACTACCTTCTTCACTCAACAAAGAGAACCATGTTTAAAAGCACTCTTGACTTACGGTCAGTATATTATCAGATACAAATGGCAGAAGAGGATATGGACAAAACTGCATCCAACACACCATTGGGAATGTTTCGTTTTAAGAGAATGCCTTTTGGGCTACGAAACGCCCCAGCAACTTTCAAAAGGCTAATCGACCGATTCTAGATGATTCTAACTCATCTAGACGATTTAATTATATACTCCAGCAGTTTTGAAGAGCACTACCATCACTTAGAACGGATATTTGAACGCCTGAAGATGTTCAAACTAAAAGTGAACAGGGAGAAATCAAAATTTTGCTGCGCAGAAGTTAAGTACCTTGGACAATTAATCGCAAATAAAGGGATACAAGTTGATCCTTATAATACCAACGCTATATCAAAAAGAGTCAAAGAACGCTTAGCTAGTCATATCGTTTTAACAAACCTGCTCATGGTACCGCCGTTTTTTTTTTAAAGCATTAAGCAACCATTAAGTATTAAAAGCATTAAGCAGCAAACAAATTTCGTGGATACGTCGAAGGTGAAATAACCCTTATAACTGATCAACAACCGTTGAAATGGTTATTGAGTCTAAAATCACCTACTGGTAGACTCGCAAGATGGGCATTACAGTTACAGCCCTATAACTTTCAAATCGATTATACACCAGGAAGAACCAATACAGTCGCTGATATGTTATCACGGCCACCATGCAGTGGTTCAGAACACATAAAATCTGGATGCGAACTCTGCGCATTTGAAGTTGACATTCCTGCGAGAAAGCCTAATGAAATTCATGAATCACAACTCCTATATGATCAACTAAGTTCAGTCATTGCAACCTTTGAAAACAACACTGAAGATATCTCTAGATCGACTACACAATGCATCCACTGCCGGTCATTATGGTATCATAGAATAGCGTCGAGATACTATTGGCTTGGAATGCGTAAAGACATTACCCTTCATATAGGTAATTGTCTTTAATGTTTAAGATACAAATCTAGTAACCAAAAACCAATAGGTCTACTTATAACTGTATCAAGCAACCAACGGTTCGAAATATTACCAGTAGATCACAGGAGAAACAGGAGAGGTGCAAGCGAACAACTAGGGGAAGCCCTAAACTGCTACAAAGCAGACATTACTGCTTTCTAGAAAATACGATGGGACGGGCCAGGCAAAAAGAGGATGAAAAACCGTGACATCTACTACGGACCGTGTTATAATGAGCGACTATTCGGATGCGGACTTGTGATAAGTGCATGACTTAGGCAAGAAGTCTTATGTTTCCAAGAAAGTAGCGAACAACATCAGTTTTATATGCGCTCACGCCCCAACGGAGCAAGAAGGATTGCTTCTACGAGCTCCTTGACAACAAATATGAGCGACTACCGAAGTACGATGTTAAAATCGTGTTGAGAGATTTTAACGCAAAAGTCGGAAGAGAAGACATCTTTTGCCGTATTGTCGGAAAACTACACGACAACACGTCTGGTAACGGACTTAGGCTAATTGACTTCGATACGGAATGGTTTCCTCACCTCGATTTGCATAAGGGGATATGGCGGTCTCCAGATCAACGAACGGTCAACCAAATTGATACATTGCGATAGACAAGAGGCACGCATCCAGTATTTTGGATGTCCGAATATTCCGAGGAGCTAACATCGACTCGGACTAGTACCTTGGTGCAGCCAAGGTGAGAATGCGGATATCCAAAACGCCACAACAATCCAAAAATACTGGAAAAAAATTGATGTCGAAAGACTGCAATCACAAGACACCGCCAAGACTTTCGCGCAACGCGTATCCCTTAACCTCTCGATTAACACCATACAACCAGCATCGAATGTCGAAGAACAATGGCAACGATGCCAATAAGCCTTTAGATCAGCCGCAACTGATGTGCTAGGTTTCTGGCGCACACCAGCAAGAAACCCCTGGTTTGATGAGGAATGCCGACAGATGCTCGCAGCCAAGAACGAGGCCTACAAGGCTAAGCTGCAGGTGAAGACGAGATCTGCCATTGAGATCTATAGGCAGAGAAGGAGGGAAGAAAGAAGAAAAAGAGCAAGAAAACGGAGCGATCCAGGATATATAGAGATGCCACTCCAGGAACGATGTTCGTAAGTTTAACCAAAGTTTAAAATGTAAAAGCCAAGGATACAAAGCTCGAACAGAATCCTGTCGAGATGAGCAAGGAAATATCGACACAGTCGATGCTGATGATATGGAAGAACCACTTCTGCAAACTGTTTAACGATGGCGAACAACATTCCGCTATCAGGCAGAACGAACCATTCAATATTGGCAACGAAAGCTTAAACTGCCAACCACCCGACCTGAGTGAAGTGAGGATAGCAATATCTAAATTCAAGTTTAATAAGGAAATGACGGCCTTCCTGCTGAGCTTATAAAAAGCCGGCGGTGATGTCTTGGTAAATAACATCCACCAATTCACAAGCCAAATCTGGTAGGAAGAAAGTATACCTGAAGAATGGAACCTCAGCATCGTTTGTCCTTTCCACTTAAAAGGAAAACCTCTAAATTGCGCCATTTACAGAGGCATAAGTTTCCTCAACATCGCCTACAAGATCCTATCTGCCGTAATATGTGAACGCCTGAAACCGTTTACCAACAACCTGATCAGCCCTTATCAGTGTGGTTTTAGGCCAGGAAAGTCCACAACCGATCAGGTCCTGGATAGAATCCAAGATGTCCAAATCGATACTCACCACGTCTTCATCGATTTCAAAACGAGATACGAGAGCATTTATAGAGACGAACTATACACAGCCATGTCTATATTTGGTATACCGCCCAAACTAGTCCGTTTGTGTAGGATGACGATGGAGATTTCTCGCTGCTCCATCAGTATATGAGGGCAAGACGAAATATATGCTGTCAACACGATAGGAAACACAACATCGACGAATTAGACAGAACGTCACCATTGACAGATATAACTTTGAGGTAGTACGGGACTTTGTCTATCTCGGCTCCGCTATTAACTATGACAACATCTCGTCAGAAATTAAACGAAGAATTACTCTTGCCAACCGCTCTTTCTTCGGGCTAAGAAGGCAATTTAGTAGTAAAGCCCTCACTCGAACTACTAAGGAGATCCGATATAAGACCCTGATCATTCCAGTCCTGCTCTACGGCGCTGAAACATGGACAGTCTCAAAATCGGGTAAAGAAATCCTTGGTCGTTTGGTCTTTGATATGAGTCTCCGGGGGTTATTTTTTTATCGGGTTAAGATCCCTCATGCAGACTTGAACTTTGTTAAATGAAGATGAAAATAGTACAAAACAGGACAAAAATTGTAAATTATTTCTAAATTGAAATACTAAAATACATATGTATTAAATGTCTTTTCTAGAGGCTAATTTGTGATTTACATACTATTGTTTAAATATACTCCTAGCATTAAGAGAGGCTTGCAACGTTATTGTGTGTTCTGATAAAGACCTTAATTTTTATATGTAAGTATTTTAAATAATTTAAAGTTAATATAAATTGATAAATGATTGTTTATATAAATTAATAAGTTATTAAACTCGAGTTTCCTGGGACGGTATTAGTAAAAATATACAGAGCACATACTTTTCAAATACACAAAAAATTAAACTCTTCGGAAAATTTACTGCCGAACTATTTACATCCCTTTTATATTATAACCTTTCAATAATCAATTAAAAGTTTATAGATGCTTGTAAATATAATTGTTAAAAGATTAACTCACCATTCAATGACAGGTCCTCTTAACGTTTTCTTCGTCTTAAATCCAGAATGAAATAAAAAATGAGAAGCTAACTGTACACCTAATAATGAGAGTTCCTCAGCAACCAGTGTCTAGAAAAAATTAATAAGCATTTCTTTATCAAAATGTTTAATTTAAGTGTTAAAATATGTATTGTATAGATTTTATATAGAAATAAATTAAAATCCTTAAAACGTTGGGCGAAAAGCAGCAAAATTTACTTCAACAATATGTCAAGGTTTTGGCGATATCCCTGGAAATTTCCTTTTACAAATCAAACTGCATAATTTATTGTATTTCCAATAAAATGCTTCAGAGCAAATATATTAGCAAAGGTTTTTTGTTTAAGCATTTGTTGTTGGCCACGTTCCAGAATTCTAAATACATAGAAATAGTAAGCAAAAGTGACTTTTGCAGTTTCAATTTCCCATATTTAAAGGTATTTAAAAAACAGTTTTACTTTTAATCTCATTTGGCTGGAGCATTATTGGCCATTCGCTAGTTGAAGTCTACGTGTTTTTACATTTTGTACTAAATCCACATCTTGGTACAGCTCATGAAGTTCGTGGTTATATATTCTTCATCATTCTCAGCTATCTTGCTTTTTTCCAGCACTCGGCTGCCGAAAGTAGGGCTGGTAAGACTTTTGAGTTAAAAGCGTTGACCCCGTTTTTTCGCTAAACCGAAATAGAATATGATTCCTAGGGCCAGTCTTTGTCGTTTCTTCACTAAGGTTTCATTCATGAGGTTGATGATGACTCCGAGGTAAATAAACTGTTTAACTACTTTAAATTGATGCTATCAAAAGTGACATTTTGTCCAAGTTTGTGCTTCGACTGCACTTTGTTTGTTGATACCATATACTTTTTCTTGATATACTACAAGACCGAAGCTTTTCGCCTCTTACCCCATTGCATAGAAACGATGCTGAAGTTCCATTCATCAGGTATATTTCATCCGTCTAAATTTATCTTCTGAGTTACTGAATTTTATCTACAACCATCTCCACCTTTATAAATCTCTACAGGATAAAGCTATCCTCACTTTTATTTATTTGTTTACTTGTATCCCAAGCTTGGACGTTCAACACTTTGGTAAAGTGTAGAAACATCATTGCCGGAATATGAGGATCTAAGAGTGTAGAGGTAATGTGTTTACATGTTGAGTGTAAGGTTGCGCGTTCAATCCCAGCCAAAATCCACGAAACTTTTATTCAAATAAATAAAAAACATATGCGAAGGCTACAATCCACTGTGTGTATCGTTTTATACCCTATCCCAATCCATCCTTTAAGTTAATATCCCTTAAATTTGGATTTTATGACAAAGATATATTAAAATGGAAATTGTCGCAACATATTGTTCAGACAGTTTATCAAAATCTTGTATGGTTCGACCAAAAAAACGTTTTTCTCCTGCATATGGTATGGCGTAAGGTATAAAAACGCCGTAAGAATGATATATTGAAGAAATGTTTGTATTACCAAAGCACATTATTTTGCATCGCTTTTTTTTCGAAATGTGTAAAATTTTACCGAAAAATGTATAGACGAAATATAGGCATTAAGATTGTTTAGATATCTTCTTCAGAAACTTTTCCAAAACCTCTAACGGTTTGGCAGTGGGCGGACTTCTAGCAATGTTTACACTTGTTCGAACAGCACGTAAAAGGATCACATGTACCAAATTTCATTATCCTAGCTCAAAATTTAAGGCCAAAAAACCGGTTACCTATAGACGGACGGACGGACAGACAGACATGACTTAATCGACTCAGCTAGCGATTCTGAGTCGATCCATATACTTTGAGGTATACCTAGCTCAATTATTTCTCTGTGTTACAAACTATATATCAAAACTAATATACCCCTATGGGATAGGGTATAAAAAAGGTCGGCAGTTACTATACACAAAACTTCAGAGTTCTGTGAATATAAAGAACACAAAAATATTAACTCCCCGAAGTTAGTTCGGCCACCACCCATTGAGTGGCGGTCTCCAGATCAATGAATGGTTAATTAAATTGATCACATTGCAATAGAGAACAGGCATACATTCAGTATATTATTAGTCCGGACATTCCGAGGGGCTAACAGCGACTCGGAAAACCACCTTTTTGCAGCCAAGGTAAGAATGGGCATATCCACCACGCCGTAACAAATAAGAAATAGTGTGAAATAATGAATGTCGAAAGACTGTAAATCGCCAGAGACCGCCAATGCCTTCGCAGAACGCGTATCCCTTACCTCTCGATTAACACCATACCACCAGCATCTAATGTCGAAGAACATTGGCAACGATGACACAAGCCATTACATCAGCCGCAACTGGTATGCTATGTTTCTGGCGCCCACCAGCAAAATACCCTAGGTTTGATATGGAATGCCGACAGGTGCTTGCAGCCAAGAACGAGACCTACAAGGCTAAGCTGCAGGTGAAGACGAGAGCTTGCACTGAGCTCTATATGCAAAGAAGAAGCGAAGAACACCGGCTTTTCAGAAAGAAAAAACAGCAAGAAAAGCGCACGACCCAGAAACGAAGTCCAACAATTTTTTGCAAAGTGTAAAACACCAAAGCCAAGGATACAAGGTTCGAATAGAACTCCGTAGAGATGAACATGGAAATATTTTAGTTGAGACACACTTGATGCTGAGGATATGGAAGAACCACTTCTGAAAACTGTTAAACGATGGCGAACAACATTCCGCTGTCAGGCAGAATGTTACATTCAATATTGACAACGACAGCGAAAACTGCCAAAAACCCGATCTGAATGAAGTAAGGATAGCAATATCTAAACTCAAGTTTAATAATGCTGAAATGACGGCCTTCAGTTGAGCTTTATAATCCGGCGAAGATGACTTGGTAGGAAACATCCACCAACTCATAAACCAAATCTGGTCGGTTGAAAGTATTCCTGAAGAATGAAACCTTAGCATCGTTTCCCCGATCCACAAAAAAGGAGACCCTCTGAGCTGCGCCAACCACAGAGGCATAAGTCTCCTCAACATCGCCTACAATTGGTGAAAGCCTGAAACCAATTACCAACAACATGATCGGCCATTATCAGTGTCGTTTTGGCCAGGAAAGTCCACAACCGATCAAATTTTCACACTTCGGCAGATCCTGAAAAAAAAAGAAGAAGTCCAAATACATACCCAGCATCTATTCATCGATTTCAAAACCGCTTAACAGCATTTATAAAGACGAACTATACAGAGCCATGACTAGTTGTGCTATATCGCCCAAGATCGTCCGTTTGTGTAGGATGACGATGGAAATTCTCGCTGCTCCATCACAGACGGAATCGACCTCACCAACACATTCGACACCAAAAATGGATTTAGGCAAGGCGATACGCTGTCATGTAACTTCTTCAATCTGATTCTTGAGAGGATTGTGCAAAACTCCCTAACCCACACCAGAGGCACAATTTTTCCAAAAATCGGTGCAACTAATAGCATACGCCGAAGATATTGAAATCATTGGCAGGACTCAACGTGATGTCATAGCCACGTTTGCTAGTATAGAGAAGGAAGCGGCAGAAATGGATTTAACAGTAGATGAAAGTAAGACTAAGTATATGCTGTCAACACAAAAGCACACACAACATCGACGAATTGGACAGAACTTCACCATTGGCAGATATAACTTTGAGGTAGTACGGGTCTTTGCCTACCTTGGCTATTAACTGCGGCTCGCAGTCTTCGATTCAAAGCCAGACGTCGGAGCAGTAGAGGAAGACCTCGCCTTAAGTGAAGCACTTAGCTAATGACCGGGCTAACTGGAGAGGCTTGCTTGTTGAAATCCAGATTCATCCCGTACTGTAGCGCCACTTAAGTGAGTAAGTAAGATAGGTTTAACGTGCAAGTGATTAAGCATTGAAACTTTTAAACTGCCATGCAAATGATATTCAAAAAATGGCGATATACGAATCCAGAACAAACTTGAAATCAAAACTAATTTATTTACTGGATTAGAAAATATTGGAAGTTTTAAAATATATAGTAAGCCAAAATTTCCTTATTTTTAAAATCAAACAATAACTGTTTTTTTTTTTGAACATTTTCAGAGTTTCGTCGTAAAAATCCAAAAACCCGTTTAAAAAATTTTGTTTTTGTTATTTGAATATCTAAAAAGGAACATTTGCATTACAATGATGCTCTTTTTTTTTAAGAAGATTATCGGAAAACTGTTTTTGACTCTATTTTAAGGGATGAAATTGGATAGTGCATAGCAGTGAATTTTACAGTTATAAGTCAATATATTACATTTGTAAGATACTAACGTTAAAAAATAGTATGCCTACTCCTTCATAATAAATTAAAAGATTTGTTATAAATCAAATACCTATGTGGTACGTCATCGTCACGGACAATTGAAACGGATAATGTACCAAGTAGATCATTTACTAAAATCAGTAATTGACCAAAGCTACAGAGGTTATTATCACTGTTAATGTTTCAACAGCTAAACAGGAAGACATTACTAAAGCAGTATCAGACGCTTGTCTTGTAAGAATTAAAAGAATAAATGAGAGCATTCCTACTCCTCAAAAGGTTTCCATCAAATATGAAGAAGCAAACGCATTAGACCTATTTATGGATCTGCGACTTACAAACGAAAAATACCGTATACTAGTGCAGTCCTTCTGGCTTCTTAGTCATAACACTTGCCAAGAAAGCAACACTTCCAAACCATGTTGAAATAAAAGAAACTTCTGCCACAGTCAATCTTCATGGTAAGATGAGTTAAACAACAAGACGAATTTTGGAAATCAAGACCGAACATCAATTAATTGGAATTCTTACATTACATAATAATAACAAAGCGTAGCATCAACGGATGTCAACGTGTTAAATTCTTAGTTCATCCTCTCAGACTTTTAAAAGTTCAAGTTTTGAATATTGGAAGACACCAAAAAGCAAAAAACAAATTGTTAATCTTCTACCGACTGAATTTGAAGTTAATGAAGAAAGTGGTTGCTGTTAATCACAATTGTTTGTTAACTATGATCGATTGAAAGTTTTTAAATAAAATTACTGAAACAAAGTCGACCCAATCGTATTTGATTTGTAAACTTTCCAAAAAAAACGTCTACATATAGTGAGATTCAATAAATAATAATGAACAAAATATGGAATATGAATCTCAATTAAATGCTGAAATCATTAACTGGATTTATTTTTACAACAACCGTATTTACTTAAACAAGACACAAAATACAGCCGAAAATATCGGTACCAAATAAGAAGAAAAAAAATGAGAAAACAACAAATATAAAACAAAATTTTGTCAAGAATTTGGACTTGATGTTGATTAACCAAAGCAAGGATTTGGGAGCACTTACGATAAAAATACATCGAGGAGATTATTTGCAGAAGAAGAAATAAGTTATAAGAAGACTTAAAGTGATTTAAAGTAAATATTAAACGATTTAAATTGCGTAAATCGTACCAAGTTAGGAGTTTTTGCAACGGCAACATTAAAATTATTTAAGGAAAGATATCCCTTCATAAAATATTGCATGGCAAAGTATAATCGATAATCAGTCATTACGAATTGGAAAATCAGCCCTAGCGAGGTATCCGACGGAGCGGGAAATTTTCCAATTTTGTACGATTCGGAGGATTTTAGCTTCTAGGTATTCTTCCAAAAAGGTTTTCTGAATATTTCTTCGAAATTTTATAATACATCCAAGGGAATTGCGTTGAAGTGCGTTCAGGTGCATTTGTCGTGCGATTTTTGACAGCTAAGTGCAATTCTTTTTGCGATTTCCTCCGATGTAAATTCTCTGCGGAATTTATTTACGAATTGTAGTGAAGTGATTTTTCCAGATGACACATACCTTGAATGAAATATTAACCTCCGACGAAGTACGCGTTGCGGAAAACTGTCCGCTCCGACGGGTACGAAGTATAGGTACCAAAAGGTTTATTCCAGATTTATTAAAGAGTTATTACAGATGTTTACAGCCTGACCAAATATTTTTTACTAGTCATGTTCGAACTGAAAACGACTCTCTGCAGAAATGACAATTTTTCAAGAACAAGAACAATTTTTCAAGAATTTAACTTTAAATATTTGAATAAAAAAACATTCTTTAAGTAGATCTCTTCTTTTCTTCTACCAATAGTCTTATAGATCTCTGAAAACAAAAAGTTGTATACTTGGTTCGTTAACTGTGCACAGCTACAGGGTTTCCGACGATCCTCACAAAGCAGCAAGATACACCGTTGGGAAATTGTCTACACTCGCTAACCACATAAAGGAATTTTCGTCTTTCAATTATCTGCCAGCTAGTAAGCTCTTTTACGTGTTTACATCCCGATCACGTTTGCGACCAGCATCTACTAACGGTTACTACTGATATAATCTGACAAATGGAGACGTGTCTAGGAAATACCTATTTCGTGCACTTTTCGGGAACTGGGACGGGGAGTCGCAAGCACTTAAACCGAATTAACCCGAGTTTGGCGAAACCGATCAAACGAAGCGAATATTATATAAATATATATATATTAACCCTAGTTGAAAACACGATTCGGTTTGGGTTGGTTAATTTTTGGGTAAAAAAAACAAACCCTGAACACATAAACAGCGGCAGTTAGTTAGTAAGATAGGACAAGTGCCACGGTAAGTACTTCGTGTGTATTACTCGTGTTGACTAATTCGGTTTCCCTTTTGATTGAATAAATTCCAATTCGGGTTAGGAAATATACTTTTATGGATAGCACTCCATCTATGATTCGAGTTGAACCTACTAATCAGAATTCAGATGATGAAGATCAGTTCTCATTGGTCAAAATGATCGATTAATCAATGAGATTCTGAAATCCGGAACACGGCCAATGCTTTGCTCCATAAGGAACATACATTCATAATTGTTCAAAATACAGAAGTATCAAAGTATCCATTATTTAATACAACGGATCGCTTTATTATTTATATCTTGCACTAGAAAGATGACAGTTTTTAGATTGATTGGTTTATAATGGTTTGAGCGCGCGTCAAGGATGGACACCAGCAAAGAGTAAATGCGTAATAGTTTTTCTTTAATTAATGATAAAACGCAACCCAGGCGGCTGAAAATGTAGTTAGTTTTTTAACCAGATATGGTAACAGCCATTTTGCACAGCTTTAGTTTGTATATATGCATTGCGCAAAAACCTGTTCGAACCAATTGAATAAGGCTGAATGGACCCGTTATTTGCTTATAAACGGCGGACTTACCATCAAAATAAAAACGTAACGGCACATATTTGACCTCAATGGGATCATTCTAACAATGCATAATAAAACCTCCAATTGTATGCAAAAGTAATGGATTTATTTTAACTACACCTATCTTACAAATAAGTTTTTTTTAAATCGGTGTTATCCAACTCGCTTAGATTAAGACTCGTTCTTTTTCTGCTTGGTGAATCACTTATCCTTACTGCCTAACGATCACCGTTTACCGCCCAAATATATTGCCTATGGTCAACCAAAAGTATTGGTCTTCAAGGAACTTGCACCTATTCTAATCCATCTAAGCTGTTTTCCAAAAATCTGAGTTAATAGCCATATTCAGAATAACTACATTACTCTTAATTAAAACTGTTATTTTATTCTTCAAACTTTTAGAAGCTTAGTTATGTGTTTATTTTTAACCAAGTTTAAAGTTTAAAAAAACGAAATGTCAGTCAAACCTGACAAATAGTTTGGGCTCTAGTATTCCAATTGTACAGGAGATAATAAGAGCAACAATAATGCTAATGTCATTCCGTTTTTCATTACGCTCATAAAAAAATAGAAATAACTTACCGGTTTCTCCTGTTTTGCTGACGGGACGCTTGAACTAACCAAATTTTTTACGAAATTAAAGAACTCAACAGAAAAAATGCTCTTTGAGTGTAAGAATCGTATGTTTTGAGTCCTGTAATAAAAGAAAAAAAAATTATATTTAATATACAAAGTCGATCTGCAATAAAATAAATCTACCGAACACTTGTTTCTATTGCCTTTGGCATTGGTAGAACATATGAACTTTCTGCGAGAGAAAGTTGTTGAACGCTTGGTTTTATTTCAATGGGTTTCTGATCACATCTTGTGTAAAATAACATATATGCATTCCACCACCTTTTTTGTCTTCTATATTGCATACGTTTTAAGTTATTGTCGTATATTTCGCCCATGTATTCTCCGCCAAAGCATTGAACTTTCATCTCCTCGTCCTCATTCATTTTACATTGTGTTACCTCATTATCATCAAATTTATACCATTGTTCCGTTCCAGTAGAAGGATCTCTAAATATATAAATATATGCATTAAGAATATATTTCCTTGTATTGATATAAAAAAATATATTACTTATACAAAATATAACTGAAATAATGCCCTCCTGAAGCTTGTCCGCTATGAACAATTATTCCCGTTAGCTCGTATTTTGTTGTTTCGGTGTTGTCATACGAGTTTTCAACTTCTCCATCCAGTTTTGCCAAACCGAAAACTTAGTGACATTATTTATGTATTCAGCTTTTTATAAAAATTTAAGATAAAAACAAGATGCTAGGCTCAAAATGTTCACTTATGATTGATTTTGAATTATTATTGCAATTAATCAAATCATTTCTGTTCAATAAAAATTGTACGACCCTTTTTTATTGAGCACAGCACCCTGTACAATAAATTGTTCGTAAAGTACCTGTATAAGGCTCCATATCTAAAACTCTTGGGAATTCAAAATAGTCATTGAATTTTATGGCACAAACGCGTTCATAATCATACTCAAATCGTTTTAGTTGAAACGCTAATACCTGTGGTAGTTTTCGCACACATAACCTCTTAATTGTCACCACCTAGAAATAAAGCAACAAAAAACATTTTATATATACATATCGAATGGTGGTTGGGTGTTGTAGAATGAGGGCAGACTCTGATTGGCTTTAACTTGGCAATGCTCAGTGGTTGTAATCCTTACTACACATCAAACGTGCTTATTTTGAACCTCCAAGTGGTAACCATCGGGTACTGGTCTCAACCAACCCGATCTGACTTGCTAAACGATAAGTGTGAACGTTGATAACAAGACAAAAAACAGTAACACTATAAACAGATAGGAACGGAATGAAGTGAGGAAAGCAAGATCCTATTTGCCGTAATATTTACAGTGACTGCTTTACTGCAAAACATCTTCGCGACCGTTTGCGTTCGGTGGACTATGAAGGTAAAGATTCAACCAGGAACCTTATGAGCAGTACAGCGACATAAAAATACGAGTTTTTGACGCAACAGGCTCGTTAGTACCTAGGGCCGAGCTTTTCCACAGCCGTTTAAGTGTGCGTGTGTACTCCTTGCACGATGGCGAGACCTCCAGTTTTATGCCGAATCCGAACGGCTATGATATGTCAGATCATCACGAGCGACATAGAGCTAGATAACACCTCGGCTCTCAAAATCATCGAATAGTAGCCAAACGTCGGATAGAGCAGAGCAGAGCAAGATCTCGCCTAACGTAACTGGAGCTACTGACAGACTTTTAATGAGAGACAGGTATGTTGTGGAGCGCCACCTAATTATTTAAGCTATTACGGTTTCTAGGATGTTCGTTACAATTATAAAATGATTCAACATATTGTTTAACTAACAGGGTGCGCCATCTTTCATGTGAGTATGTAAACATTGAACAACTTTGACATTTTATCAACTGAAGTAGAAATGTTTTCAAAAGGTATATTCAGTACACTCTTAACCATGAATCGCATCAAACCGAAACAACGCCCCGAAAAGTGAAGCTGTACATTGAAAATAGCCGTACAGTTGTGTTTACTCAATGTGCATATCGTCAAAATTATCGTGGCTAACAAGCACCGGATGACAACATTTTCCTTCGTTTAGTGCCGGATTTTGTGGAGCTCGCGACAGTGGATGATCGTTGGCATGCCGTTTATCAACGCTCAAGACGTTTGAATAAACTGGTTAAAGCGGTAAAAGAGAGTGTTGCCGATAACACATATGTGTAGTATCGTTACCATTTCAAACATTAGTGCCCTAGGCGCCAAAAGATCACATTTTGCTTTGGTCAATAAAGGCGACCATTTAATTGATGTTGTATTCAAAAACTAGTCCAAATAAATTGTAAAGGACCAAACTCAGATTCAGATTAATTATAGGATCTTTTATAATAATGTAAATATATATACACATAAATTATTTACCTTTTTATTACATTTATCGCAGTGATATGCGTCAGTTCCTTCAAGAATTTCACCTTTGACGTACTGTTCTAATGATTCCGTTAACGAGCTGTGATTTCGAATGTCCACGCTAAATACACTAAATGGTTCCTCTTTGGAATAACGGTGAGGACATTCCAGGCAAATTTTTTGGTCGCTGAATGAACCGCCAAGTGTATTAACCATAAATTGGTTGTGTCCTAAAGCTTTTAGTCCCTCGTCCAAGCTTTCAAAAAGCGACATAAAAAATTCAACAGCATCTTGCTGTTCTCGTAAATTAACGGGTTCGCCCTGTAATCTTAAAAAGAGAAAAATATATCAATTGCAGTTATTAACATATGTATAGGACAACTTAAATATTTGTGTTTTATTAATGCAGGTGCTGGGATGTTGAGAAAGGTTTTTTTTAAAGTTCTGATACATATTTCTTATAACCACCCAGATTTATGCCAAAGAGTCATACCATAAAAAGGGTCATACATTGTATGTTTTATTCCTGTTAAGAAAGCAAACCTACAAATTATATCACAGGCGATGTACATAAATCAAAATATACACTTCACAGACTTCTTTATTTGCATTGGAATATAAAAAAACACCCTGAAAGAAACTCGAACAAAACGGAGTTCGATTTAAATTAAGTTTCTCAGTATCAAGCATCATTTTTAAGCAGAACCATTTCGGTCCTTCGAACCGGATCGTCATACTTGAACATTCCAGACAAAGAAATATAGTCCACCGTAAAAAAACAAGTCAAGCTGTTTGTTTGTATATTATGCCATCGGAGTACACACCTAAATTTATTTCTGTGTTAACATAAGAAAGACCCAGTTATAACGACACAAAAACTTGTCAGCCAATTTACAAAATTTAAATATTTCGTTTCATTGATGTGTTCGGTTTTTTTCCAAAACATAAAGCGCCAACATAAGGCCTTGTATGCGCTCAAAGTCCAACGGAACGGAAAAGGATGATATTGCTCTTGGAGTATTCAACGCAAAGGTACTAAAAAGAGACGCCTTTGAGAGTATTGTCGGAAAATAGAGCCTAAACTACACAGCGTATGGAAACGGACTTTGGCGAATTGCCTTCACTGTGGAACGAAATGCCACATGGTTTCCTCACCTCGACATTCATAAGGGAACATGGCGGTCACCAAATCAACGAACGGTTAATAAAATTCTACAACTACAACATTGTTTCAGTCAAGGCAAGAATGCAGATATACACCATGACACAACTAACGTAAATTTCTGCGAAAAAAAATTAATAAAACGAAGCCTACAAGGCACAGCTCCAGGTGAAGACAAGACGCAGAAGGATGGAAGAACACCGGCTTCTCAAAATAGGAAAAAAAAACCTAAGTTTAAGGCAACTCTCCCACTGAGGCCACAAGCAATAGGCAATAGGCTGGCAATAGGAAAGATGCGATACCGATGCGAATCAAAGAGGAGGTATTTCATTGAAAGAACTCAATATCGGTTGAACGAAAAATGTTGCTGATTTGCAGCTACATTAGTGTGTCATATTTATTTATTTGCGTTATATATTTACTTATATCTTATTACTTTCAAGTCTAAGAAACGTACAAATGTTGCAAGGTGCCATACAAAAAGTACAGTGGCAGTCTTCGTCTGCTTTGCATCGAAAGCTGTACATCTCGAGGGTGTATCTGATCATCTTTACAGATGCATTTGTCGCTGCATTAAAGAGACTAATCTGTCTTAGAGGGCTTCTACAAGATATTTTCTGCGACAATGCTGCAAACTTCCTAGGAGCGCAAACAAAGTTGCATGATCTACGAAATTTGTTTCAGAAAAAAACGACGCAACTTGTTATTGCTGAACTTTGTACTAATCGAAACATACATTTTATTTATGAATATTATTCCTGGCTCCTCATTTTGGTGGTATATGGAAGCTGCTATTAAAGTTTCTAAAAGTCATATCTATGGCAGTGTATGTAATGCCAAGATGACATTTGAAGACTGGCTACTGCATTGGTCGAAATTGAGGCGATCTTGAAACCCATTACACTATCTTCTACTGACCCGAATTCAATGACCCGCTCATTTGCTGATTGGATCATCCCTGAAGGCACTTCCAGAAGTCCCCCCTTAAAACTGCAAACATCAGTTTTATTCAGCGATGGCGTAAACTAAACGTCGCGAAGATCCACTTTTGGCAACTGTGGGACAATGACTACACCCACGAACTTCAGTGACGGACAAAGTGGTTCACGATCTTTATTCAGGGTCATATGAGAACATCAGATAAGTAGACGTAAGGACACCAAGGGGCAATTTTGCACAAACTTTTGGCACAACTGGCACGTTAGTACCCAGGGCCGAGCTTTCTCACAAACATTCATGTGTCCGTGTGTACTTCTTGCACGATGGCGGGAACTCCTGTTTTATGCCAACTCGGAACGTCGAAATTGAAATAAGCTTTTCTTGTGCAATTGACACGGTTCGGACCACCTTTCTACGCGGCAGTTCATCGGACCAACCATCGTGCCACTGAGGCCGTCAAGGTTCAAGGTTCGCAATATATTTCAATGAATTGGAAGTCTATATAAAAGATAGCGAACAAACAACTCTATCTATTGACACTTGTAACGTTTTCGAAATTCGTCTTTCCACGCCGCTTTTTACTTGCAATTCTTTTGTTGTCGCACAATAAATAGCCACTTGGATTGATACTATATCGCGTGGCAGTATCAATATTTGCATGACAGGTTACTAGAGGTTTTTGCGCTTACTACGTTTTATTCAATTTGGGAAATATGTCGGACGATCCAGTTTGCAATAAAAGTTTGTAGAAATATTGGATGGTTGGGTGTTGCAAAACGAGGGTAGACTCTGATTGGCCCTAACTTGGCAATGCTCAGTGGTTGTAACTCTGACTGCCGGAAATGACGGGCTTCTAACTGAGGTTTTTCCTACCGGATTTGACTTGCTAAACAATAAGCCTTTAGATCAGCCGCAACTGATGTGTTAGGTTTTTCGCGCCCACCTTTATAAAGCCGGTGGAGATGACTTCGTAAATAACATCCACCAACTCATAAGCCAAATCTGGTCGGAAGAAAGTATGCCTGAAGAATGGAACCTCTGCATCATTTGCCCGATCCACAAAAAGGAGAACTTATAAACTGCGCCAAATACAGAGGCATAAGTCTGCTCAACATCGCATACAAGATCCTATCTGGCAAAAAGCTGATCGGCCCTTATCAGTATGGTTTTAGGAAAGTCCACAAACGATCAAATTTTCACACTTCGGCATATCCTGGAAAAAACCCAAGTCGATACTCACCACATATTCATCGATTACAAACCCGTATACGACAGCCTTTATGTAGACGACCTGTACAGAGCCATTTCTTGTTTTGGTATTACGCAAACTCATCAGACTGTGTAGGACGACGATGGAGAATTCTCGCTGCTCCATTAGGGTCGGAAACAACCTCACCGACGCATTCGATACCAAAAAAGGATTTAGTCAAGGTGATTCGCTGTCATGTGACATCTTTAATTTGATTCCTGAGAGGATTGTGCAAAACTCCCGAGCCAACACCAGAGGCTCAATTTTCCGAAAATCAGTGCAACTACTAGCATACGACGATATTGACATCATTTGTAGGACTCAACGTGATGTCATAGCCACATTTGCTAGTATAGAGAAGGAAGCTACAAAAATGGGTTAGCAGTAAATGAGGGCAAGACAAAGTATATAATGTCAACACGAAAGGACACATAACTTAGACGAATTAGACAGAGCGTCACCATTGACAGGTATAAGTTTGAGGTAGTTGCTAAACAATAAGCGCGAGTGTTGATAAAACGACGAAAAACAGAAACACTATAAAGAGCCAGGTCAGAATGGCACGGAGTGAGTACCCGGGCTGCTATCCCAGGCGAACAAGTTGCTTCGACATATTCGAACAAGAGGTTGTCTAGCAATTTCAAGGGTTAGTCAGGCCTCTTGAATAGAGATGGTGGCGGATGAACCGAAAGGCCAACGACAGCGCTCAATACCGTAGTAGATACTTATGTCCTAGAGGTATCTAATAAATTGGAACTGGCCCTCCAGTTTGAGCGTTGTGCTTTGGTTTAACTACCCAACCATGGAAAAATTATATGTTACGAAGCAACCAATAGCCTCGGAAAGGACTGATTTTATTGTTGACGACTCTATTAAACGATTAAAAGGACAACGACGTTCGTATCTGTACCTGGATTGTGAGAACATAAAACAGGAGAGGTGAGAGCGAACAGCTAGCGAAAACCCTCAACTGCTACAAAGCAGGAATCACAAACATCCAGGAAATACGATGGGATGGGCCGGGCAAAAGGAGGATAAAAAACTATGACATCTACTACGGACTGTGTTATAGTGAGCAGAAACAGCGACTATTCGGATACGGATTTGTGATAAGTGCCAGACTTAGGCAAGAAGTCTTATGTTTCCAAGACATTACGAACGCATTGCAAGAATCCGCATGAAGGTCAATCTCACCAACATAAGCCTTATATGCGCTCATGCCCCAACGGAGCAAAAAGATGATATAGCTAAGGATTGCTTCTACGAGCTCCATGACAAAACCTATGAGCGACTACCGAAGTGCGCTGTTAAAATCATGTTGGAAGATTTAAACGCAAAGGTAGGAAGAGAAGACATCTTTAGCCGTATTGTCGGAAAACTACACGACAACACGTCTGGTAACGGACTTAGGCTAATTGACTTCGCACACGTTTTCTTCACCTCGATATTCATAAGGGGAGACATGGCGGTCTCCAGATCAACGAACGGTCAACCAAATTGATATTATTTCGATAGACAAGAGGCACGCATCCACTATTTTGGATGTCCGAACATTCCGTAGAGCAAACATCGACTCGGACCAATACCTTGTTGCAGCCAAGGTAAGAATGCGGATATCCGCGTCACAACAATCCAAAAATACTGCGAAAAAAATTTATGTCGACAGACTGCAATCACAAGAGCCAAGAACATCGCGCAATGCGTATTCCTTAACCTCTCGATTAACACCATACCACCAGCGTCAAATGTCGAAGAACAATGGCAACGATGCCAACAAGCCTTTAGATCAGCCGCAACTGATGTGTTAGGTTTTTCGCGCCCACCTTTATAAAGCCGGTGGAGATGACTTCGTAAATAACATCCACCAACTCATAAGCCGAATCTGGTCGGAAGAAAGTATGCCTGAAGAATGGAACCTCTGCATCATTTGCCCGATCCACAAAAAGGAGAACTTATAAACTGCGCCAAATACAGAGGCATAAGTCTGCTCAACATCGCATACAAGATCCTATCTGGCAAAAAGCTGATCGGCCCTTATCAGTATGGTTTTAATGCAGGAAAGTCCACAAACGATCAAATTTTCACACTTCGGCATATCCTGGAAAAAACCCAAGTCGATACTCACCACATATTCATCGATTACAAACCCGTATACGACAGCCTTTATGTAGACGACCTGTACAGAGCCATTTCTTGTTTTGGTATTACGCAAACTCATCAGACTGTGTAGGACGACGATGGAGAATTCTCGCTGCTCCATTAGGGTCGGAAACAACCTCACCGACGCATTCGATACCAAAAAAGGATTTAGTCAAGGTGATTCGCTGTCATGTGACATCTTTAATTTGATTCCTGAGAGGATTGTGCAAAACTCCCGAGCCAACACCAGAGGCTCAATTTTCCGAAAATCAGTGCAACTACTAGCATACGACGATATTGACATCATTTGTAGGACTCAACGTGATGTCATAGCCACATTTGCTAGTATAGAGAAGGAAGCTACAAAAATGGGTGCAAATGAGGGCAAGACAAAGTATATACTGTCAACACGAAAGGACACATAACTTAGACGAATTAGACAGAGCGTCACCATTGACAGGTATAAGTTTGAGGTAGTACGGGACTTTGTCTATCTCCGCTATTAACTCTGACAAAAACATCTCGTCAGAAATTGAACGATGAATTTCTCTTGCCAACCGCTGTTTCTTCGGGCTAAGAAGGCAATTCAGTGGTAACTACTAACGAGATCCTAAGAATAATACGAGCTGTACATCAACATGCCACTTGTCAAAAACTCGGCATTGGACGTTTAAGATGGCGAGGAAATTAAGAACGAATGGACAACAATACTCCGTCTCGCACAATCTTCGAATCCAAGCCAGACGTCGGACGCAGTTGAGAAGACCTCGCCTAATTTGGTGCGCACAAGTATAAACCAAATCAACCAAATGGAGTGCGCAAATGGAGGCAGTTTGCTAAAGACCGGGCTAATTGGAGAAGCATGTTGGATTGGGCCCAGGTTCATTCCGGACTGTAGCGCCACTTAAGTAGCTAAGTAAGTATAAAACTAAAGTATTTGCGTCTAGAATTAAGTTGGTTATTGCACATAGGGATCGAAAGTACTATTTTAATTTCCTTTTATCTCGGTATATTTATTCGATTTTTATTTAAAATTTGTTTTCTTTAGTCATATCTGTATGTAGGCAATTAGTGCCAGTACTACAATTCTTGTTGAAACGAGTTTAAAAAAAATATTTAAAAAAAATGTATTTGGATTAAAGGAAAAAAATTTAACTAGAGTAGGTAATTTTGTCTGGATATTACTTACTTGAAGTGTGTCCACAAGCCACGGGGCACGTAATACTGCAAGGCACTATGACCTAGGTGAGCAAAAATCGCCTGCACATGCTTTAAAATACCGACGTGATAATTTTTTTGAGAGTTTCCAAAAAATACATTATCAGTAAAGAAGGGCGAATCAGCATCTCCACTAAAATCTTCAGACTCATTTATTGCAGCACCTTCGGCTTTTAATATCCCAACCCGAATCGAAGGAACCATATAAAGCTGCTGAAGTACAGAATTCATATAACATGTAGCTCCTGCATTTTTTAAGCCACAAAATCCTTTTGTTGGTCTTACTCCAATCGGCGGTAAATAATCCCATTCCTTTAGAGGTTCTATTTCTAAAATATTTCCATTATTAATTATTATTAAATAAATATTATTTTCAACAAAAAAAATACCATTACAAAGGTTGTTTATAAGTGTCTTAGTAAGCAGCTTCATGTTAGGTAGACAATTTTGACATAATGCTACCAGTAGATCACAAGCAGCCGCAATTGTGTGTGGAGTTCTGCATACCGGAGGTGGAGCAAGGTGGTTGTCTAATTTGCCAGTTTGTCTAAAATGCAGATATTCTCGCGACGCAGGAAATAAAAAATCATTCGTAAGTTCTTCCAATAAACCGCTAAGTTGAGTTTTTATTTTGATGTCTATGAAAAACATCAGCTCTTTTGTCAGACACAAGTGACCTTCTAATAAATCTTCATGCACTTGGGTATCACCGCTTGATATCACATTATTTTTTATTTGTCTAAGCCAATTCATTTCGTGCGCCAATAAGCCTTCTATAACATTATGCGGCCAATTCCACGTACATCCATAACTTAAAGTTCTACATAGAAGTTGAAAAAGGTCCGCACATGTACTTGCATATGGAGATATAGAAGTGTGTAGTAAGGAAATTAAATGATTGATCATGTACTCAAATGGACGGCTATTTCCGGAATAGTAAGTACAGCTAAAAAATAATTGTTCTGCAGCGATTTGCCGTACAATTCTTGATGGGTTTTTCAAAATGAGCGATGTGATAAATTCTGACCAAATTTCTTCTTGCATTAACACTTCGTTAGCACTAGGATTCAGTACAAGACTTAAAATAAGTACTTCCAGCGCTTCTTTACATAGAGCGAGATCTTGAGCACCGGGCATATCGATTTCATCAGTAAAATGATCCTTACTACCATACATTTGAAATTGTCCACACGAGGATGACCAAGCGAGCTGTATAATTGATTTAATAGTAGCAATATCAGGGCATAACCACTGTAAAGCCTCAGAAAACAGTTTTCTACTTGTTTGGCCTTCTGTGCTGGCTGTTAACATTTCCGCAGATACGTTTTCTGCCAGTTTAGTTGATATAAATCTTAATGTATTCTCAGAACTATTTGGAATGGACGTTAAAACTTGTTTTAATATCTCTATTTGCGACCTTGTACGAACTTCAAAATTTGAGAGTACTGGCTCATCACCAACGCGACTTAGAACACAACATATAACGTATAAAAACAATTTTACGAGTCGAAGGATACTTTGAAATGCTGCCCGCTTTGTTTGCATATCCGCATTTGGTAAGAAATTATTTTTCGTTAATAATTCTAGTAAGAAGTGTGCCACTCCAGACCTTAACCAAGCCGTTTGCATAATCAGCGATTCTTCACTAAATGGATCGATTGCAGGTACGAGTATAGCGTTGAGAACTTCTAAATTATATAATACTTTCGCAGGAGTTGTATATAAAAACATTTTGAGAGGTGTTGGTTCTTCCATAGAGTATTTATACTCCTGATCTGACAAAATTGGTTTATCATAGCTCTGTATATTTTCTGAACCAACATTAAAATTAAATGTTTTTATATGGCACATTCTTTTTAGTTCATTCATTATTTCCTTGTCTGGTGGCAGCAAATTTAGAAGTATTAGAGCATTGTCCCTCAGATTGCCGTGTTGCATATCTATACCCAATTGATGAAGCTTCACAAAGAAATTGGTGTAGAAAGGCTTTTCCGAAATAATAACGCCTGGTAATGTATATTCCGACTCAACCCTCCTTATATCTGCGCTGGGACGTGGCGGTGATCCCGTACTCGAATCACTTGTACTATCCGGACTGCTTGCTTGTACTGTTCCAATTGGTGTAAGTTTGGCAGTGAGAACCATTTTATCTCTGATTGTGTAGCTAGACAATGGATCGATTTCATCTAATATTTCAACTAATTCGCCATTGTTATAGAAAAAGTCTATTTTTATATTTGTAGCTGAGGTTCCTTTTAAACGCTTAAGAATACTACGCTTAAATGATGCTATCGTTTCATTACTATGTGTTAATATTTCAATATCATCAATCGATCTTCCTGGATTTTGAAATCGTATATATAAACTAGTATGTTTTCCTCTCGTTGCACGACATAAAGGTAATTTATTCCTTTCTCCGCTAAATGAACGATCACATTCTTTTACGTATTCTTGAAGTACTCTTAGAATTCTACACATTTTTTCAGCTTCTTCACACCAAAACTTCGTTTCTTTATCATTAGTATTATATTCAACAGTGTTATTTAAAAACACCATACTGTCGTAGAGGGTTTTTAATTTATCACAACATTCCCCAATAAACGTATCATGAAATGAGGAAACATTTGCCATAAGTGTAGGTCCCAAAGCTGTTGATACTTCTTTTAACAACTCAATCCCTTTATTGGCTATAGCTTCATCTGCTGTAGTAATCACATGCCATAGGTACTCTTTGCCAATAAGATCATTATTTTCAAGGATGTAGCCTCTATGTAATGCTTTCAATTTGGCTTCTTTAGAGTTGACAGCTTTGAAAAATCGCTCAAAACATTTAATTCCGCTTTCAGTTAATAAGGATGGGTTCAGTTGTAAGATGTTGTTTTCGAAAAAATCTTTATTTACACCTGGATCGAGGTCAGGTTCTTCTCCCATAAGTTTACTAAACCATCGAAAACATTCTTCTCGATCGCTAGGAAATATCGATTTTACTGCCAAACAATGCCATATTTGTTTGGCTTGGTCTGCGCAAAGCCAAAGTTGTCCATCTTTCAGTAAATACTTTAAAAAGTCCAACCTTTCTTGAATTTGTAACTCATGCGGAAACCGTCCATCACTGCAATATTTAGTGGGGTCTATATCAGGAATATCTCCTATCAATGTACGGATTTTATCCATGTAACAAATGAGACTGTTTGTTACTAAAATAACGAGAGAATACTCGTTCTGCAATCGTTCGATGACCTGTTGTCTATTAAGAACTTTATTAGTGTTTTGAACATGATGAGGATTCGATTCATATAAACAACATATTTCTCGAATTAAACGCAAAGCTGGAAGAACCCAAGTGTCGCCAGATTTAAGCTCATCCACACACTTGTCAAGCCACACTGTTTTTTGAGCGTCACGTTCCTGAGAACAACTATAATCTAAGATTTTAACATGCGCTATTAATGCTTGATCCAGTACTTCAGGAGGAATCTCCACATTATGGGCCAAATTCCAAAATAGCTTCAAAACTTTTTGAGCCATAACACCGTTTTTATCATCTTCCGCCAAACGTCGAATAAGCTCAAGTAGATGTTCTCTTTGTCTTTTATTTGCAGTTGTCATGCTTGTCTAAAAAATAGAACAATATAAATTTTATTAAAAATATGTATTTTATTATTTATTATAATTAAAAATAAAGAGGAGTAATTTTGTGAACTTTTTTAAATAATAAAAAAAAATCATTTCAGTTTTGTATCCGCAAAAAGAAGAATACTCGTTGACGGACTTAATGGCGCGATGAACTACCTCGCAGAAGGTCTGGGTTCGATTCCCAGCCGTAGCGACACTTAAATGATTCTTCACTGAAGCTCCTCTCGCGATAATTTGACATATCATACGAGTAGTAACAACTGTCCGAGTAGCTTATCTCAACTTCGCCGTTCGGAGTCGGCAGAAAACAGGAATTCCTGCCATCGTGCAAGAAATACACACGCACACATGAATGGTTGTGAGAAATGGGTACTAACGAGCCTGTTGCGCCAATTTTTTTTTTTTTTTGAGATAGCTACAAAATATTTTGTATACTGTGAAGTGAAATTGCGACAAATATTTTTTGGTACATAAATATTTTGTTGGGAAAAAAATAATAAAATTTAGAAAAGATCAGTTATTCACTATTGTCGCTAACTCTTTCTTATACCCAATTAGTGGCAGCAGATCAGGAAAATGAGTTCGTTGGGTATTGAACTAAATTTATATCGAATCAAGGTAGCAGAAAACGTAGATATCTCAAAAATAAGAAAAATCGAGTTATCCACTTATTGCATCCAGGTGAAAATATTGAAAATTACAATTCCTCATTAACCAAAAATAGTGTTGTCCGTGTATACATAGTTCTTATTTTATATATGTGTCTTAGGTGTTCGACCTAAGAATAGATATTTTTTAGTTAGTTTTTAAAGTTGCAATTTGTTATTAGTTATTATCTGATATGACCGCTGCGCAATAATCTGATTAAAACAAAAGGGTGATTTTTAAGGCGTAGTTTTTTTTAGATTGAATAAAGCACTCAAGTTTGCATCAAATATTTAAAAAAAAATTATAGTAATCGATAAATAGGCCTTTGCCTTTACGTTTTTAAGACAACTGCATGTAAATGTTGTCCGCGGCTCCGTTTCAAATGGTCCATTCGGATGATCCAATTTTGCGTCACTTTTTCGAGCATTTTGGCTTGTATTACACGAATTACGCGTGTTATGTAATCCTGTATGGCTTCGATCGACCACAAGAAATAATCAAGAGGCGTTACATCGCATGATCTTGGCGGCCAACTCACAGGGCCGTTTCGAGAGATAAGCTGTTTGTTAAATTCGTGGTTCAACATTTACATTGTTTCACGAGCTGTGTGGCATGTGGCACCGTCTTGATGAAACCACATGTCAACCAAGTTCAACTCAGCCACCTGGGGCAAAAAAAAGTTGCGTATCATTGCTCGATATCGTTCGTCTTTGACAGTAACGTTTCTTCCACGGTCGTCTTTAAAGAAAAATGGACCGATGATGCCACCAGCCCATAAACCACACCAAACTTTCGTTTTTTTCGGAATGCATCGGTAATTCTTGTACGGTATGTGGCTGTTCATCATTCCAGATGCTACAGTTTTGCTTATTTACGTATCCGTTGAGCCAGAAATGAGCCTCATCGCTGGTCGCCATAATATGTTCGTAACAATCGGTGTACATTTTTCACAGTGTACGAACTTTGATAATAAATTTCAATAATTTGCAATCGTTCTTTTTCTTTGTAAGTCTTTCCATGATTAAATTTCATAGTATACTGAAAACTTTTCACTTTGACAGATGACATTTGGCCGCCATTACTAACCAGTGCCAACCTGAAAAACCTAACGCATGCTACTAACAAGAAAAGACACAATATTGACGAAATTAACTTAACCTCATAATAGAAAGCTACAACTTAAGATGGTAAGAGACACATAGGACATGTGAAGCGAATGAATATTTTGGTTCGCAGTCTTTGATTCCAAGCCATAATTCGGACCCAGTAGAGAGAGACCTAACCTAAAGTCTTCCGCATAAGTAGAAACCGACCGCAACCAAATTGAAGTGCAGAAGAAAAACATGCTAGTTGAGATCAAGGTTTAGCCCCAATAGTAGCGCCACTTAAATAAGTAAACGTGTCAAAAAAAAGGATTATCCATTTTGCAGTATATACTAGTTTTAACTGCAAAAATGGGCATTTCTTAGCCATACCCTATAGGGGTATATGATGACACATTTTTTTTAAGATCAACAGAGTAGCTAGCTGATTCGATTAAGCTATGTCTGCCCGTCCGTCACTAAGTCTATGTATTTCCATTTAAATTTGAATGATGAAATTTGATATATACATACTCTGTTCGACTAAGCAGAACAAGTGAAAACATTTTAAAAATCCACCCACTGCCGTGCCCACTTTCAGAACAACCCGTAAATGATAGTCAAATGACAAAGAATTTTGATTAAATATATAAACAAGGATGGGATGGAATATGGTATTCAACGATTCGCACAGGGAATTAACTTCTCATATGTTTTATTTTTAAAGGCCCACAAAGGCCAATTAACCCAGCTCCAACAGCTTTCAGCACCCATTAAACCAAACCTTAACATACAAATTAATTAATTGAAAAAAAAAAAAAAAACATTAAAACCACTTCCGATATAATTAAGTTTAAATAAAACTGTTATAAACAAAAATAACTTGATACACTTTCAGTTAATCCATTAAAAGGTGATTTATTTTAGCATACCTTCTATTAAAGTCATAAGTACTGTTAACATAGGGTGTTTCATTTGGACGAGGAGATCGATACTGAAACATTAGGTAAAGTTTGCCGCACGGTGACAACACTTCCTTATACAATAATGAACAAGATTGGACGGAAAGTATAAAATTAATGACATAAGACATTAATATAGTTACTTAAATATTCGATATCGGACAAATAACCACGTACTGACAGAGCAAATAGACTTCTCTGGGTCAGTAATAAGAAGCACAAAGTATTCTATATGTCCGAACATTCCGGTCAAATACTACAATCTTAGGATCTTATCTCTATTTGTGGGTGTGGTGCGTCGAACTAGTGACACAAAAACGTAGGTCAATATTTGATATTTTTTTCATTTTTAGCAGTTTCATAAATTCTTTTGTAAAGTGATCAATTCTAATCTACTTCACATAGAGGTACCATTTTTTGCCACAGTATAGAAATGTTTTAAGTAGGGTGGAATACCCAGCCCAAAATCGTAAAAAAATTTAGTTACGTTCTTGTGTCTAGGGTGACGGGTGGATGTAGTAGTTAGTGCTTTAGACTACTTAGCGATAAGTCACTGGTGTCATAAGAAGTTTCAGAATATAACTTTGCATACCCAAATAAATTGGGAAGATGGGTTTGAGGCCTTGCATTGGTCGTTAATGCCAGATATTTCATTTTCGTGTCTCTTTTTATATCAATTAACAATTAACTGTCTGAATCTAATGCCTTTGAACAATGTCAACAATCTATCAGAAATTTTGCATATGACAAAAAATACTATTTCGTTTACAAAAAAAACACATAAAACAAAAGAGCGCAATGCATGAAATAGGGAAGTGGCACGAATGTAATAAAGATTATAAACATTTTTCATACGAAAAATTAAGAAGCGTCTAGGGCAACTCTATGTAGACTTCGATTTTTCAAAAACGACTACCAGTTCTGTTCGTCTATTTTTTTAACAAAAAATTATCAAGCAAACAATAAAGTAAATGAGGGTAAGACGACTAAGTATATGTTATTCGTCAGAAATTTGAAGAAGAATTACTCTTGCCAACCGCTGTTTCTTTGAGCTAAGAAGGCAAATCAGTAGTTAAACTTTCACACGAAATACTGGAGATCCTATATAAAACCCTGATCATCCCGGGGCTGAAGCATGGACCGAATCAAAAGTTGATGGCAAAATCCTTGGTGGATTTGAGAGAATAGTTCTTCGAAAATCTTCTGTCCCGTTTGTGTTGACGGGCTATGGAGACAAAGATTCAACCACCAACTATACGAGCTGTAGGCAACATGGTCCTAGTCAAAAAAAAAACATAGCATTGGATTTTAAGATAGCTGTGACATGTAGAAAGAATCGATACCAATAATCCGGCTCGCAGAGTCATAGCTTAGCAGCCAGAGGACGGACGTGTTTGATAATACCTCTCCTTAAGTGGCGCGCCAAAGTAGAAACTGACCTCAACTAACTTGGAGTGGGCAACTGGAGGCAGTTAACTAAGGACCTGGCTGATTGGAGAGACATGTTGGTTGAGGCCCAGGTTCATTCCGTACTGTAGCGCCACTTAAGTAAATATTTCTTTAAAACTAAGGAATATAAGTACATTGTTGATAAGTTTTATTTGTTTGTAAGAAATCATTATGACAAAATATGGTTACAATTAATTATAATTGCGATCACTATTAAAATTTTAAATTCCTGTCCATTGCAGTTTAGAAACAACCACTACCTTTAGTGCGTTTACGAACACCACAGTATAACACTTGAGTCTGTTACCATTCTGACAAATACCCTAAAAATAGAACGCATTTGCAAATCCTTTAGTAATACATTTTAAGTAAAAAAAATAAATACCTTATTTTTTTTGGGGGCAGTACCAAAATGAGTTGGCGGTAGTAAATAATATACATTCGCGCTAGTGCATTTCTCACCTAAGCATTTGAATAATGCTATTCCAATTAGAAATTAGAAAAAGACTATCTTTGACGGACTGGAAGTTTTATTCTGTACTCAGAAATAACAAGACAATTCCTTATGTTTCTTGTTCTCAGAAACAATAGTTCATAGTCCAAAGTCCATAGTAGATAGTCTGGTCACAAGTCGAAACGGTCGAATAGATATACCACTTCCATCCTGAAATAAAAAAAACAGTCATAAGAACACTTCGACACTAAACAGAGGCACTGAGCATCCAATTAAGATACCTGCCAATACAGATGAAATACTAGTTGAATATTCTTATTTTGCATATTGAAATTCTAGTTGAAATATCTGAAATTGTAGTTGATTTATCTACGAACTCTACCTTACACAGAAAAAAAAAACTATGTTATTGTTATTTACATGATATATGCATGTGTTCACATTGAATGTAACTGATCAAAATCGAATAAGTTTTATTTTGCAAGCTGCTGAGAAACTTCAAACAGATAAAATATATAAGTTAAACCCTTTCCACAGCTAGCCACCGCAAATTTAAACAAAAATGCTGATACTCCGGGTACAGTAGGGGATGGGTTTACGAAATTTCGTGCAGAAACTGATTTATAAATACATCAACCACCGATTCATCACTTATTTTAGATTATTTTAGAATTTATAAAAAACGAAGTATAAATGAGTTCATTGCCTTGATTATTTAAGCGTGAGGTTTATTTACAATGCTTATGTATATTATTAACAAGTCGCCAGACTGTTTCACTGATAAAAGAACAAGAGAACTGATATTCAATTTTTCTCTTAGTCCTGTATTTCGTATATCTTCAGTTAAATTGTGCAGCTATTCATTGTTACAATTTAGCAATTTGTTATTATTTTACTAAATTAATCCGAAAAAAGGTTACTGTGCACAACGGAACTAAAAACCCAGGGTTCTTACACTGTTTTGAATACTTAAACTATTGTATGTTAAAGCGGCGATGGAAACGTCGCCTAATTCTCCGGCAGCACCTTGCATTTACTTCCATACAATTAATTAAATATTGTTGAATCAGCTATCTGCAAATGACAAGAATATAAGTAAAGGCATTCAAAAAAGGCGATCCTTTTACTTTAGTACTTACCAGCGCTTTGTTGTTTGTTTTTATAATAACTATTATCAAAGAGTATATAACTACATAGAGTAAGCATCTAATACAACGAGAATTTACTATGTGGAGTACTGATATTGATACCAGTGTTTACATTGGTACCCCAGCATCAAACACGAGCATAGCCAACGCATACCGCCCGCGACTGAAACGGCTTCAACATTTTTAGCTGTGATGCGTACTCTATGTAGTACTATATCTCAAATCATAATCAATAACTTAATCACAAAAACAATATAATTTGGAATAAATTGAACTTTATTTAAATTTAAGGACACGATTATTTTGTTTTAATTCACAAACATTTCTTAATTTAATTTACTACGACTGGGTCGTATGCAACATTCTCTTTCACAGCTATTTGGGCGTTAGATCAAATGCCAGGCATGAGGGCATTTGACGATTTGTCTATGTAAATTATTATGATTTTACATTGTTCAAAATACCCTCTACAGCCCAACAAGCTTGATTTTCGCGTTTTAAGTGACTAAAAACAAGAAAGTATTTTTTTCTATTGAGATGCAATACTGGTAAGTAAAAATCGAGTGTTAATTTTTCTATTATGCATGTGACATTCATGGCACAATGCCATTTTTACAACATCCATGGCTCCTAAAGCATTCACTGAAAATCTCTCCAAATTTCATGGTATCATATTTGGCTACTTGCGCACACAAAGTACACATTTTATTTGGATTGTTTTTTTTTAATAGCGATAAAATGTTTCCAATAAGTTCATTTTATAATAACAGAAGGTTTTGTGATATTCCTGGCGATGGATTTGAAAGTGAGGATAAAATTCTGGAGTCAGAAAATAAAAAAGCTGAAGATGGAGGAGAACATGTGGAGATACCAGAAACCGATGAGAGCAGTGAGTATGAAACGGAAGATGTCGAGCCCCTGTCTAGTGTCAGAAAACAAAAGAAAAAGCAGGATAAGGTACGATGGAAGAACAAAAAACTTGCTTCGTACAAGGAAAGCGACTACACTTTTTTAGGATCTAAGGATCTTCCATAGGAAATGTCTGGTCTTGAGACCTTTTTTTTATCTTTTCACCAATGATTGAGAAGGAATCCAATAAAAATACACTACAGGATAATATTAATAAGCCTGTCAACATTACTTCAGATGAAATGGAACAATTCGTCGCTATTTGTTTATTTACATCGCTCATCAAATTGCCTTCCACTAGTCGTTTCTGGCATTATCAATTTGAACAGTCTTTCGTTTATGAGACTACATATGTCACGTAAGCGGTGGGAAGACATAAAACGTTTCCTTCATTTCGCGGATAATGATCAGTTTGTGAAGTATGGTCTACCTGGACACGATAAGGTGTTCAAAATCAGACCACTTCTGAACAAAATAAGGTCCAGACTACTTCTTATTCCAAAAGAACAGCACCTTGCAGTGGAAGAGCAAATAATACCTACTAAGTGCCGACATCACCTAAATAGGTTACAAAAATCTTGTTCTGAGCGGAATATCAGGATTCAGCTATAACTTCGACATCTTTGCAAGAGAAAAAAGTAACGTTATTCCAGACGGTGCTCCAGATCTGGGTGTTAGCGGGAATGTTGTGTCACGACTGATATCTACGGTTGCAAGGCATTTAAACCACAAGGTTTTTCTCGACAACTGCTTCAATAGCCAGAAACTGTATACCTATCCAAAACAGGTCTTTTGCTGTTTGCTGTTCCAACTGAAAAGGAAAGAAAGAAGAATGGACGGGGAAACATGATTGAGAAAGTGGCGAAAATCGATGGGGTCGATGTTTCTTTTGTGTCTTGGTTTGACAATAAAATTGTCAATATGCTTTCAACATTTGTTAGAAGCAATCCCACAGTGAAAAAAAAAGTATTCCAGAAAAGAAAAAATATACATGGAGGTAGACTGTCCGAAAATAATAGACGAATACAATAAATATATGGGGGTCCGTCGATCTTTTGAATTCCATGCTCGGCCTGTATCGAATCGGTATAAGATCGAAGAAATGGTATCTTAAAATTTTCTTTCACTTTTTGGATTTGTGTGTAGTCAACGCTTCAATCTTGTGGTGACGACAGAGTGATGTGTACATGACTCTTTTTGATTTTAGATTTTCAATAGCAGAACACCTAAGCAAGGTTGGTAAGGTCAGTAAGAAAAGAGGCCGTCCTACTTCATGCTCGAGCACTCCAACACGCCAAAAGACAAGTTCTTATTCCCATCTTTCAACTCTGAAGTTCCCATCTACGGAAGCAAACAAACCTAGGGTAGCTCTGCGTCGTGAAAAACCACTTAATTCTGTTTGTTTGGATTCAACAGAACACATTCCAGAACGGCAACAAATAAGGCAGCAATGCCAAAATGATTGCCAGTTCAGTTTCTTTGTAATGTGCACTAAATGCAAGGTGAATCTGTGCATAAACAAAGACCGAAACTGTTTTTCTTCATTCTACAAATAAATCTTTGAACTTATTTTTGCGATATACTTAATTAAAGTTTTTTTCATTTCTAAAATTGTGTTTCTTTTGATTGGCAGAAATGCCAATTTTCGGAATTTTTTTCAGGTTTACTACCCAAATATATTTTTGATTTTTTTTTAATCTTCTAAACTATTGCTAATGAAAAAAAATTTTTATCGTTATATCTTAACGCGAGCGAAGAGGGTTAAGAACGATTTTGGCTGAAACTTACTATGTGGAATTGTTACAAATGTTAATAGTAACATAGATTTTAAATTTAATTTTTGTTTGCGAGGAATTAACAATAATTCATATACATATTGCCAAATCTAAAAATCGGTTATATGGATTCTCTCGAAAAAACTGGATACGTAGTTTTGTTGGATTATATATATTAAAAGTTTACTCAAATCGTTTGAGACAAAAATTGTTTTGAGAAAATTGATGGTATGTGCAATTTTTATATGGCAGGTACCGCTATATAATGACTAAAAGTAAAAAAATTGATTAGATTTATTACCAAAAAATCGTGGATATGAAGTTAGGAGAAAATCGGTCAAGTCGTTTCTGCTGGCAATCACTACCGACAGCTGCACCGACAGACCGACGAAAGGAACTCAAAAAAAAAAAACATTTATGTATTATCGTAATGTTAAAATCAATAAAAATCTCGAGTTCGAACATTTTTACAAAAACAATACCTTCCTCTTTGTTAGAGAAAGTGAAAAAAGAGGTCCACAATTTCTCCTGGTAAATATTTGATCCGTTCGATCAATAAGATGGTTAATTTAAGTTGTGCTCAATGTTTACCTAATATATTGAATATACAAATGTGGTACTGGTTAATTCTTGAATTAACAATGTTTAGAAAACATCCTAGCAGAATAAAATATATTTTATTGTAATTTCTTTATCAAGAAAACTACATAAATAACTGAAATAATTTTATAAATTAAGTCTATGGGTTTCATGAATTCTAAATGAAAAGCTAAAAGTTGTAAAAAGTGTACATCATTAATAGAAACATAATTAAGCACGGTTGTTTTAATTGTAGGATACACTTATTGTTCACAATTTTTTTTGATGCGTTTACAAAAACAAATATAACAAGCAATAAGCTTGTTAGTATCCAGGTTCTAGCTTTCTCGCACAACGTGAACTGCGTGTGAACTTCAGGCGGGACCTCCTGTTTTATTCCGAATTCGAATGGCTGAGTTGAGATAAGGTTTACTTGACAATTACTACTCGGATGATTTGTCAGATCATCACAAGAGTTGGTCGGACTACCATCGCGCCTGATCCCGTCAAGGTTCAAGTTTCGCCATACATTTCAATTCTCATTAACGTGAACGCAATTTAGTTATTGTACAATTAATTGAAAGTCTATATAAGAGACAGCAAATAACCAACTCTTTCTGTTGACACTTGTAACGTTTTCGAAATTGGTCTTCATTTTCCACGCCGCTATTAACTCACAATTCTTTTGTTGTCGCACAATAAGTAGCCACTTAGATTGATACTATATCGCGTAACAGTATCAATATTTGCATGGCAGGTTGCTAGAGGTTTTTGCGCTTACTACGTTTTATTCAATTTGGGAAATATGTCGGACGATCTAGTTTGCAATAAAAGTTTGTAAAAATATTGGATGGTTGGGTGTTGCAAAACGAGGGTAGACTCTGATTGGCCCTAACTTGGCAATGCTCAGTGGTTGTAACTCTGACTACACATCAGTGCATACTTTTGAACTCCTAGTGGTATCGGGTACTGCTCTCATCCAACCGGATTTAACTTGCTAAACGATAAGCGCGAGTGTTGATAAAACGACGAAAAACAGAAACACTATAAAGAGCCAGGTCAGAATGGCACGGAGTGAATACCCGGGCTGCTATCCCAGGCGAACAAGTTGCTTCGACATATTCGAACAACATGTTGTCAAGCAACTTCAAGGGTTAGTCAGGCCTCTCGGATAGAGATGGTGGCGGATGAACCGAAAGGCCAGCGGCAGCGCTCAATACCGTAGTAGATACTGATGTCCTAGGGGTATCTAATAAATTGGAACTGGCCTTCCAGTTTGGGCGTTGTTGGGTTGACTACCCAACCATGGAAAAATTATATGTTACGAAGCAACCAATAGCCTGTTTGGTGTTCTGTGAGAACACCAAACAGGATAGGTGCAAGCGAACAACTAGCCGAAGCTCTAAACTGCTACAAAGCAGACATTATTACTATCCAGGAAATACGATGGGATGGGCCGAGCAAAAAGAGGATGAATATTTGTTATAAGTGCCAGACTTAGACAAGAAGTCGAAAGTTTCCAAGACATGAGCGAGCGCATTGTAGCAATCCGCATCAAGGCCAAATTCGCCAATATATGCCCTATATGCGCTTGCGCCCCAACGAAGAAAAAATATTATAAGGCTAAGGATTGCTTCTACGAGCTCCTTGACAAAACCTATGAGCGACTACCGAAGCACGATGTTAAAATCATGATGGGAGATTTTAACCCAAAGGTAGGAAGAGAAGAAATATAGCCTACACGACAGACTTCTGGTAGACTTAGGCTAAATGACTACGGAACGGAATGCAACAATAGCCAGCACACGGTTTCCTGACCTTGAAGTCCATGGCGATCTGCAGATCAACGAATGGTCAACCAAGTTGATCACATTGCGATATACAAGAGGCACGCATACAGTATTTTGGATGTGCTAAAATTCCAAGGAGCTAACACTGATTCGGTCCACTTCCTTTTTGTAGCCAAGGTAAGAATGTGGATATGAACCACGCCACAACTATCCAGAAATACTGTGAAAAAATTTAATGCAGAAAGACTGCAATCCCTTAACCTCCCGATTAACACCATATGCTCGAATGTCGAAGAACAATGGCAACTATGCCAACAAGCCACTTCAGGAACGATGTCCGCATGTTTTACCAAAGTGTAAAACGTCAAAGCCGATGATACAAGGCTCGATCGGAATACTGTCGAGATGAAAAAGGAAATATCGTGATTGAGACACAGTCGATGGATATGGAAGAACCACTTTTGCAGACTGTTAAACGGCGATGACGAACAACATTTCGCTGTCAGGCAGCACGAACCATTGAATATTGGCAACGAAAGCGAAAACTGCCAACAACCCGACCCGAGTGAAGAGAGGATAGAAATATCTAAAACTCAAGCTTAATAAGGCTGCCGGAAATGACGGCCTTCCCGCTGAGCTTTATAAAGCCGGCGGAGATGACTTGGTAAATATAATCCACCAACTAATAAGCCAAATCTGGTCGGAAGAAAGTATTACTGAAGAATGGAACCTCAGCTGGTTCTCCATAAAAAAGGATACCTTATAACCTGATTTAACTACAGAGGCATAAGTCTCCTCAACATCGCCAACGAGATCCTATCTGCCGTGAAATGTGAACGCCTGAAACCGTTTACCAACAACCTGATCGGCCCTTATCAGTGTGGTTTTAGGCCAGGAAAGTCCACAACCGATCAAATTTTCACACTTCGGCAGATCCTTGAAAAAACTTTCGAAATCCAAATCGATAGAAACCACCTAGTCATCGATTTCATAGCCGCATACGAGCATTTATAGTGACGAACTATACAGAGCCATGTCTTGTTTTGGTATACCGCCCAAACTCGTCCGTTCGTGTAGGATGACGATGGATAATCCTCCCTGCTCCATCAGGGTCGGATACGACCTCACCGACACATTCGATACCAAAAGCATTTAGGCAACGCAATGCTCTGTCATGTGACTTCATCCAATTGACTCATGAGAGGATTGTGCAATGCTCCGGCTCAAAGAGTCTTCGATTCCTCGCGTTAAGTGGCGCGCACAAGAAACCGACCCCAAACAACTTGGAGTGCGCAACTGGTGGCAGTTAGTAAGTTGGTATTTGCATTACCAAGCTTAAAGCTGATATAATATATAATAATAATGAACTTAGCTGGTGGGCGGATTTTAAAAACGTTAACACTTGTGTTCGTCAAACAGTTTTAATTTAAGGGAAAAAAAAGTGGTGACCGGCATGAGAAAAAATATTATAGATTTCTACGATAAGAGATAGGATATTGTTATTCAAACTTTTAAGAAAGAGTAAAAAAAAACACCAATGTCAAGCAGAAATTAAACATTAAGGCCCAGGTTTCAGTGCGACATCGTCCTTGTTTCGGGATTTTCCTTGAATAAAATTATCTGATGTTTTTGACAGATGATAAAATAGCAAGCAAACCAATATTTATGTTTTATTTATTATAGAAAATAAATACGTGTACGATATATTCAAATTCAGATCTGAACGACTTGGAATTGTTTGAAATATTGAGTTAAATGGCTTAAAGAAGAAAAAATTGATCGTGAAAAAAACATTTTTCATTATTTGGGGAAAAGAAACAAACAGTTGATAGCTGTCCTTTTACAGATTCTATACAATTTGATAACTTTTTGACAGCAAAATCGATAATTCATCAGTGTTACCATATTGAAGCACCGATACTAATATCAAATTTAATACTGTACGGAAAAATTGCTTCAAGAGTTATCTAGATTGAAACAATGAAAAACCGGAGCTAAGGAAATTAGTTTACCCGGGGTATACTCAAGAAAATAAAACTAGCAGTTTTGGTTCCCTGGTGTATGTGCGAAACTTACCGGTCATTACAATTTATATGTAATGTCGGCGGAATTCGCTAAAAAGAAAGAAAGAGAAAAAACATACTCAAAATTAAATTTACTTTCAAAGCAGCAGATCCCCAAAATGTGCGCTTAAAGGCGATGAAATTTAGAAATGACTCTGTCATTTCATCTTATTCAGACAGTTTATCAAAAAACGACAAAAAACAACGTATTTCTATTACTAATGCCTTGGGGTCCGGTCTACACATGGTTTTTGTAGGAAATTGTCCCGCAAGTGGGAGTGGGTGAAAAGGATCGATGTATAAAATGTTTATATTGTCATTACGGAAATAGTTAGCTAGTTATTTAAATCGACTATTTTACTTCTCTCATAAATAAAATTTTTTGTTTTTTTTCGGATTCGGATTCGGATTTCTTTAAAATTTGGACAAAACCAGTTTTTTATATGAACGAAATATAGATATTCAGATAGTCCAAACAGGTCAGATATGAAAACTCCTGTTGTTTGCATTAATTGTAAAGACGATCATCCCGCATATTACCGCGGCTGCGAAGTAGCTAAAGAGTTGCAAAAAAAAACGTATGAAATTTACTAATAACATTTCACAGAAATTAAATTTAACTTAACAAAAGCCTAAAATTTCGCCTAAACTAATCTCAAAGCCAAATCAGGTAGCAATCGACAAACATCTTGTACATCCAAAACCAAATGTACAAACTAATGCCCAAGCTACAGTACCCGATAAAAATATTTCACCAGACACCGTTTAAAACGTTTTTTCGATTACTCTTTCAAAACTTGAGGAACAAAGCGAAACGAATAAACTTATTTTCGACAGGCTAGTAAAGCTTGAAAATAGTATTCGCAACAGCCGTTATACACCTTCAACATGAATAGATTTCTTAAAATTGTTACGTGGAATGCCAATAGCCTTTGGCAGAAACATGGAGAAATTGAATTGATTATGCAGGAAAAGATATAATATCCAAAACTCACGCAAAGAGTAATTCTCACTTATAGATTAAAGATTATTTTGATTATCATGCTATATATAAAAGAGTGTATCGAACATTCGATTAATATTAAATTAGAAGTCGAAACAATTCAAGTTTGCTCTATACAAGTCAAATGCAGACAATCATTTCTGAAGATATCTTCTATTTACTGCCCACCACGATGCAAGGTTGAGAAAATTGACTTTGAAAACTTGCCCTTGGACAGCGTTTTGTCATCGGAGGGGTCTTTAATGCAAAACATACATTCTGGGTATCTAGATGCATATCACAGAAAGGTACAATGCTTTACGACGTAGGCAGAAAGTACAATACCGAAATTTATTCTACGGGAAACCCAACTTACTGGCCAACTGATGTTACAAAAATACCGGATTTGATCGATTTTTTCATCGTTAAAGGTCTGCCGTCCAATTGAATCAAAGTTGAAGAATGCTATGATATTTGCTCTGGTCATTCTCCGGTCATTCTAACAACGAGCGAGTCAATCATAAGAAATGAAAACCCACCCAGACTAACAGACGGAAAAACCAACTGGGAGGGCTTCAAAAACGATATTGAAAATAATATTCGACTGTATCGTTTAGATCTCTATTAGAACTCGAAGTTGTGGTTGACTCCTTTATCGATACCGTTCAATAAGCAGCATGGAATAATAATCATCAACAAGGCAAAATATAGAGCTATAGCAATATCAAGAACCCATGGAAAATAAAAGATTTCGCTAGACAAAAAAGAATAACTCGTAAAAGATGGCACAAAACTCGTGAATCGCAAGATAAAACACATCTAAATCGGTTGAGTAACTAGCTATCCAATTCGATTAATATTTTAAAAACCATGCAGTAGAAACATATCTACAAAGCCTAATCGCTGGAAATGAATCGAATTATTCACTCTGGAAAGCAATTAGAAAACGGCCAAAAAACGCTGTGCCACCAATTAGGGTCACTCAAGAAGTGTCAAATGACTTAAATGTTTACTCAAGATGTACGGCAAAAAGGTATTAACTAAACTCCTCAATATTGTAAATGCAGCAATTAGATTGGAATACATATAGCGGAAAGTCGCGGAAGTGATTATGGCTCTCAAACCAGGAAAATCACTGAATGAAATAAAATCTTACAGACCTATTTCACTTCTTCCAATTATTTAAAAAGTGAAAAAAACATTTTTCATTATTTGGGGAAAAGAAACAAACAGTTGATAGCTGTCCTTTTACAGATTCTATACAATTTGATAACTTTTTGACAGCAAAATCGATAATTCATCAGTGTTAACATATTGAAGCACCGATACTAATATCAAATTTAATACTGTACGGAAAAATTGCTTCAAGAGTTATCTAGATTGAAACAATGAAAAACCGGAGCTAAGGAAATTAGTTTACCCGGGGTATACTCAAGAAAATAAAACTAGCAGTTTTGGTTCCCTGGTGTATGTGCGAAACTTACCGGTCATTACAATTTATATGTAATGTCGGCGGAATTCGCTAAAAAGAAAGAAAGAGAAAAAACATACTCAAAATTAAATTTACTTTCAAAGCAGCAGATCCCCAAAATGTGCGCTTAAAGGCGATGAAATTTAGAAATGACTCTGTCATTTCATCTTATTCAGACAGTTTATCAAAATCTTTTGTAGACCGACAAAAAACAACGTATTTCTATTACTAATGCCTTGGGGTCCGGTCTACACATGGTTTTTGTAGGAAATTGTCCCGCAAGTGGGAGTGGGTGAAAAGGATCGATGTATAAAATGTTTATATTGTCATTACGGAAATAGTTAGCTAGTTATTTAAATCGACTATTTTACTTCTCTCATAAATAAAAATTTTTGTTTTTTTTTCGGATTCGGATTCGGATTTCTTTAAAATTTGGACAAAACCAGTTTTTTATATGAACGAAATATAGATATTCAGATAGTCCAAACAGGTCAGATATGAAAACTCCTGTTGTTTGCATTAATTGTAAAGACGATCATCCCGCATATTACCGCGGCTGCGAAGTAGCTAAAGAGTTGCAAAAAACACGGATGAAATTTACTAATAACATTTCACAGAAATTAAATTTAACTTAACAAAAGCCTAAAATTTCGCCTAAACTAATCTCAAAGCCAAATCAGGCAGCAATCGACAAACATCTTGTACATCCAAAACTAAATGTACAAACTTATGCCCAAGCTACAGTACCCGATAAAAATATTTCACCAGACACCGTTTAAAACGATCGATTACTCTTTCAAAACTTGAGGAACAAAGCGAAACGAATAAACTTATTTTCGACAGGCTAGTAAAGCTTGAAAATAGTATTCGCAACAGCCGTTATACACCTTCAACATGAATAGATTTCTTAAAATTGTTACGTGGAATGCCAATAGCCTTTGGCAGAAACATGGAGAAATTGAATTGATTATGCAGGAAAAGATATAATATCCGAAACTCACGCAAAGAGTAATTCTCACATAAAGATTAAAGATTATTTTGATTATTATGCTCTACGTTTATCAAATAAGGTTAGAGGTGGAGCATCACTATATATAAAAGAGTGTATCGAACATTCAAGTCAAAATCAGACAATCCTTTCTGAAGATATCTTCTATTTACTGCCCACCACGATGCAAGGTTGAGAAAATTGCTTAATTCCAGTTTTGTCATCGGAGGGGACTTCACTGCAAAACATACATTCTGGGGATCTAGATGCATATCACAGAAAGGTACAATGCTTTACGACGTAGGTAGAAAGTGCAATACCGAATTTTATTCTACGGGAAACCCAACTTACTGGCCAACTGATGTTACAAAAATACCGGATTTGATCGATTTTTTCATCGTAAAAGGTCCGCCGTCCAATCGAATCAAAGTTAAAGAATGCTATGATATTTGCTCTGGTCATTCTCCGGTCATTCTAACAACGAGCGAGTCAATCATAAGAAATGAAAACCCACCCAGCCTAACAAACGGAAAAACCAACTGGGAAGGCTTCAAAAACGATATTGAAAATAATATTCGACTGTATCGCTTAGATCCCCATTAGAACTCGAAGTTGCGCTTGACTCCTTTATCGATGCCGTTCAATAAGCAGCATGGAATAATACACATCAACAACGCAAAATAGAGAGCTATAGTAATATCAAGTACCCATGGGAAATAAAAGATTTCGTTAGACAAAAAAGAATAGCTGGTAAAAGATGGCACCAAACTCGTGAATCGCAAGGTAAAACACATCTAAATCGGTTGAGTAACTAGCTATCCAATTCGATTAAATATTTGAAAAACCATGCAGTAGAATCATATCTAAAAAGACTAACCGCTGGAAATGTATCGAATTATTCGCTCTGGAAAGCAATTAGAGTCATAAAACGGCCAAAAAACGCTGTGCGACCAATTAGGGTCACTCAAGACGTTTGGGTTTTTGCCGTACATCTTGAGTAAACATTTAAGTCATTTGATGGTCCAGTGCAACATGAAAACGTTAATGTATTCGCGACGGGAAATACAGAAATTAAAGCCTAAAAAAGCTCCGGGTAATGACCTAATTACAGGAGAACCTATAAAAATGTTGCCCCGAAAAGCATTAACTAAACTCCTAAATATTGTAAATGCAGCAATTAGATTGGAATACATACAGTGGAAAGTCGCGGAAGTGATTATGGTTCTCAAGCCAGGAAAATCAACGAATGAATTAAAACTTTACAGACCTATTTCACTTCTTCCAATAATTTCAAAAGTTATTGAAAGGATACTACTCGGTCGCTTACACACAATTATTGATCAGAAACGCCTTTTACCTGACCATCAATTTGGTTTTAGAAGTAAACATTCGACTGTGGACCCAGTTCATCGAATTACTGATGTGATTGAGAAAGCTTTCGAAGAAAAGAAAATTGGCTCAGTTGTATTTCCTGACGTGTCGCAAGGTTTGGCATAGAGGCCTTCAATACAAACTAAGACAAGTTCTGCCTTGAGCATATAATCTTCCGTGTGAAGCTTGGAAACGAATATTCGCAGTTCAAATAAATATTGGCAGGAGTACCATAAGGAAGCGTCCTTGGAACACTCTTGTACCTCCTATTTACACGTGATATCCCACAAACAAACAAATTATAAGTTTATAAAAACGTTTGCTAACGATAGAGCTATACTAGTAGTTGGCACAACAATAAAGGAAACAATTATGAAATTACAAAACGATTTTAACGAGGTTAATGAATGGACAAAATCATGGCGGATTGCACTTAACGAGAGCAAATCGATTCATGTAGATTCTTTGTATAAACGGATAAACAATTTGCCAGTACCTCTCAATACGGTTCGGGTCCCTTTTGCAAATGAAGAGAAATATCTTGGAATGACACTCGATGCAAAATTAAAATGGAAGCCGTATGTAAAAAAGAAATGCAAAAACTTAAAAATAAATACAGAGAACTGTACTGGTTACTCGGAAAATATTCGAAGCTTAACCTTGATAACAAGCTGCTATTATACGAGTAAGTGCTAAAGCCGGTCTGGGCATATGGAAAACTATGGGGTTGTACTAGTGAAACGAATCTAAATATTATACAAACTTTTGAAAACAAAATGTTAAGAACATTTGTCAATGGTATATAAGGAATAAAGATCTACGCAGAGATCTGGGTATTCCCATGGTTAAAGATGAAACGAACAATTTTGCACGCAAACATAAAACACGTTTATTGGGACACGTTAACACAACGGTCCCCCAAATTCTTGACGAAACAAATTTAATGTGGCGTCTTCAAAGAACTGAGCAGTTAGATTTGGCCCGATAATAACAAACCGCGATATAAATTTCGGAAAAAGCAGGAACTCTCATTTATTACTCATGATAAAAAAAAGCTAGATAAGTCGCATACTTAGTTGCAATACAAATGCAAAAAGGGTGGTGGTTTTAGGGTATTAAAGCCTCACACTACTTTGGGCACTTGCACATCGTGTCTATCGAGATTTCCACCAGGCCACGGGAAACCAAAAAAAAAGTCCAAACATGTTATTCAGGTAGTTGTTTATTTTTTAATTCTTAGCCGTTTGACCAAAAATTACGTGGGCGTGGCAATTGGCGTATTTTGAATTTTTTTACATTTATTCAGTAGCCTCGGTCAAGGATGCTAACATACCCCTATCGGATAGGGTATAATAATTATTTTAATAAAATAATCAACAAATATACCTGATGTCCCAAAAGTTACACAAGGTTTGAAGTTGTTTGATTTTATTTTCATTAATATTAATAAAATAATATAATATTGTTCTGAATAAACTTTCAAACAATCCCCTTGTCTTTTACTTTAATCCTGAATAATTTGTTCTCAGAATGGAGTCTCGAGATGAGCTGCCAAAAAAATATTTTTTTAAGAGTAAAACTTTTGAAAAAAAGGGATCGCCTTTTTTAAAAGCATTTAAGTCCAGAAACATGCAGAAAAAGGTATTTGCTGTTAGATCCAGCGAAAAGCTTAAATTGTACAGAAGTAGACGCGATTTTGCTGCTAGTTGTATAAAATAAAAAAACGCATTCAAAAACATGTTGCTTTATTCTCAATGCTTTAAGCTTCTTATAACAAAATTTTGGACCGGTCGTGTTGGTGCATCGATTACGGTGCATATATATACACATATGCTGTGATAAATCATTGTTTACCAGTATAAAAGAGAGCTCTTTCTGTTTCGTTTGAGTTAAAATGCCCTATTAAGAAGGTATCATTTGGAGATGCAGGGTATTTCGTGAGGCTCATTGATGTCAAGCCACATTAAATGTTTGTTTATTTATTTAAATCAAAAGGTAAGTTGTTTGGTACTTTTAAAAAAATTAAATCGACAGTCGAACGTGAGACTGGACAACATTTCAAACCGATTCTCAGTTACAACCGAACTAAGTATATAAACAATGATTTTTCCAAATTGTTAGCACTGTAGAATATCGCGACAATTGTCAGTGGACTATATCCTTCTGAAAGGGCTACAATTTGTTGTAGGGACATATTTATGGGCTGAAGCCGTCAACACAACAAAAATATTGCCAAATATCACTCCTCAGGAAGTGTAGCCAACCAACAGTTCACCACCTGAAGATTTTTGATGGGCAAGTGTACCATTTAAGACTATTAGAACTATTAGATCCAATTTCCAACCAAAGAGAGAGGACTTATTATTACATATTTTTACACATCAAAAGCATACTGTCTACTTGATTGAACTGGTATGAAAGTTATAGAGCATAGGGATGTTTGATTTAAAGAAGGTGACAATAAATCAAGCAAAGATATTGCATGATACTTGCATAATGTTAACAGAAAAGTGTACTCAGCATCAGAATGTGTATCAGCGTACAAAGATAACCAAGAACTTTGCAATAGCCAAAAACCAAATGGAGAACCAAGAACTGAATCTTAACCAGCAACGATAATTTTACCCACAGAAAGAATAAGTTAACGAGCGCCAGCAAGAAGTAAGAAAGGGGAACATGCTTAGACAAAACTAGCAGGAAGACAAAATTAGGACTAGAAAGATAAAAAGAGATTTTTTTTCTCTATTCAATTCAAACAAGGCAACCATTTGAAAATCTTAAAACAATAACAGAATCACTATTCTGACCAAAAAGAAACAAATAAAAAAAACAATAACCGACACCGAATACCAGTGTTTAATTTCAAATACAATTATTTGAGCGTACAAAAGAATAAAAGCAGTAGAAAATAAATGGTTTTTTTTTTAATATAAAAAATAAATAAATGGTATATTAGAAATGTACAAGGCTAGGTTTGTGGCGAAAGGTATTGTACAAAAGCGGGGAGAGAATTATAAAAAAAAAATGTTCACCGGTTGTAACCTTTTCAACAATTCCTATTTTAATGAAAATGGCAGCAGCAAATTAACGTTTTAATAAATAAATGGTAATTTAGAAATGTACAAGTCTAGGTTTGTGGCGAAAGGTATTGTACAAAAGCGGGGAGAGAATTATAAAAAAAAATGTTCACCGGTTGTAACCTTTTCAATTTATTTTATTTTAATGAAAATGGCAGCAGCAGCTTAACGTTTTATCTGTGTATCTAAATATCCTTCAATACCCTATCCCATCTCATCCTTAAAATTATATCCCCAAAATTGGGCGTGTCTAAAAACTAATAAGGGTAATATTGAAAATGACATTGTCACAACATATTTTATTAAAACCTTTTATGGTTCGACATGGGCGTGCCAAATAATTTAATATGGATAAAATAAAAAGGAATGGCATTTTCTGAATTCCAGTTTCTTTTCCTGAAAAGAAGGCGTGGCAATGGGTGGATATTGAAAATGTAGTCTTATATAACAAATTTTTAAACGGTTATCACGTTTAGGAAAAGTAGAAAATCCACATTCTCCACGGTTAATAAATATATTTTGTAATCTCTTACTTCCATTTACATTATACTTTTACTTAAATATAAATGAGTTTATACTCCAATGTACATAAGTTAATTCCTAATAAATTCTCGATCCATATGCTCGTATTTTACCTTAAATCTGCGCCAGCATATTATGTATTTAAATATCGATAACTCGTTGAGAGTGCTAATGATTCAGCTATTTGAGGGCAAAATGTTATTAACACAAACATTGGCGTCTCATCTGCACGCAGATCTGTAAGCTGCGGCACCCTACCAGATGGCGTCCTGTCTCCTCTTCTCTAAAATCTGGTGGTCGATGAGCAACTAGTTAATCTAGAAAGGAAAGGCTGCAAGGTTATTGCCTCAGCAGATGAAGAGCCGACAGGTGTTGACTCGGGGCAAACCCTCAAAAACCCGAAAGCCACCGTAGCCATAGGCTCAATAAAAAAGCTAATCGGGAAGAAATTATTTATGCAACAAGTAATATTTGTTGCATCTGGTTTGGATCCCAAGAAAAGTAAAATCAACACCGGAAAACTACGAACCAATTCCTATACTATCCATACTTTCATAGGTAACGGAAAAAATAATTAACACAATTATCGGCAGTATACGTTTCGAAAAAAAGAACATAACTGGATACCTGCTAAGTTATGTAACCCATAACCTGCTGCCCTGGATATTTCAAAGGTTTTTGGTCGAGTTTGACAGCATTTTTAATAGGACCAACATTGCTGCACACCACCAATTTAACCAATATTGCTGCGACAAATCTGTTCTAGAAAAGAAGACCTACAAGAGATTATACGATGGGAAATGGAAAACCTGGCTTAATTCAACTCAAAGACAACGCAGTATAACAATTAAAAGTCGTCAGTTATCAAAAGCATCGACTGCGTCTTAACTACGATATTTCCTTGTTCATCTTGACAGGGTTCTGTTCGAGCCTTGTATCCTTGGCTTTGACGTTTTAAACTTTGCTTAAGCTTGCGAACATCGTTACTGGAGTGGCACCTCTCTATATCGGCTATCTATATCTTCTTTCTTCTTTGCTTATAGAGCTCAATGGAAGCTTTCGTCTTCATCTGCAGATTAGAATCGTTCTTGGCTTCGAGCATGTGTCGGCGTTTCTTGCTGTTGAGCGCGAGAAACCCATCAGTCTTGGAGGTCTCTTGCGATTGCTGTGTATCGACATTATTTTTTAAGTTTTTCTGGACGCATTCTTAACTTGGCTGCAACAAGGTAGTGGTCCGAGTTCATGTTACCTCCTCGGAATGTGCTGAAATATATAATACTAGATCTGTGCCTCGTGTCTATCGCAATGTGATCAATTCGGCGAAGATCGCTATGTCCCCATATAAATATCGAAGTGAGGAAACCGTGTGCTGGCTATGGTGGAATTTTTTACTGTAAAATAAAAGAGTTTTGGGACAACCTCCTTTACATTTGTGAGGAATGTATGAACAGTAATCTTTCACGTTTGCTCCTTGCAATAAAGTGTTAAAGTGATTCTGATGATCCGTATGTTCAAAGTAATAATCAAAGAAATCAACGGGGTAGGAGATGAACTCATATCGATACTTTCAATTATTTAATTATGCTTGACATTAAAATACCAATACTCAAAAAATCAAATCAAAATCTCAACCCCAACACATAAACTTTCGACAAAATAGTGGAAACTGAAGTCGACTTAGCCCAAGAGGGCTTGAATCCATACAAAACCAGTCAAAGCAGATTCAAAAGATATAAGAACAGCCAAAATGAAAGCCTGGGGAGACTTATGCAAAAGAATTGAAGATAACAACGAATCTCTCAGATAATAAATGGGAAGTATACACCCCCGACAAACTAGATCTATTCATAAACATCCACTTTTCTAACTGCAACAGAGTATCGGATGTTGACAAGACAAATGAAAACCGTGAACCGAACTGCTTATATAGAGGCAACTCCACTATAGACAATTCTATATGCAAGGAAAGAATTATATGGGCCATTAACACCTTTGAGCCTTATAAAACAGCATGCCCCATAATACTGCAAAGGACTGACATCTACATTATGCCAACATTAGTTAACACCTTCCGTGAATGTCTAAAGCGGAATGATCTCCCCAAAGCGTGGCGTAAAGTCAATGTGGTATTTATACCGAAAGCAGGGAAATGCAATCACACAACTGCGAAAGATTATAGATCAATCAGCCTATACTCCAAATCGAGAGAAACTGCCCCGCAGTTCTCCGCTTCTTTGGCTACTGATAGTCAACGAAGCATTTAGAAGACTAGCAATCACTGCAACAAAAACAGTGGCTTATGAGACGATGTGGTTCTCATGGCATGTGGGAAATTCCCATCGACTCCAAGCGCAATGATGCAAACAAGCCCAAACATACTCAGCAGATGGTCAGAACCAAGCGGCCTGGGTGTAAATTTGAAGAAAACCGAAGAAAACCGAACTATAAGGTAAGTCACAGAATTTGTCGCACCGATTCTGTGAGGTTCCACCCTTTCACTTTCATCAAGTGCCAAACACCTTGTCGTGATACTTGATATTTTTTTATGACATGATAGCAAGCCGAACTGAAACCTCAATATCAAATAAAGGGAAAATAAAGGTAAATTTTCACTTTATAGCTGCAATAGAATCTGCGGTAAGAGATGGGGACCCTCTCCGAAGGTCACAAAATGGCTATACACAGCTGTTGTCAGTCAATCCTTAAACATTTTTGCCTAGTCTGGTGGAATTCCACGAAAAAGACAAAGCATATGATTGCACTTACGAAGGGTTCAAAGAACAGCAAGTGTACTCATAACAGGAGCACACCCCACAGCAGGTTTAGTAACAATACAATTGACCTTCAAATCAATGACACCGCAGCGAAAAGAGCAGCACGCTTGAAAGAAGCGGGCAACGTTTGTATCAGACCCTTTGGTCACAGCACTATATTGAAATTAGTAGCATACGAGAATGGGACATCTGACTACACCATTCCATATCACGATTTTGATATTGAATACTTAATCAGAATACCAAGAAGAGACGAATGGTCGTTAAACACTGTGGTATCCATCACTGAAATTTATACTGACGGGTCTAAAATGGAAATAGAAGTGGGCTCTGGAGTTTACTTTGCCACATCAATTCCACTAGCAGACTCGTGCAGTGTATTCAAAGCAGAGATCCTAGCCATACACGAAGCTGCCGATTAGCAACAGCCGTAACAAACTCTTTAGTAGTTTCTACTACTTAGACTTGAAATTGTCGGTTTTTGCTGCAAATCGGTATGGAGCAAACAACTATTTGAAGCAGATGGAACTAGCGAAACAGAATGTAACAAAACAAAACGTTTTGTTTTCTTGTTTAGTTTGGTGTACGTTGAAACATAACAAAATGGAATTTGCGACTTGCTTTTAGTGTTGTAAAACATGTGGTCGAACTCACGACGATGGAATTGTACCAATCTTACATACAATTTTTGGAGGAATTGAGGAAAAGGACGCAAATAGCAGAGAGTGGTAGGTGCATCCATGTAATATGACACGAAATGCTGAGGATGTGATAGCAGAGTTAAGAACTTATATTGAAAAATTTATTAATTTCACCAAAATGCGGATTGAAACTTTGATTATTTGCTGGGATAAATCGGAAATCCGAAAATGCTATCAGAAAACGAAACTTGTTTTTCTGTTTTCCTTTGGTTTTTATGTTTCGTTTCATTTGGTGTGTGTTTTTAAGCCATAAGAATGTGGGCAATTATCGTCAAGGACGTTTGTGTTACAGTTTTGTTACATTCGGTGTGTGTTGCTCATATACAATTGGCATGTATTTTCAATAACCACAACTGAAACAGTTCAAAACAATAACGTGTGTTTTGCTTCGTTTTTTTGATATGTGTCGTCTCATAAGAAACAATGTTCCATTGTTTCGCGAAACAACAAAATATACGCGTTTTGCTTTATCCGGTGTTTTTGTTTAGCATAAGCCCCCAATCATCCCATCCCACGTATAATAAAATCCTCCCCAGTCACACTCATATTGGCAATTTCAAAGTGGATTATGTACTTTCCAATTTCTATACACTTATCATATTCCCAAACCTACACGGCTGAATAAACTAATACCAAACTCTTCCAAATACTAATGAAACTCCCGCCCTCAACTCAGTTAACTACATTCATTCTCACACTCTCAATCTAACGTCTGTACCATCTAAATATACTGACCTTTCCCTTTGCAATTTTTGATAATACTGTAGCGATGTTCTAATCACAAATGTTGATCTGCTTTCAGCAACCAGTCCCATAGTCCCATTCATACTAGAGAAGAACCTTTTCTAATAAAAACCCTGGTTCACCAAAGAGTTGCGATCACTTTCTAATCAAAGAAACAAACTCTGATGAGTTTATCTTAAATCTCGTTCAAATTCGGAGGGAAGAAATCCGGCTTCAGAAAGTAGGAAAAATATAATAAGAAAAGCGCAGATGTGCCACTACAAGAATGATGTCCGCATGTTTTACCAAAATGTAAAACGTCAAAGCCAGGGACGAAAGGCTGAAGCAGAAGCCTGTCGAAATGAACGAGGAAATATCGTATTGAGAAAGGCTCCCAGAAATAACGGTCTTCTTACCGAGGCTTATAAAGACGTTGGAGACGATTTCGTAACTGACATTCACCAACTCATAACTCATGAGATTATGACTACAAAATGGAACCTCAGCATTGCTTGCCCGATTCAAAAAAAGGAAATCGATTGAACTCCGCCAACTACAGTCTCCTCAACATCTCCAAGAACATCCTATATGCCGTAATATGTGAACGCTTGAAACCGTTTACCAATAACCTGATCGGACTTTATCGGCGTCCTGCCCCAGTTTGCTATAAACTCTGAAAACACCATCCTGTCAGAAAGTAAACAGAGATATCTTGCCAACCGCTGTTTCTGCGGGCAAAGAGACACGTTGGTCGATTCGCTGGTCCATTCCGGACTGTAGGTCAACTTTAGATAAGAAGGGAAGAGAGACTATAGACTATTAAAAGTAGAAGTAAAATAAATAATGATCAATATTTGGAAAATATTATGAATTTTTATTCATACAATAATAATAGATAGCTATATGAAAAGAAATTAATTGTAATCATTTATCAATATACTGCGGACTTCACTCAAAAAATGTTTTCGTCCTATAGCCCACAATATGCATAAGGAGAATATCATTAAGATCAATGTATTTCTTTGGAAGCACATTTGAAGCGCTTAGAAGATGAAGGGGTTAAGCGACATTTTCAAAAACTTTAGTAATCGGAGTTTAAAGACATTTATCAACAACTCATTAAATAAAAACAATAAAAATTATAGGCAGATATTTTGAAATAATCAAAATTAAAGTGTTTTATAATGTTAGTAATATTTTTTATTGAAAAGACAAGATATGCGAAATATTTTCAGTATGTGACTTTAAAAAAAAAAGTCGCTTAGCGTGGTGTAAAAGTATGGTTTGTTAAAAGTGATTTTCGTGTTAATTGCTAGAGTAATGACTACTAAAAAAGTAAAGAGAAAAAATGGAATTGCTGTTCTCTGAGTAAGGTATAAAAAAACAAATAAGATAGGGATCGGCGTATTAGTTAAGGATTGGATATCACCTGAGTAATAACGCAGGTCAACTTAAATGAAAACATGCTTTTTTAACAAGAAACGGTGATAAGCTAGTAATAACACCATGTACCCTAACAAAGCGATATCAGATAAATTGTGAAATTTATTGTAACTGAATAATCTTAAACTAATCTAACCTGTTGGTCAGCAAATTCAAATACTGTTTAAATACTCACTTGGAAACATTTGAATAAGTGATCCAATTGCTCAGGCACAAAATCCCATGCTAATTTTGCCAGGAGATCGTGCACATTTTTAACTATCGCTTCATGTTTTCCAGCCTGTGCCTTCCATACAGCATCTAAATCTTCCAAGGTTAATGCGTTCTCCTTTATAAGGAATCTTATTATTTTTTCTAATTTTTCTACATATTGCGGTTGATGTAAAGAATCTTTTAGTACAATTTCAAAGACATCCGATTGTTTAATCCACACCTGAATTCAAGAATGGAAATTAATAAATAGAAAATGTTACACTACTTTCTTACGGCCATTCGCTCTGCTGTCAACCAATTCATTTCATCATCCGATAAGCCTTGTGATAATTGTGTCCTGTGAGAACAGTAAGAAACTGCTGTAATTATTTTGTTGATTTCATTTAATGCATTCATTTTCCCATTGAAACTCGAAACTTGCAGAAGTCGCAATATAATTTTCAATCGAAATATTTCTATTTCACGTAAAAGTTCACCCTGATCTGGCAAACGGCTTGCTAAGGAACGCGCGGATTTAACAATTTTGTGAATGATATCACTTTTTCCTTCCGATTTAGCTTCCTGCTTTAGTTCAGCATCTGTAAGGCCGTCTAATAAATCGAGCACTATTTTCCAAATGGGCATGAAATATGTTTGTATGGTGGAAGGAGTTAATAGTTCGTAACACAATCCAAAAGGCCGAATTAAGAAGTATATAAAAGAAAGTGATATATTTGCGTTTCCATCCCCACATGTAGTGGAATCCTTAGCAGGGAAAAGTGATTTGGGTGGGTTGTTTAGACTTTCGGTGGAAGACTGCTTGATTTTGAGAAACGCGACTCCAGAGTTGAACCGTTCTAATAAATTATCAAATCCACCCAATTGGCCAAAACGATTTATTAAGTCAACTAACCACCCCCGAGGACGTTTTGGCTCGAGAGGTGTTGCTGCAAATTGTTTGTTGTCTTCCAAAACACCCCAAACGGCCTCGGGTCCAAAACATTCAGGTTGGCGAGCGACATTGAATGTGTTAAATTTATTATTTGGATCGAAGACCATTGCAAGTAGATCTAATAAATATGGATTATCACGATGCATATGAATTGCAATTAGGTGCAAAAGTTTTCCGCAAGTCATAAGAATACAATGATGTATATTATATTTCCACGAGTTTACAGCTTCGTCTGTTAAGATTTTTACGAACGATGTTGTCAAAGCATTTTTGTAAAATTCTAAACATGGCTCGCAATTTTGATCATATCCTATTTAGAAATATTTATACATAAATATAGAAAACTCATTAATTTTGTTCTGTACTTACCGGCCAATGTAAGATTAATAGCCGCATTTAGCAAATGTTCGAGTTCTTGCTCTGGTAAAACAGGAACCACCCATCTTGGATTGGAAATTTTTTGATTAAGAGATCGTAATTTCATTACAGGAAATGATGACAATAATTTTTCTGGGTGCCTAGACAAATTAAAAAAATATATACATATAAATTATTGGTCTTTATAAATAGATACAATTGTTTACATTTCATCTGCATTATCGGCTAAATTAGATGAATCTGATTGAACACCATTTTTTTCAGCTGTTTCACGGCCGTGCGAATCGAAAGTCATTATGGTTTAATCAATGTTGGCTGCAATAAAAAAAATGTATTAATGCAGCAATACATAAATACGCAAATCTCAAAACATCAATAAAATTTCATAAACTAATTTTGTATGTGTAATCATATAAATACATATATGTATATACCTTGCTACTTTAAAAACAATGATATTATTGTATGTACAATTTGTTTATTAATATTTGTTTCTATTTTCATTACATCATTTTTATTTACATAATACAGAAGCAATCGAACTTAACAAAGTAATTTAATAATGACAAAGCAGTTAATATACTTAGTGCACATACTAAACTTTGAAAACAATATACATAAATTGATTATTAAACCACGACATATACTAATGATTGTATGGTCACTTTTATGATGTATTCACTATTCAATGTTTAATAATCCAAGGAATTTATTAATAAATTTTGTCATATACCGCACAATATTACTATTTTTTGTATGCATATATATAACACGAACGCGAATTTATTTTATCATCTAGGTACTTTTGTTTTTTTTTAATCTTTGCTGGCTTTTGCAAATCAGCCGGTCACAAAATGGCGATCACTTCTGCGTTCTAAGGCTAGGTGTAAATATAAAACCACAATAGTCCTTTACCTATCACAATTAACTTATTTGACAACCCTAATATTGATATATAACAGTAAAAGGATTTGGCAATCATATAAAATTATTTAAGGATTAACACTGGGATTAACGCACATATATTAGAATTTAAGAAAATGAACCATAAGAGTGTTCCAAATTCATCTACAAAAATACAAGAAAAGCTTTCAAATTGCAGTAAACCTTGCAAAACATAACAATCATAAAGCTCTGCAATGCTGCCAATTTCAAAAACTATGTGTACGCCTAAATAGCTTTAATATAAGGATAAATAAGATGTAACACACATTCCAGTAATTTTGACAGTCACGAAACACCTTCCATTAAATGCACATTTCTTCAAATATACATCAGAGAACACTAAGGGTTTAGATTGCCAGCATTAAACTTATTACTTCTTATATTTGCTGGCATTGCAATACAAATGTTATATCCTACGGCAATTCACTGACAAGTGACAGATAAACGACAACAGCAGAATGCAGTAATGTGCAAGAGGAAACATACCCAAAGTCAAATTCACACTCATCGCAGTTGTCGCAATTTTTAGAAAAATCAACTTGTAAGTGTGAGCTCTAGTGCACAGATGCACTAACGCATTTAACTAACCCGCAGTTAGATTTGCAACTTGCAAGTATTAAATTTAACTTATATACTCCTCATGTTTGTTAAAGGATCTGTAAAACAAGAGATCTATATGCTATATTGTATATTGTTATGAATTCGGATTGCAGTGTGTGGAAATCGAACACATCCATTTAGTGTCAAATGGTGGTACTGGATGCACCCACTAGAAGATATGACTGGGCTAATGCTATCTGTCAAAACCACTTCTAGAACAATAAAGAAACTGCGGGAACCTACGAGAACATGCCAACTCTTTCTAGAACAATATGTGGAGAGGTATAATTAGAGATGAAGTGAAAACCTGTCGGTTAGCCTAAATTGTGACCTGAAAGTGATTTGAAACTGTTGACTGAGTGAATTACCTAAGACCATAAGTCAATTGCGTTAAAATGGGGTTTAAATTTTATCCACTGGCTAATTTTTGACATTTCTGCACTTGATATGTCAATTGGATTAAGTGGAATATAATTTGAATACTATTGTTATGATTCCGGATTGTAGTGTGCGAACCTACCGCGATAAGTGAAAATCGAACAGATCCATTTAGTGTCGATTGGAATGAATGAATGCCCACTGGAATGAATGACTGGAATAGTGGTATCTGTCAAAACCACTTCTCGAACCATCTAGTAACTGCGAGAATCTCCGAGAATATGCCATTTGTATGTGGAATGGTGTAAACATAGATGAAGCGTCTAAATTATGACCTGAACGTGATTTGAATAGTCTAGCCTGAGTGAATTTTAGAAAGTGATAATAGTTTGTGAATTAAATCGTTGCTGTTTGATTTCAAATAAGTTTAATTCAATTGTTAAACGAGAAACTGTAAATAATAGAATTCTAGAAATAAGAGTGTGTTTAAATAAACTATTGTTGAACATCAAATAGAAAAGTGTTTTATTGTTTGAAGCCCGGCTTCATTCTACACTATTTTCATAAATTTCCAAAAAGAATTAAAACAAAATTCCTTTCTTTAGATTTTCTTGATTTAAAATAATACGCAATAGAATTCGGAGAAATCATCAAATTCATCAAATTAACTATTTATTATTATCAGTATTAAAAAAATATAGGTGTATGATTTGTGTTCATGATTAGGGCTACTCTGCTCAAGTTATATACATATTACCCATATAAAATATAGCGAAACGATTGCAATCATAGCATTTTTGAAACAATCCATTTTCAAAAACCAATTATTAGTTAACTTTAACGGTTAATACATTTCCTTGCAAAAAATAAATGGTTTTTGCTTCCTACTTATTAATCGAAATGTTGTGCTATTTTTCCTCCACATGTGAGCACTGGCAATGACGTTTAATCCACGAGTGCTCTTTCCATATCTCTCTCTTTTCAGTAGGTATTACCGAATGCCAAAAATTAGCCATTGGATGCATTTTAGCCAGCTGTTGAGCAGGTTAAAATATTGAAGTCTTTATTCACAATACTAATGTCAGAACTTAACAATTGCTAACATTTTAACGCAATTTACACACGGAATAAGTGAGTTTTGGAAAGTGATAATAGTGCGCGAATGTAATCGATGGTATTTGATTTCAAATTGTGTAATTGAATTATTAAACGAGAATAAAGTCAAAACCGTTTCGTACGTATGCGTACGTTTTGTACATAATACAGTTCTAGAAATAAGAGCGTGTTTCAATAAATAATTGCTAAACATAAAACGTAAAAGCGTTTTATCATTCGAAGCCCGGGCTCAATCTACATTGTTGTCAGAATTGGGATAAAACATTTTCTGTTAAAGAACATAGGGAAGTGAACATAGTGAATACTGAAAATTCGAAAATAGGGAACAATAATTTGTTATAGGATTAAGTGTGTGATTGTAAAAAAAGTGTGATTTAACTATAATGGTTTGCAAATCATTAGATCAGCTAACAGTGGCAGAGCTTAAAGCTAAACTGAGTCTTCGGCAGCTTTTCCCAATTGAAGGAAAGAGCGAAATAAAAAATGGTGAAGAACTTAAATCGATTGTGTTTGATGTCGAAGAGCATCAAGTAAGTGCAGGCTTCGACGTGTCATCAATGATGAAGGAGGCTAAATTCGGAGAACAAAAGAATTTTCTAGAAGAACAAAACAACAAATTGGAACATATACGCGAGGAACAGCGCCAACAGCTCGAGAATCAAAATTCGAGTCAAAATTCACAGCGTTTGTAATCGATTTGAAAAAGTCGAAACTACATTTATCGCTGTAGAAGAGAAAGTTGGGAAGGTAGAAATATATGTAGCAACAATTGAAAGGAAAGTCGAAGACCTAGCTAAAAAGCTTAAAATTGTTAAGAAACAAAAGATTCGGCAAATGAAGCCTATTACTTTCGACGGTCAGACGCAATGGACAATTTATAAGAAACAGGTCGGAGCTGCTGCCATGACCAACTGCAGTGAGGACGAGCAAAAAGCCATCGCACTTACACTGGCTTTGCTTAGTCCAGCTGTGGAGCTTTTGCTAACCATCTCCGTTGACAATCAACGCAACTATAATGCTATCATTAAAGCAATCAAGATGCGAAATGGAGATGACCACATGTAAGAATTATATAGAGTACAGCTGTGCAGCAGAGTCCAGAAGTGATGTGAAAATCTTCAACAACTTCAAGCAAATGTTTAACGCCTAGAACGTTTGTCATATCCTAAAGCTGGTGAAGAGTTCATCAACCAGATGGAAAAGGACGCTTTCACTCGTGCTATATCTGACTCAAAACATCAACTAGCAGTACGAATGGCTGGAAAACGCACACTTGCCGAGCCGCAGGTTATGCTCTGATATTAGAGGCTGCTAACCAAGCATGGGAAGGAGCTCATAGAGTCAGAGAATTGGCCACCATTGAATGCTCTTGTGAAAGAATGAAGGTTTCAGCTAATAACAAATCCCGAGCTCAAATGCGTTGCTGGAACTACAACAAAACTGGACATCTAATGCGTCAGTGCAGGAACACATCGATGCGCAGCAATTGTCCACATTGCAACAGTCGGGGACAGCAAAGGGATGCTGTTATTAACTCTCAGTACCAGCAGTCGGGAAATTGATTGGGTACCCACTTCGCGGGGCAGTAGTTGTGTTCTGGAATCGACGCCCCTAGGACCACAATCCAAGTATCCCAATCTAAGAGAGACAAGATGAGTCTGATAGTAGGTTCCACCAACAGCGCGAAAGAACTTGCAGCTCCAATTGATACCGGATTTACTGCTCCAATTATCCGTGAGTCATGGCTGCATAACACCAGCAGCTATTGCCTGAGGACCGCAACTGGAGAATGACATCGAGTATATGGGGAAGTACGCCTTCTCCCATGCATTCCTGGTGGCTGATATTTGTGATGAATGCATTATTGGAATACGCTTCATGAAGACTCATGAAATATTTCTGGATATTGGCATGCAGGTCATGAGATATCGAAATGTGGTGATCCCAATGGAATACGGTCTACCAAAAGCAGTTATTCTGAGAACAGTCGGGAAGGACCAAGTACTACCATCGTTATCAGAAACTGTTGTATAGGTTAATCTGGAGTGTGACTGTGGGAGCCACCGATTCCTACTCGTAGAACCAGAAGCAGACTATAATTTCCAAAACTACATATTTGGAAATATGTTGGTGGCACCAAAATACAACATGGAACCAATAAGAGTCTAAAACACCAGACCAAAAGAGGGGAGAATCCAAAAAGAAAAAGTGATTGGCAAATGTTTTCCGGTTAAGGCAATATCAAGCATAACCGAAGTGGAGATTGCTACACCAGTGCTACCAACTAAAAGAACGAATATAACGAGATCGATTCTCAATTCTTGAAAGCAGCAAGTTTATTCCGAAAACCTGATTTAAGAATCGGGAAATATAGCCAGAAACACTTGGTGCAACACCATATCGACACTGGAGATACTAGAAAAATTTGTCAGCCAGCAAGGCGTCTAAAGAGCGGCTACTGGCAGGAGCAGATACACCCTAAGGCAGGGAGAAACGGGCCTTCACCACAGTTAAAGGCTTGCGGCAGTTCAACGTGATGGCATTTGGTGTTTGCAACGATCCTGCAACTTTTGAGCGCCTGATGTAATGCTTTTTGCTATGATTAACGTTAAAAATCTGTCTTGTGTACCTAGGTGCTGTTATTGTGGTGGGAATATCATTCGAAAAACGTCAAAACAACTTGAAGGAGGTGATCTTCACAATTCGGAGTGCCTTTTTGACGCTTAATCCAAAGAAGTGTGCCCGTTTCAGATCCGTAGTTCCAATAATGGGACACATTATCTCGATTTGTTGAGAGCGGACCGATCCCAAAAAGATTGAAGCTGTGAAAAATGGAAAAACTTCAACTAAAAAGCTTCCTAGGACTTGCGACTTATTGCCGATAATTTGTAAGGTACTTTCCTAGCATTTCCAAGAGTTTATTTCAACTCACGGATTAGGGAAAGCAATTTAAATTGTCAGGTGAGTGTAATAATGCTTTTCAAAGACTTAAACACCGGCTACGTCAAGCTCCTATATTAGAAAACCTCAATGGCGAAAAGACCTTCATTTTCGATGCCGATGCAAGTAATTTTGGAGTTGGAGCCGTTGGCTGCAGGACTACGATTTTGACATTCAGCATCGTAAAGGCACCTTGCCCTCTAACGCTGACACACTGTCTCGTCGACCATGCGGAATGAACTGCAAGCACTGCACCCGCCAAGAAGTGAAGGAGCTCATCACCAGCCGACGAATAAGAGCGGAGCCCAACAACGGTTGGACGGCTAAAAAGAAGAGTGAAGAGTTCTTACCTGGAGGGAACACATGGAGAAACCAGATTGGCAAGAAATTTCGGATTGTTGTCCAACTCACAATTGGGCACAATGGGATTCTCTCCACATCCAGGGTGGTGTCTTGAGAAGAAAATGGGAGTCCTCCGGCGGTAAGTCCTTTGTAACACAGCTTGTCGTTCCACGGTCCATGGTCTAAGATGTACTACGGGAGCTACATGGTGGAGTATCGGGAGGACATTTGGGAATCAATAAGACTTTAGACAAAGTTAGGAAGCTATTCAAGTGGCTGTCTGCAAGAGAAGACATCGACAAGTGGTTCCGAAAATGCATTACATGCGCCGCTTGTGAAGAACCAAAACAAAAGACGCAGCCATGCATCAGTACAACGTTGGGGCACCGTTCGAAAGAATACCAATATATATTACTAGCTCGGGGTAGATAAGTTCTCATCGGAACGAATAAGTTTAGGAGGAGGGCTTCTCGAACAATCATGAAACTGCGGGAACATCCGAGAATATGTAGATCAGTATGTAAATAGAAATAAAGGTCTCATCCAACCGGATTTGATAACACGACTAAAAACAGCAACAATATAAACAGTTAGGTCAGAACGACACGGAATGAATACCCGGCCCACTGTCCCAGGCGAACATATACAAGCTGACTCAACATATTCGGACAACAGGTTGTCTAGGAATTTCAGGTGTTAGTCAGGCCCCTTGAACAGAGATGGTTTGAACCGAAAGGCCAACGGCAGCACTCAATCCCGTAGTGGATACTAATAGCCCCGTGTCATAGGGGTGTCTAATAAATTAGATCTTACCCGCGAGGTAGGGGTTGTGCTTTGGGTTAACTACCCAACCATGGAAAAGAAACAATGTTAAGAAGCAACCAATAGCCTCGAAAAAGACTGATTTTATTGTTAACGACCCTGCTCAACTAAAAAATTACAACTACGTTTGTATCTGCATTTGGGATGTGAGAACATTTAACAGGTAAGGTGCAAGCAACAACTATTGGAGGCCACTATATTCAGCTCACAGTTCTCCACCTCGAAATCCATAACGGGTCAGCTGCAGGTGAAGACGAGAATTGCAAGTGAGATTTATAGGCAGAGAAGAAGTAAAAAACACTGGCTTTACAAAAAAGACCAAGACAAGCCCGCGATCAAGGACATAGAGGTGCCACTTTTACCAAAGTCACTTTTTCCAAAGTGTAGAAACGTCAAAGCCAAGGCTACAACGCTCGAACATTATCCTGTCCGGATGAACAAGTTAAGACACAGTCGATGATGAGGTTATGGAAGAACCACTTCTGCAAACGGTTAAGCGGCGATGACGAACAACATTCCGCTGTCAGAACCATTCAATATTGGCAACAAAAGCGAAAACTGCCAAACAACCCGACTTAATTAAGTGAGGGTATCTAGCAATATCTAAACTCAATCCAAGCTTAATAAGGTTGCGTGAAATAATTGCCTCACCGCTGAGCTTTATAACGGCTGAGATGACTTACTAAATAACATCCACCAACTCATACTAAATCAAATCTGGTCGGAAGAAAGAATGCCTGAAGAATGGAACCTCAGCATCATTTGTCCGATCCACAAAAAATGGGACTCTCTAAACAATGCCAACTACAGAGGCATAATTCTCCTCAACATCGCTTATCTGCCATAATATATGAACGCCTGAAACAGTTTACCAACAACCTGATTTCACGAAACCCACTATACAGAGCCATGTCTAGTTTTGGTATGCCATGTCTAGTTTTGGTTTACCGCCTGAACTCGTCCGTTTGTCTACGATGAAGATGGAGAATTCTCGCTGCTCCATCAGGGCCAGAACGACCTCACCGACACATTCGATATTAAAAAAGGATTGAGGCAAGTCATGTGACTTCTTCAATTTGATTCTTTAGAGGATTGTGCAAACCTTCCGAGCCAACACCAGAGGCGCAATTTTTAAAAAATCGGTGCATCTACTAGCATACGCCGATTTTGACATCATTGGAAGGACTCAACGTGATATCTTAGCCACGTTTGCTAGTATGAAAAAGGAACTAGCAAAAATGGATTAAGCATTTACTGAGGACAAATTGGATAGAACGACACCTTTGACAGATATAACTTTGAGGTATTATTGGACTTTGTCTATCTCGGCTCCTCTATTAACTGTGAAAACAACATCTCGTCAGAAATTAAACCAAGAATTGAACTTGCCAACCACTGTTTCTTCGGGCTAAGAAGGCAATTCAGTAGTAAAGCCCTCGAAATACTAAGGAGATCCTATATAAGACCCCGATCATCCCAGTCCTGCTCTACGGCACTGAAGCATGGACCGTTGAAAAAGCGGATAAAGAAATCCTTGGTCGATTTGCCATTAAAATTCTTCGAAATATCTAAGGTCCCGTTTGCGTTGATGTGATATGGAGACGAAGATTAAACCAAGAACTATACGAGCTGTATAGCGACATGCCAGCCATTCGCCAGACGCAGTATATGACGACCTCGCCTTAAGTGGCGCGCACAAGTGGACGCTGACCTTAACCAACTTGGAGTGCGCAACAGGAGGCATTTAGATAAAGACCAAACTAAATGGAAAGGCATTTTGTTTGAGGCCCAGGTTCATTTCGGACTGTAGCGCCACTTAAGTAACTAAGTATTTGACTTGAAATAAGTGCAATAATCGAGAACAAAGTCATAACCGCTTTGTAAATAATATGATTTTACAAATGAGAGTCTGTTTCAATAAATAATTCTTAAACATAAAACAGAAAAGCGTTTTATTAATCGAAGAACGGCTTCATTCTACAATATGACTATATTGTTAGTCGTTTTTTAAATAATAGGATTCTTGAAATAACAGTACTGTTATAAATTCAGATTGCGGTGGTCGAACAGATCCATTTAGTGTCCTATAGTAGTACTGGATGCGCCCACTGGTTTGAATGACTGGAATAGTGGTATCTGTCAAAACCACTTCTCGAACCATCTAGTAAATGCGGGAATCTCCGAGCATATGCCATCTGTGCGGAATGGTATAAATAGAAATGAAGCGACAACCAGCGAGTGAGTCTAAATTGTGACCTTAACGTTATTTGAATAGTGTTGACTGAGTGAATTACCTAAGTGAGTTTTGAAAAGTTATTATAGGGCGCGAATTTAATCGTTGGTATTTGATTTCAAATAAGTATAAATTGTTAAACGAGAAACCGTGTTGTAAATAATATAATTCTAGAAATAAGAGCGTGTTTAAATAAATTATTGTAAAACACAAAAGAGAAAAGTGTTTTATCATTCGAAGCCCGGGTTCATTCTAAATTGGTGTCAGAAGTGGGTTAAAACCTTTTCTGGATGAGATGATTCTAGAAAACTGTGTACTGTGAACTGTGAAGAATCGGTTAAAGAACATAGTGCAGCGAACATAGTGAGGTGAGCACAGTGAAGTGAATATAGCGAATCGTGAAAAATCGAGAATAGTGCCAGCCAGCAGATCGAGAAACAATTCGAGGAACAGGGTAAGAAGTTTGAGATTGTCCTCGAGTCAAAATTCACGTTGAGTGAAAATCGATTTGAAAAAGTCGAAACTACATTTTTGCTGTAGAAGAGAATGAATGAAAATTATGTAGCAATCGAACAGAAAGTTGAAAATTGCAGGTAATTTAGAGATCATCGAAAAGAAAGTCGAAGACCCAGCTAAAGAGCTTAAAATTTTTATGAAACAAAAGGTTAGGGAAATTTTTGGAGATTGTTCACGAATAGAGGATATGAAGACTCATGAAATAATTTTGGATATTGGCATGCAGGTCTTGAGATATGGTAATGTGGATATTCCAATAGAATACGGTCTATTCTATTCTGATAACAGACGTCGGGAAGGACCAAGTGTTACAACCGACATCAGAAACTGTTAAATGGGTTAAGGTGGAGGGTGATCCTGGGAACCACCAATTCCTACTTGTTGAACCAGATGCAGACGATAATTTTCAAAACTACATCGTTGGAAAAATGTTGGTGGAACAAAAGAACAATATAGTTCCAACAAGGGTCTTAAACACTAGACCACACAAGGAGATGATCCAAAATGGAAAATTGATTGATAACGAAATCTCAAGCCTAACCGAAGTGGAGACTGCTACACACGTGCCACCAGCTAAACGGACGGACATAACGAGATCGATTCTCATCTCATTTTTTTTTCAGTCGCTCTCCAACTCTCGTAGTGGTCAGTCGGCTAGTTAAGTGCGGTAGTATATTTCCAAAGTGAAAAAGTGAATAAGTGGCAAGTTAGCGAAGCAATATTTGTCGTCCACATGGAGTAGTGGTGCTATCATCTGACTTAGGAGTGGGAGTCGTGGGTTCGAGTTCAACCAGACCCCATTACTTTTAAGTGATTTTCAATTAATACGTAGAAGAAAACACACGAAGAAGAGTGTCTCAGCCGAATTACCGGCTATGGAAACCGGTGCGGTGAATGAAGTCCCGCAAGAGTTTGGAAGTAGTTCGCCGACAAACAAACGGCAGAACCTGGCGATGCCTGCATCGCCGCCAATAAAACCAACAACATCATCGGCATCTGCGACGGCAGGTATGTCAACAAAGCTGGTACCAGCTACAACAAAAGAGGCTGCACCAACAACAACAGTAGCAGCAAGTGCAACGGCAACAACCCAAAGGGGTGAGATGAGGCGGAGGAAGCTAAATCCGATGCCTAATCTTAATGCAAGGAGATGTATACAGGTAGCGGAAAATACACCGCTGCCAACAACAATGGAAGAAGAGGAGGAGTGCAACTCTGACCTCGAGGAATCCGAGTTTGATGATGGGGAACCCCGCTACGTTGGTGAGGGAAACCCATTCAAAGAACTAGCGGAGGTTAGGAAGTTCAGCCGGCTTTGAACGACGACGAGACGAAGTTAAGGCTCCTCATCGCAGAATTAACTGCGAAGTTAGAAAAAATTCGAGAGGTAAGGGTACAATAAGACCTCGAAAAGAAAAGAGAACAGCAGAGACAACAATTCGAGTTGAAAGAAACAAAAACTGCCATCAATGCAGCAACGGTTTGCTAATATGCAACAGAAGCAGCAACAACAACAACAACAGAAGCAGAGGAGGCGACAACAGCAGCAGCGATATAAGCAGCCACAACAACAGTAGCAGCATCAACAACAACTGCAGCAACAACAACAACAAAGGCAGCAGCACAATCGCAGCAGTAGCAACCCCAGCAGCAACGACAACAGGAAAAGAGGAAAGATGTACCCAGGATTATTTTAAGTGACTTGCCTACAAGCGATAGTATTAAGTTATGTAAGAAGATATTAATTAAGGACTTCGTGGTCAAACATATTTCGGCCAAACAGCATATCATTATATGCTACAATATGGAAGCCTATAAAAAAGTCCACAAAGAACTAGAGGGGCTAAGGGCAGAATACTTTACGTATACGCCGAAAGCAGAAAAACTAAAAACGCTCATCCTTAAAGGAATCGATCCCAGACTTGATGCAGAGGAGCTCCTAAACGAGCTCAAGTATTTTGAGAGCGACGATGTAAAGTTCGTCGGCGTAAAGCTGTTTACCGCGGTCAATGGTAGAGGTGGTAACCGAAGGTTACCGTTTTTCCTTGTTCAAATAACCCCCAATAGCAAAATCGATAGTGTACGCAGAATTAATCGCGTATACTATCATGCTGTCCATTGGGAAAAATTAAAAAGGAAAGATCGCATACAGCAATGTAGAGGAAGAGTATGCTAGCTCGCAAACAGGCTGCTGAAGAAGAAAAGCGATATAAAAGTCGCTCTTTCACCACAAATAGGGTAGATCCCAACGTGTCCTTTGCCCAAATGGCAGCTGGACCGGGTAAACCCCAGACATCAAAAATGCATACGGTTGCTGAGAAAGCACCTGAAGCAGATTTGGATCTGAAGAAGTTCTTGCTGTCATTGTATAGCAAGATCGAACAGTTCCAAAAATAATTGAACGACCAAGCAGCACGAATAGATTATATCTATTCTATGTTTGCCCAGTCTAGCGCGCTATGAACATGATGGGTACGTTGGATGAGGTAAACTTTAGGATCCTAGCTGTGAATTTTAATTCATTAGTCCTTTCAAATCTGTTGAAAAACCAACTCCCGGATGTACTTTTGGTCAGCGAAACTAAGCTAAACCAGAGACACAAATTGGGATACAGCAACTACCATGTAGTAAGAAGAGACCGACCCCACTCCTCCCAAGGGGGTGGGGCGCTGTCTTATTACGCAAAGGCTTACGCCATAGCGTCAACAATCTTAAAAAATTTATATCGTAGAATTACAGAAAATCTATAAATTCTTACTGGGCAACAAAATTCGGGCTATAAAAACCAGTAGCCCGAATATGTTCCCGCAAATAAATAAAATATTCATGCGAAAAGACCACAACGACATTCCATGTGTCCCAATTTCCAAAACGACAGAAAACAAACAGACACTCACGGCTGTTGGTATAAGTCCGGAAAACGTTGACTCGAACGACGGTTTTTTCACGATCGAAAATCCTCAGGAGAAGGCGAATTCGATAGTCGCTATTTTCGAGACCGTGTATACGGTGAACAATCCTGTTCGCCCAAATCGCGATATTGAGGAAGGACCCTTTCTGAATCACTTTCATCTGCGCACTGAACTTCAAGCTTGGCGATCTGAGAATCACGGTTTTTCCGTATTCAATGACGAAAACCCTTCCAATGGCATAGTCACCAGCCTGATGCTGTTCGTGAAAAAAGATGAACTCCTGGACATCTTGGTATCACTAAAAAACAAAAAGTCGGCAGGGGAGGATGGTGTCCCAAACGTCGTATTGAGACACCTGCCAATAGAAGCAGTCGATATCTTCACCACCCTGTTTAACAATGCACTGAATAATGCACATTATCCGGTGCACTGGAAAACGGCGGTGGTACATCCTATCCCCAAAAAGGACAAGGACAAAACAAAGCCTGCAAATCTTCGGTCAATAAGCCTTCTGCCGAATTTAAGCAAGGTATTCGAGAAGATAGTCAATAGAGCTCTTCTTAAGTGGGTCGAGGAAAACAAAATTATTCCGGATAATCAGTTTGGTTTTCGAGCAAGGCATGACACCATTCATGCCGCGTCGAAACTAGTGTCCGACATCCAATGGAATAAATCCAAAGGACTATGCATAGGGGCCTGTCTGGTTGACTTTGAAAAGGCCTTCGACACCGCATGGTTAGAGGGGCTTTTCTACAAGCTGACCAGAATGGGCATGCAGAAACCCGTGCTATATATGATATATGAAATGCTTATGGGAAAGAAGTTCGTTGTCAAATGTGGCAACGTAACTTCGAGTAAAGACTTTGAAATTAAAAACGGTTTACAACAATGGGCGGTGAACTCCCCGATATTGGTTAACATTTATACAAGTGATCTTGTGGGTTCTCTCAGATACGCTATAGCGTACGCAGATGATCTATTGGCGTACAGATCAGGTCCGAAAATCGGAGTCATAAACACACTTTTGCAACGTGACTTCGATTACATTAAGGCATATTGCGATGATTGGAAATTGAATATCAATTTCCAAAAAAACCGAAACGATTCTGTTCAGGACCCCATTGCATAGGGCTTCTAGGGATACCAGAAGAAACTGGAAAAAATTGTGTATCATTGGACAGCATGGACAGCCGTTGGCGTTGAGAAGTGAAGTCAAATACCTTGGCATCTGGCTTGACAAGTTTCTGTATTTTAACAAAAAATGTAGATGCTTTTCTGGCTAGGGATAGGGGGCTTATGCTCTGACAAGAAGATTGTTTCAAAGCAGTCAACTTGACTCAAGGGTGAAAGTCATTTGCTACATGGCCATCATCGATTACGGTTGTCCCGTGTGGTTCAATGTGGCACAAGCCTAATTGGAAAAGATACGGCTGTTTGAGAGGCGGTGTCTCCGATCCTGCTTAGGATTGTACCGAACGCCGGACTCCGAGTACATACAATATTATCGCAACGAGGTTCTATACAATGGGGCTCAGTTGAATAGAATTGACAATTTCCTGATTAAGGTAACGCGAAGGCACGCTGCAAGGGCGATGGCTAGCGACAACAGCCAGATCTTTGGGGCTTATTACCCCAAAGATTTATACATGGATAGCACGCTCATATCAGGCTATATTCCACCAGAGGCATTTATTTACATCGATTCGTTAGGGTTAGTACAACACAGGAACGGTATCCCGGTTTTATACCACCGCTATCGTGACACGCGGATCCGCGACAGGTACGTCGGCAATGCTCCGGAGCTCCTCCGCTTTAGCACGGCGGTATCGGATCGCGATATGATCGATGCTGCAAAACAGCGCACTGAATTCTGGTGGCTATATGAGGAAGGTGATTCTGCACTTCCTCAGGGCTTTGCGGACTTTTAGTCCAACTCCATAGTTAAGATCTTAAAATTAGGAACAAGGTCTGGGGCGTGCTGCCGTGGGACCGAAAGACGCAATCAGAATGGCGACCCCTCGTGGCATGTGCAACGAGGGCTCGCCACCCCGATTATAATTAAGTTAGGTTTAAGTAGTTAAGTAGTCTTAAGTTAGGCTTAAGTAGTTTAAGTAGTCTTAAGTTAGTTGTAATCTAGAATAAGCTTATTTATTTAAAAAAAAAGTCACTATACAAAGTTTTTTTATTTTTTCTTTGTTAATTAAAATTAAAAAAAAAAACGGACAAATTTAAGAGGGAGTGATTCAACTGATTGTCTGCCAGTTGAATCGATGTCTGAGATGTCTGAGAAGCCATCGACAAGTGGTGCCGAAAATGCATTACATGCGCCGGCTATAAAGGACCAAAACGAAAGACGCGACGAAACATACATCAGTACGATTTCGAAAGAATAGCAATAGATACTGCTGGCTCGTCCCCAGAAACGAGCAGCGGAAACCATTGCATATTAGTTTTTATGGGCTACTTCAGCAAATGGCCAAAAGCATTTGCCATACCTAACCAGGAAGCGAAAACCGTAGTGGAACAGATCGTGGACAACTGGATATGCATATTCGGGGCACCTTTGGAACTACATTTGGATCCAGGATATTTGCCATCGGTTAGGTATTAAGAAGGCCAGAACGAAACCGCTGCATCCACAGTCAGACGGAATGGTGGAACGATTCAATCGAACCTTGAAAGAACACCTCTCCAAGATGGTAGACTACAATCAACGAAACTGGGATCGTTGTATTCCCTTGTCCCAGAACTGGACACTCACCATGTGAAGTCTTATTTGCCCGAGCATTAAGAATTGTTAAACGGGAAACCGTTTTGTAAATAATATAATTCTAGAAGTAAGAGTGTGTTTACTAAAATATTGTTAAACATAAAACAGAAAAGCGTTTTATCATTCGAGGCCGCTTCATTCTACAATACCGTTTTCAATAATTTCCCCAAAGGATTGAAGAACATTTTTTCTTTATATTTTGTTGTAACAACCATTAGTTTTTAATTATTGTCAGTTAGAGGAATATTGTTTTACTTGAATAAAGATATCCGCCCTACTTTGTTCACGTTAAACATATTTCAAATATACGATAAGTCCGTGTGTCAATTATGTTAAAATGTGGGTTTAATGTTAGAAAATAGTTAATTTTTCACATTTCTGCAAGAATAAAACAAAATTGGTTTTTTGTTGATTCGATTGGATTAAATGGGATTTTATTTCAATAATTTCCCAAAAGAATTGAAAAGAAGTTCATTTCTTTATATTTTCTTGTTTTAAAATAATACGGAATCAATTTCAGAGAAATCATCAAAAACCATTATTGATTTATTATTTTCAGTAACAAAAATATGATTGTATGATTTGTGCTCATAGTTAAGTTTATCCATTATACTTTGTTCAAGTTAAGCATATTTTGCATATAAAATATAGGGGAACGATTGAAACCATAATATTTTGTAACCACTTTCCACTTTCAAAAACTCATTGCTTTTAGTTTATTTTAAAACGTTAGTTATATTTTCTTGTGAAAAAATAAATAATTTGCTTTTTATTTCATAATCTGAATGTTGTGCTAGGGAGGGAGGGAACTCCACTTATGAACCTTGGTAATGACGATTAATCCACGAGTGTGCTTTCCCTCTCTCTTACTCCTCAGTAGATATTCCAAAAGACAAAAATTAGCCACTAGAAATTTTAGCGAGCTGTTTACCAGGTTCAAATTTTAAAGGTCTATTTACCACACTGATGTGAAAAATTATCCACTGGCTAAAATTTTTGTTCCCTTTGATGGGTTTGCTGGTTCCTGGTCGGGACTTTTGCGCAATCCTCTCAAGAATCAAATTGAAGAAGTCACATGACAGCGCATCGCTTTGCCTCAATCCTTTTTTGTTATCGAATGTTTCGGTGAGTTCGTTTCTGGCCCTGATGTAGCACCGCGAACTCTCCATCGTCATCCTACATAAACCGACGAGTTTGATCGGTATACCAAAATTTGACATGGCTCTGTATAGTGCTTCTCTATAAATGCTTTCGTATGCAGACCTCGATGAATAGGTGGTGGGTATTAATTTGGACTTCTTGGGTTTTTGATAGGATCTGCCGGAGTGTGAAAATTTGATTGTTGTGGACATTGATAGCCTAAAACCACACTGATAAATCCGATCAGGTTATTGGTAAACGGTTTCAGGCGTTCACATATTATGGCAGATAGGCGATGTTGAGGAGAATTATGCCTCTGTAGGTGGCACAGTTTAGAGAGTCTCCTTTTTGTGAATCGGGCAAACAATGCTTAGGTTGCATTCTTTAGATTTGACTTATGAGTTGGTGGATGTTACTTACCAAGTCATTTCCTCCGGCTTAATAAAGCTCAGCGGGGAGGCAAACATTTCCGGCAGCCTTATTAAGCTTGAGTTTAGATATTGGTATCCTCACTTCATTCAGGCAGCTGGTTGGCAGTTTTCGCTGTTGTTGCCAATATAAAAAGGTTCGGAATGTTGTTCGTCATCGCCATTTACCAGTCTGCAGAAGTGGTTTTTTCATATCATCATTTTACACTTTGGTAAAACTTGCGAATATCCGGCTATTTTTTTCTTCTTTCTGTAGCCGGTGGTTTTCCCTTCTTCTCTGCTTATCTGAATTGCAGCTCTCGTTTTCACCTGCAGGTAAGCCCTGTAGACCTCGTTCTTGGCTGCAAGCATATGTCGGCAATCTTTATAAAACATAGCACATCAGTTGCGGCGGATCTAATGGCTTGTTGGCATCCTTGCCACTGTTCTGCAACATTCGATGCTGGTGGTATGAAGTTCCTTCTTCGAACAGACCATGCTCTTTAGTGGTTGCTTCAGTGTGAGTATGTTTGCACACTGCATTGTGAATTTATAACAGGATTGATATAAATTCAGATTGCAGTGTGCGAACATACCCTTAGGCGTCTAACACATCCCTTTATTGTCCAATCAGAGATCAAGTAAGGAAGACATAGGAAACTCTCGTACGTCTTCCCGTTCATCACCCGATTTCTTACGTTTCAGTCTTACGTACATCAAATCCCTATCGGTGTATACATGTGAGCGGCTATCTTGAAAAAACAAGAACAATTTCACGATGGCCGCCCATGGAAACAAATACGCGAGGTGAATTTCTTTGACATTTCAGATTGTGCGGTTCGTAAATTTAGCAATTGCCAAAATTATTTTATATATTTAATTGTTTAAGTGCGAGTGCATTTTTGTTCGGCAAGCAGACACAATGCGCAATTTTCGTACGATCCACCAATTGAAGAAGTTGCTGCAGTGGTAAGTGTAAAATACAGTTGGCAGGAATAACCCATTCTTTTGTTTAAGCTTACAGACAATCCAACATACGAAGTATGTAAACCAACAGCCAAATAATGCGCGAATTGAAGTTGCAAAATATGAATTTATAAAAATTTGTTATCAAACATATGTAGGCGGTATTCTCTATCTTATATCGTCTTATTGTCTTTTTTGTAGATTCAGATTTTTAAAGAACGACCAGCTGAAGCACTAATCCAATTCTTACATTGTAGCTAGATCACTGATCAACAATCAACGAGAAAAAATTGAGCTTAGAAATGGCAACTCAACAACAGTAAACATGATTTGTGGTGATAACCAAAAACAGACCACTTACATATGTTGAACATGCTAAAATGGAGAAGCCAATAAATTGTTGTCGAGCACCAAGGTCATTCCCAAAATCAACTTTTGTGACCACTCTGGTTAGAGTGTCAGTGCAATAATAAATATCATCTTTCTATTTTTTGATATTATATATTACTGTTATTACGACTTGATAACATATTTCAAAACACATTGCTTAATCCTTATTATACCATTTCAGATGTCAACGATATCCGTGACAAATACGAATTTGAATTGCAGATTGCTACAATGCGTTTTGTTGATGTCGTTGAATCGTGAGACTCCTAGACAAAGTCCCTCGTTTATGAAATTAAAATAGTCACTGATTCTGACAACTATAACAGCTTAGAGTTTCCACTAGTTCAGTTGTCCGGCTTTTCTGTTAACACCTCCAACAGTCCTTATCTGGATACAAACGACACACTGACATTTAATTTGGTAAAAAATTACTTTAAAGTAGTAATTTCAAGTACAAACCAGAAGAGTAACTTGCTACGTCGGCTGAAATAAAAACCATTTGCACGATTTGTTATATGATTTTTATTTATAATTTAGCATTCTATGAAAACACTTCAAACTAATTTCAAATCGCCATATTAAAATAAATTGTATACATTATTTCTTTTCAATAGAGATGAAGCGACAACCAGAGAGTTAAGGGCCAAACCCACCGAGCAACCGAAACCGAAACTTCGTTTTATTTTTTCATTTTTCTGTTCAATTATGACATTTCATTCCCACCGAACATAGCACAGAAACTGAAAAAAAATTTAACGTCACATTTGACATTCAGTGAATTCAGAATGCGGATCTAAAAAAAAAATATGTTGCGTTATATTTTGCAACGCTGAAAAGAACAAAACGTTAAAAATATTGGATTCATCCCCTAAATCGAGACCGAAAAATTAATGGAGAATTTTACCGAATCTCAACAAAATTGGAGGAGTATCCGGCCCGGTATTTCCGATATCAGATGCTCTTATGTTCCTGTTTTTATATTCTTTGCAAGTTTTATCATAAATAGATTTATGAGATTCTACTTCAAGAATTAGTTTCGACTCGAAACTGTATAATTCCTGTTTTCTTTGAATGCTAGCATCTTTAGCTTTTTTTTTTTGCTTCAGCATTTTCTTTTCTAATTTTTTTAATTAATTTCATTTCCACTTTTATTTCACGTTAGCTTTTCATCACACAAAAAAGAAAAGTGACGTCTGCGAACTTCGGCAAACAGAAATTACAACGATGAAAAAAAAAGTTGCAAGTTTCGGTACGTTGAACTGCAAAATGAAAAAGTAAAATTTCGGTACGGGAAAAAAATAAAATCGTTTTATATCAAAATAAAAAGACTTTAAGAAATAAAAATAGATGAGATTAGTGTGGCTCTTTTATATCTTTTATTTAAGAAGTATTTTTAACTGAAAAACACAGCAAATTTTAAGTAATTAGCAGTTTAAAAAAAAATGAAAAACAAAGTTTCGGTTTCGGTTGCTCGGTGGGTTTGGCCCTTTAGTCTAAATTGTGAACTGAACGTGATTTGTATAATGATGACTGAGTGAATTACCTAAGTCAATTTTGGAAAGTGATTATAGTGCACGAATTTAATCGTTGGTATTTTATGTTAAATAAGTGGAATTGAATTGTTAAACAAGAAACCGTTTTGTAAATAATATAATTCTAGAAATAAGAGTGTGTTTAAATAAATTATCGTAAAACATTAAACAGAAAAGCGTTTTATCATTTGATGCCCGGCTTTATTTTACATTATGCTAAAAATTTCTTTGGTTTTTTGTCGAACCATGAAGATATTGATAAACTGTCTGAGCAATATGTTATGACAATGACATTTTCTATATTGCATCACCATAAAGCCGACATTTTAGGGATAGTTATTTTAAGGATGGGATGGGATAGGATACTAAACGATCCGGACAGCGGATTGTAGCTTTGTCATGTTTTTTTTTTCAAGGAATCGAATTGCCGCTACCGCATGCTTGGAGTGCAACTGAATAGTTTCTTTTTTCGAAGAACTCATTTGTTTGTAGTACTGAATATTTGGATGCAGCATTTTATAGTGTCGTTTGGATTGAACAAACTAAATACTAATCGGAAGAAATTTCGCTACTTAACAACGGCAAGCATATAAAAAGTTTGCTCAAAACGTACATATCGGTTTTCGTCAGTTTTACATCTAAGCTCGTTCATCTATAACCGGTATCAGATTTGTCAACTGACGCTTTCATCGCAGCGTTTATGATAAGTCGTCGTGGACTACCGACAAATATATTTTTGCGATAACGGAACCAACTTTGTTGGAGCTTATAAAGATATTCTTCTCGATTTTTGCAGTTTGAACAAATTAATTTTAACTTTATCTTTCCTAGAGCAACTCATTTTGGAGTAATCTGGGAAGCCGCATTAAAGGTGGCCAAAGGGCATCTGCTTAGAATTCTTCATAAGAACTTGCCATTGCACTTTGAGAGACAGAAGTTGTGATGAAATCCAGGCCCATAACACATCTGCCAGATGACCCAAGTGACTACTAAACGCTAACTCCATGCCATCTTCTCATCGATTTATCACTCAAAGCGGCTCCCGAGCTAGCAGAGATATGCCAAATACATCATCAGCACGTAAAAACGTACTTTTGGAAGCTGTGGACCACTGGTTATCTACAAGAACTACAGAGGACTCTATCGACCTCATTCACGACGACAATACAACCCGAGAAGCGATATATTTTTTCAATCTTTTTAAATTCAAGAATATAATATACATTAAAACAAACTTGTTATTAAATGTTTAATCTCATGTCAATCAGGCAGACGGCAAAGCCATGCTTAATGATTTTTGTAACATAAATTATTTGTATTATAAACAAGAAAACAATAAATCTAAATCTAATCTAATACAACCCCGCAAAGATGGTTGCTCGAAAGAATCCAAAGGCTATTTTCTGGAAAAGACGGAAACGTGAGAGTAGCAGAAGTTTGAACACCGAGAGGGATCATCAAGAGAACAATCCAAAAGCCTGCCCTACTTCCGTGTTGAAATCAGGTGCTTTAAAGGAGGGCCGAATTTTGGATCACATGCATTCACAATATCTAATATTATCACAAACAATAATTCATTGTTAGTAACTGATGAATTTTTATCCATTGTTTCGAACTTAGCCAAGCTACCTCAAATGTAATTTTAGATCTAGCGCAAAAACCCAAGGTTCGCGATAATTTCAAGACTCTATTTGTACTGAACAGTCAAATACAAATACAAATTTTTGGCGCAACAGGCTCGTTAGTACAAAGGGCCGAGTGTTCTCACAACCAATTATGTGTGCATGTGTACTTCTTGCAAGTAGTTAGACCTCCTGTTTTATGCCGACTCCGAACGTCGAATTTGAGATAAGCTTTTTTGACAATTGAGATTATCACGAGAGGAGGGCCAGTGAAAAATGATTAAGGTGTTGTTATGGCTGGTAGCAACTGTGCACTTAAAAACACATAAAAATCATGTAAATTGAATAAAACAGTGCATCGGCATAGTTAACTGGGGAAACCTAAAACCGTGCTCCTTGTTCCGGTCATTGACACCACATAGTGTTCAGACAGTTAACAAAAATCTTTTGTACAAAATTGAAGGCCTTAAAATTGGTGACATACAGACAGACGGACCGACTTAGCTAGCGATTCTGAGGCCATCCATATATTTTGTTTTTTTTTTAGGGTGTAACGACCTAAATTATTTGTATATATTACAAACTATGTATCAAATCTAATATCCTATGGGATAGGGTATAAGAAGATTGATTTGTTTACCAATGGAAAACTTCATCATAGCACAACGACTGTCGAAATCGGTCTAGACAGATCTAGATCAATAAAGAAGATTTAATATTTTACGAAGTACTTCGCGACATCAACAAGCTGCCGGACATATCATTTGTTTGTTGGTCGGAGGCAGAGATCAAGAAAAGAAGATATAGGGTTTTGACAGCTAAATTCCTCACCATTCGTTTGGTTTTTCAGTTAAAAATACTTCTAAAATAAAAGATAGCAGTAAACCACACTTATCTAATTTTCATATAAGTTTTTATATTTAAAAAAAAATAAAACAAAGTTTAGGTTTCGGTTGCTCGGTGGGTTTGGTCCTTTAACCAATCACATGCTTACATCTAAAACCCAAGTGAGATATGAATTTTCTTTCAATCAAATAATATGGCTGTCAGATTAGTCGCGCAGTACTCTACGAAAACGCCATAAAACTGAACTACGGAACACGACCATTGTTGTTGATCTAGATCTGAGTTGTCTTGAAACTACCGCATCACAGAAAAGCTTTACAAACTAAATTACACCAAATCAAATTTGAAATTACTAAACTGCCAAGAGAAAACAACAATGATTTCCTACTCAAATCTGACATTCGATGTGTTTCAGGCTAAACATAAAGCCAGACTTTTGCAACAAATTGTTTTTGACTTTTTTTTATTGAATTAGATAGAAAGCATAATAAAATAATGCAAAAATTGGAATTTTTTCGTAATGTTTATTTGTATCAGTTTTCACTTTCAGAATGCTTCTTTTCGCATAATGTGCGCTGCATTTATTGTCTATGGATTATTAAAATCAACGCTTTCCAAAATGTATTTATTCGCATTTATTTTTAACTGTTATCATCATTTGATTTGTTTGACGTATGAGGAATAGGGCGCTTATAAAAACTGCATTTGAACTGAAAATGAAAATTCAATTGAAACTTTCGTTAACAAAAGTATTTTTATAAACATACTGGCCTTCTTTAAAGTATTCTTTCAAAGTGGTACTAAACTTTTTAGAATACTTCACAAATTCCTTTTTGCGTTGTTCTACAGCTTGTTTTTCTGATAATGATGGTAAGAATATCCCTATCTCATTAACAACATCAAGCAATTTTTTTATTGCACTTGCAATTTCCCTGTTAAAATCGGGAATTAATGCATAAATATCATGACGGTATATACTTCTTTATGAACCCTTACTTTATTGTTTCTAAAAACGTTTTTCTGTCGGTTATTTCATCGGGGATTCTACTTAATATCGCTTTAAGTGCTGCAGATTTTCGATTAAGCTCTTGAAATGGCTCTTCACTTCGAAGCAGAAAATGTTCATTCACTGGGAAAAATATTATATTATTTTTGTAAATATACAAGAATAATCGTATGCATACTGTCTGTGTCTGTTGTACATCCTTGCAATCGCAAAACAACTTCATTTATATTAATTTTCAGTTCAGCCTTTTCTATAACTTCCAGCAACAAATGGTAGCAGAATCCTGGATTACATTGTTCCAACTTGGAAAAAATCGATTGGAGCGAGTGAGAAGATCCGATATCACGACACTCCAGCTATAACAATAAACCGTGTTATTTTAAGTTAATGTAATTTGGTATCCCAACCTGTGTAAGAACTGGTTTCACTATAACATTCAATGCCAAGGAAGATGTTACAAACTCTCCCATTTCTTATTCTGTATGTAAATAAAATCTCCCTGTATTGATACTTTATTAGCAAAACTATATAATGAACATTATTTGACAAAATACAAATGTCAAATATCAATGAAAATATGATTCGAATAACACAAAATATAGATTATGACCAAAGATTGTAAGGAATTGGAATACTAACTTCGAGAATATATGTCATAGAGCGTTAATCACAAAATTCACATATGTTCACGCCGTTTACAAGGCGACTTTCATTAGAAGATATTGGAAGTATTCAAATTATTCAAATAAGGAAGGGTGAGGAAACATTTGTTTTCGAATAACAAACCAGAGAAAAATTGGGTGTTCACACGTAATGCTCTTACCCGGTGAATTCACGAGCAATATTTCATAGAATGCATTGTGGCATTCTATGGAAATTGCTAGTGGACACTTCAAATCAGAGATCGTCCCTACTTCAAACAGTATTCAATGAAAATTTTCTTTCGATGTATTGCCCAGTTTACACCGCGTCTCCACGAGCTTACTATCTGTCACTTTTAGAAAGAAATAATAATAAAATGCTATGAAATGTAGGGTGGGCATTTCCATTGCTTACTATCCCAAACAATCTAACAATTTCAACAGCAACGACAGCCCATCGATAAGGGAAGTAAAGAGATACCAATCTTCAGGGTTTGCCTACAAGCTAAGTTCACCCATAATTACGTATCTGACACATACTATCACATTTATGAACAAGTGTGTCTGAGATAAGTTATTTCCCACATTTTTTGCTCAAAATTTTTCGATTTTCCCTTGCCCTTGCATTTCCACTTCATTAATACTTCCATTAATTTTGTATTTGTATTGTTACTGCATATGGAACCAAGTCCAAACTTTTGCGATAAATCGTTCCAATTTTCCTCATTATCTGTCGAACTCATTCTGTGATATTTTGATATATTTTCTTTGATATTGTTTGTGTTATGTTATTGTGTTTATTTTTGTAAGAACTATTGAAAAAAAGGATAAGAGTTTCATTACATATACCTACATGCCATTAAAACAATATGTGGAAAAAGGTTATGAGTTTTATTACGTATATCCGACTGTAGCAGACCGTTAAAAAAACATAATACACAAGAACCCATGTTCTCAGCGAGGAAACATTTTTTTTTCTTTTTTTTCATTTCAAAAAGTACATATTGACATAAGTTCGAATCGAGAACATCGGAAATGGAGGAGTAAATATGGAAGTGCGATCAGAAGTTTAGACATTGGAGTTATTTTGCGGGCTCTTAAATATGTTTTTTTTTCTTTACTTTGTTAAGTATATACCATACTAAAACACATTTTTCACTTCTATCCAAACATAAATCTAACTTTCTTTCTGAAATCTATTTGGTATTTTTTTATTACAAGAAATTCTAAAGAACGATATTTTGTTAAACTTGTTTTGGGAAATTATTAAAAATAGTATTTAAATAAAATCCCATTTAATCCAATTGACACAGCGAAAAGCCAATTTTTTCTTTACCCCTGCAGAAAGGTCAAAAATTAAAGAGTGGATAAAATTTAACCCGTATATTAACGCAGTTGACACACGGCCTAAGAAGATTTCTCGTTAAATTCATTGATTAAAGATAATTCACTTTTAATTTGGAATAAATTTATCAGCAAAATAAAAAAACGGTTTATCAAAAATATAAAATGGGCGAATTGGTTACCACTAAATACAAAACTCAACATTTTTTGATCAACAGAGACGTAATAAAAGTCGGTACATCATAAAAATAAGAAATTACCCTACTTATAATAACTCTGATTTGGAAATATACTATCTTCAGAATCTTGCTTCGTCCATCACTCCGAAGTAGCAATGGACTACGAAAACTCGTAGGGGATTATAAAATTAATAAATCTTCGCGGAAATCTCTTGTTAAGAAATGAATTATTACACTTGAATAGTTTGTTTCTGTCCTTACGGAGGAGTTGAATACATTCAATTCATATAATTTAAAAAATAAAATACTTCACTGAATACATTCAAAAACAAATGTTTATATTCACCAAAACATTAAATTCGGAGCTGTCATTTAACTATTAGGTTTGTTTACTTTTTTTTTTTTTATTATTTTCGTTTGTTTGTGTAAAACTGAAACAAAATAGTGCGCTCAAAAGTTTACATAAACGCACGCAAAAACAACAAACGCGAAAAAATAGATCGATGTCGATTGAAATGTCAAACAAAAGTAAATCTACCACACTGCTAAACAGCTGTTAATGAAAGTGTCCAAACCCAAAATTCTTCTCTGCTGAATTTTTTTACTCGGAAATACATGTATTCACATACAGGAGCGCATTGGTGGATGGATTACAACAAAAACAACCAACTGAGGGTGAAAGAGGTAGAAGTTTGGTATCTCTTTACTGCCCTTATATCTGCGACAGCCTATCCATAGAAAGCAATGGACTGGGCAATATATAGAAAGAATTTTTTTTATAAAATACTATTTGAAGTCTTCACAAGCAATTTCTATAGAATGACACACTGCATTCTATAAAATATTTCTCGTGGAGACCCCCGGGCTAAGTGTCGTTTTTATGTACTTCAAATTCCTATCGGTGTATACATGTGAGCGGCCTATAAAAATAAGTTGTAGTGGCTGCACGCGATGCACGTGCACACTTAGACCATAAAGGTCCGTTGTGGTATCACGTGGATCTGTATACTTTCCTATATTCGTTCGCCTAAATGAACCATTCAGAGCTAACTATGTAGCGAAGGAGGTTTCTGACATTGATGTTAGCCAGCTCACCTAGATTGTCGAAGGAGTACTCTCCCACCTGAATTCCCCTTTTACTGAGAGAGCAGGACAAGAGCAAAGAAGGTGAGTAATACTTTTCTCCTCTTCTCGACTAAGCAGCTCTGCCTGCAGAAGTCATTGCTGAAGAAGCCCTGTCTTCTTGCGTGTAGGCCTATCGGTCAGTGTCCTGTAAGACACCGATAATGGTGCTAATGTTGGATCTGTTCAGCATTGTCAGCAGATAGAGCGCTACTGGTTTAAGTTAGGCCAAAGTTGCCTGGATATTTGACACCTTGCTTATGTATGCACGGAGAAAACACCTCCACCCACTCCAGATTCTATTTTAGCCCCATCCGTGTAGATGTGAATTGAGTTATTTGTTTCGATCGAATCCGACTCCCATTAAGGCGACTGGGAATCTCTTTCCGATTGCCTTTTTACAAGAGTATTTCCTGCTGAAAAGGACCAATTCGGTTTTTTGAGGATTCGCACCGAGTCCATATCTGGCGGCCCAATTAGTGAGTACAGAGAGGCCATTTTGTAATAGATCTCTTAGAATATTAAGGTATTTCCCTGATACAGCTATTGCCACGTCATCCGCGTAGGCAATCACTTTGCATCCTTTGAAAAATAAGAGCCTAAAGGAAGAAAACGACGTTCTTCGAACAAGGCTTTACAATGTCGAACTGCTCTGCGAAGAGCTTCGTAAAGAAATTCTCCATCTAAAGGAAGAAAATATGACTCTGAAGAGTTCATTTAAAATACCAAAAACAAGTTCAAACGGCCCCGTGAATTCGGAATACCACACGGATGAAGAAGAACTCAGTCGCGAAACTGACTGGATCTTAAAGAAAAGACCAGTTAAAAAGAGGAAAGCTGTATCCTCTCCTGAAATAATAAACCGCGACAAAGAGATTATTAACAAAGCGAAACAGCTAAAACAACGTCCCCCACCGCCAATTAATGTGATCGGTATTGACGACTTTAACAAGTTGCATACCTTGCTAAAATCGTTGCCATTATCGGGCTACCAAGTAACTTCGCTAAGAAAAAATACATGGAAAGTCTGCGTTAAAGACCCTGAAAGTTACCGTCTATTATCTCGCAAGCTTAATATCGATAAAATAGAATGGTATTCTTTTGAAAATAAATCTGAAAGGCCTTTACGCGTTGTAGCTAGAGGGTTACATGCGTCGTGCTTAAAGGATGACATTGTAAATGATCTGAAAAACAGGCAATATAAAGTCATAGATGCCGTTAACATTGTCAAACGAGACCAAAAGCAAAAAGATGGCGAAGGAAATGTAATAAGACGCGGCCTTCCTTTATTTATACTCACTTTCGATAAAACAGAAAGTTTGAACAAAATCTATGAAATAAAAACAATACTTAATATTGTTGTAAAAATAGAGCCTATGCGTAAGGATTCCAAACTAGTTCCCCAGTGCAAGCGCTGCCAAGGATACAATCATACGCAAGGCTATTGTCAAAAAGAACCGCGGTGTGTAAAATGTGCCGGCAATCACCTGACGGTAGATTGTATGTCAGATAAGAAAGCTCTTGCTATCTGCATTAACTGTAAAGGCAATCATCCGGCAAATTATCGCGGCTGCGAAGTAGCTAAAGAGTTGCAAAAAAGACGGACGAAATTTAATAGTATTAATTCACAGAAATTAAATTTAAACAAGCAACAGCCTAAAATTCCGATTAAAAATATGTCGAAGAAAAAGCAGGCCATAATCGAAGAACCTAAATGTCCACAAACTACGCGGCCATCAGATATCCGTTCGGATCTTGTACATCCAAAACCAAATGTACAAACGTATGCTCAAGCCACAGTATCCAATAACGCCCAAAAAAATATCTCACCTGACCCAGTTTCAAATGTATTTTCGATTATTCTTTCAAAACTTGAGGAACAAAGCAAAACGAATAAACTTATTTTTGACAGGCTCGTTAGGCTCGAAAATAGTATTCGCAATAGAAGTACCCCACCTTTAACATGAATAGATTGCTTAAAATTCTTACGTGGAATGCCAATGGCCTTTGGCAAAAACTTGGAGAACTTGAATTATTTATGCAGGAAAAAGATATAGACATCTGTTTAATATCCGAAACTCACGCAAAGAGTAATTCGAACTTAAAAATAAAAGGTTACCTCGACTATCATGCTCTACATCCATCGAATAAGGCTAGAGGTGGAGCCTCACTATATATAAAAGAGTGTATCGAACATTCGATTGATCTTAAACTAGAAATCGATACAATGCAAGTTAGCTCTATACAAGTCAAAAGCAGACAATCCTTTCTGAAGATATCGTCTATTTACTGCCCACCACGATGCAAGGTTGAGAAAATTGACTTTGGAAACTTGCTTAATTCCCTTGGACAACGTTTTGTCATCGGAGGGGACTTTAATGCAAAACATACATTCTGGGGATCTAGATGCATATCACAGAAGGGTAGGATGCTTTATGATATAGGTAGAAAGTACAATACCGAATTTCATTCTACAGGAAAACCAACTTACTGGCCAACTGATGCTAGAAAAATACCGGATTTGATCGATTTTTTTATTGTAAAAGGTCTGCCGTCCAATCGAATCAAAGTTGAAGAATGCTTTGATCTTTCCTCTGATCATTCTCCAGTCATTTTAACAATGAGCGAGTCACTGATTATAAATGAAAAACCACCCAGATTAACAAACGCGAAAACCAACTGGGAAGGTTTCAAAAACGATATTGAAAATAATATCCGACTGGGTGTATCGCTTAGAACCCCATTGGAACTCGAAGTCGCTGTTGACTCATTTATCAATACCATCCAAAAAGCAGCATGGAATAATACTCCTCAACAGAACAAAATAGTGAGCTATAGTAAAATTAAGTACCCCCGTGAAATACAAGATTTAGTAAGACAAAAAAGAAAAGCTCGTAAAAGATGGCACCAAACTCGTGCCCCGCAAGATAAAACACATCTCAATCGGTTGAGTAATTTGCTATCAAATTCGATTAAATACTTTAAAAACCATTCAGTAGAAACTTATCTGCAAAGCCTAACCGCTGGAAAGGAATCGAATTATTCGCTCTGGAAAGCAATCAGAGTCATAAAACGGCCAAAAATCGCTGTGCCGCCCATTAGGGTAACTCAAGACGTTTGGGCAAAGAGCGATAAGGAAAAAGCTGACGTTTTTGCCTCACATCTTGAGGAAACATTTAAGCCATTTGATGGTCCGGCGCAAAATGAAAACATTAATATATTCGAGAGTACAACCGATAATAACATAGTAAGATATGCAAGTATTGCCGAGCTTAAACGGGAAATACAGAAACTAAAGCCTAAAAAAGCTCCGGGTTATGACCTGATTACAGGAGAACTTCTTAAAATGTTGCCTCGGAAAGCATTAACTAAGCTTCTTTTTATTATAAATGCAGCAATCAGATTAGAATACATACCAAGACAGTGGAAAGTCGCGGAAGTGATTATGGTTCTAAAACCAGGAAAATCACCGAATGAAATAAAATCTTACAGGCCTATTTCACTTCTTCCAATAATTTCAAAAGTTTTTGAACGGATATTACTCGGTCGCTTACACCCCATAATTGAACAGAAACGTCTTTTACCTGACCATCAATTTGGGTTTAGAAGTAAACATTCAACGGTGGACCAAGTACATCGAATTACAGATGTAATTGAGAAAGCTTTCGAAGAAAAGAAAATTTGTTCAGCCGTATTTCTTGACGTGTCGCAAGCTTTTGACAAGGTGTGGCACAAAGGCCTTACTTATAAACTAAGTCAAGTTTTGCCAGAACAATTATATAAAATCCTCGTGTCGTATCTTGAGCATAGACTCTTCCGTGTGAAACTTGGAAGCGAATATTCCGAGTTCAAAGAAATAATGGCAGGTGTACCGCAAGGAAGCGTCCTTGGACCAATCCTGTACCTCATATTCACTCGTGATATCCCACAAACAAACGATACAATAGTTGCAACGTTTGCTGACGATACTGCTATACTAGCAGTTGCCACAACAATAGAGGAAACAAATATTAAATTACAAAACGCTCTTAACGAGGTTAATGAATGGACTAAATCCTGGCGGATTGCACTTAATGAGAGCAAATCGATCCATGTAGATTTTTCGTATAAACGGACAAACAATTTGCCTGTATTTCTAAATACGGTTCGAGTCCCGTTTGCAAATGAAGCGAAATATCTCGGTATGACACTCGATGCAAAATTAAAATGGAAGTCGCATGTAAAAAAGAAATGCGAAGAACTTAAGAATAAATACAGAGAACTGTACTGGTTGCTCGGAAAATATTCGAAGCTTAACCTTGATAACAAGCTGCTATTATACAAGCAAGTGCTAAAACCGGTTTGGACATATGGTATACAACTATGGGGTTGTACCAGTGAAACGAATCTAAACATTTTACAAACTTTTGAAAACAAAATGTTAAGATCATTCGTCAATGCGCCGTGGTACGTAAGGAACGAAGATCTACGCAGAGATCTGGGTATTCCCGCGGTTAAAGATGAAACAAAAAATTTTGCACGAAAACATAAAAAACGTTTATTAGGACACGTTAACACAACAGTCCTCCAAATTCTTGACGAAACAAATATATTGCGGCGTCTTCAAAGAACTAAACCCTTAGATTTGGCCCGATAATAACAAACCGCGCTATAATTGCGGAAAAGCAGGAACTCTCAAAGGAAAGTTACCTGCCAAACATATTATATAATCGTGATAAAAAAAAATTGCTGGATAAGTCGAATACTTAGTTGCAATAGAAATACCAAATGGGTGGTGGTTTTAGTGAGTAAAAATCTCACACTACTTTGGGCACGTGCTCATCGTGTCTATGAAGATTTCCACCAGCCCACGGAAAAAAAAAAAAAAAAAAAAAAAAAAAAAAAAAAAACTTTGCATCCCTCTCTTTCTAGATTTAATAGTAGCTTGTTGGCCACTAGGTTCAACATAAGAGGAAACAAGAGACAAGATGAGAGTGCAGTCGGTTCTATACTAGTACGGAGGTGTAGATCAATTAATCTTTCCAAGGTTTTACCCACAAGAGAAGATAGACTGATCGGACGGAGATCATCCGGATTTATGTGAGAGCTCTTTCCTGCTTTGGGTCCATATCTTGGGGATATGTACTTACTGGTCAAGTTAACAGATTTTCAATGTTGTATTGTATCTCCGCAGGTATGATACCATCTGAAAAAGTTTTTCTTTGGTGATGATTATGTTGGTGTGTGGAATGGATGTACCGAACAACTTTGGTTCGGTATCCACGGGGTTAGCGGAGCTACCAGAAAAGAGGGTGTCCAGACGTAGGTCAATGGTATCCTTGCTGGAGGTTGTCCATTGCCCGTCTGGTTTGAGTAGCTGGCTTGTTAAGGTGGATTGGTGGAGAGGATTTTGCGGAGTCTAGAAGCCACTGAGGTTTCTTCTAAAGCACTACATAAGGTATGCCAGGATGCTCTTTTCTCCTTCCTCAACACGCTTTTGTATGTTTTGAGAGACAACTTATATTGGTCTTTATCTAATGTCTCTTTAGAGCTCTTGGCTTTGTTAAAAAGTTGCATTTTTTCTAAGAGTGCAGAGGTTGAAGTTTCACCATGGAGGCTGACGATCTTGCATCGCTCAGTGCTCATGAGAGTGTTTCCACCAGGCTGTCCAATTCTGTTTTATTATTCGGTTGTACCAAGGAGTCAGAGAGAAGATTGTTGGTTAGAATTTCTGTAAAAAGTGGACACTTGTTTTTTTTTGTAACATCCAGGTAACGTCAGGTGGTCTGAGTCCGCACAACAGATTGTTGAAAACCATTGATTCTTGGATCAGAACTATATCGTCCTCGAGTTTTGTGGGTCGGAGAAGTAGGGCGGCGGACCAGCGCTTTGAAGTGGTGGCGGTTCATCTGTAACACCACCGTGTTCTTGGCATCGTCAGAATCAGACGCTGCAAGCCTTTCGGTAACACTGACAAACTCTTGGTGTCTTGACTTTGCGTCAACCCCAAATATGGTTGTGGGTAACACTAGTCAGCTCCAGGTCTGTTGACTTGGTGTCAACCCCGGAGAAGTTAGCGTTATTGGTTTCTGGATGTGAATCCTGTTTACAAGTGGCTACCGCCATCCTTGAGTTCGTCGGCAAGTGTCGACCACTGGTAGGAACGACGGAAGATTTTATTGTGAGGTGGGTGCACTAACCATCTCTATGTCCGCCAACTAACTGTCGGCATCCGGACGACCTCAGAGAGACTGAGGTTGCGCTTTGTCGCACCTATAAATGAATGGAACTGGGCTGTTAAAGGAGCAAGGGATTCCTCGTTTAAAATAATGCAGACGTTCCTGGAGTCACCAACTTCTTCAACCTTTCCAATTCGCCAGTTACGGGTTGGAGAAGAGGATTAATGAGCCCGATAATATCAAGAATGTCCTTTGGGTCGGATGGGTTTGACCGGGATTCTTGCATGACTTCGGGGCGGTCAGGAATCTGGTCCATTTCCTCTGCCTTTAGTTGTGCTCCTGGCAAAACTTCACTGGCCTTAGACACTGCTATCTTAAACATGGCTTTGGACATCTGGACAACGCAGTCAACTTCTTAATGTGTCCCTGTGGCAAGTGGACGCAGAGCCTGGGTTTTCGCGAAGGAATTGGAGGAAGCTTCACCTTCTCCATTTTGCTGATGTTATACTTCCATGCGGGTTACTGCGGTTATTACCGCAACTTCCAGATGTCCTTATAACATCTGGCTGAACGTCCTATCGAGGGTTATGAGTGTTGGGGGATTAGGCGTCTTTATCTATTTGGCACTCCTCGTGATGTCCTCCACACAACAATGGACACGGTGTCCTCGGAGGAGCAGGCGAAACGTAGAAGTGTTCCTTCGCCAAGCTCAGAGCCGAGTTCTGCCTTGTAGTCCGCTCTACGTATGGGGTTTTATAGATTCGGGCAATCATTTGGTGGAGTGCTCGTTTATCCTTTTAGTGTGTACGCCTTGCATCTCTTGCCTCGTATCGGACCAGGTTCGAAAACCAATGTCTTTGCCGATGGCTCGGTTACGTTTTCAGCCATAGAGGATTGAGCTGCACTGGCATACCCTCCGCTTCTTTTGGACCATGTTTTTTTTTAGAGTTTTTACGTTAGCGGTAATATCAAACAGTCTGTGAGTAACCCCATTCGTACTTTGCCCTACTCGGTCACAGGCGACCTGACCTCTTTGTACATTCGAGATATTGGAGTGGAGTCAACCAGTATATTACGATAAATCCTAGCCAAATGGACACACTAAGCATAAAACTGTTTGTGGTCATCCGTTTACATACGATAAATCCTTACATCGGCTAAATTCCTCAGCACAGCATTCCAAAGATTTGGAATAATTATCGCTCAAAGGGAATAGGATTGATACCAATCCATACGTATTCAGATTCAGACAGTGGGAGAATATTATATTTTTATATTTTTGGCATGATTCATCGTCAGTTGTTAAAAAAAGAGGGTCAGTCCAAAGAAGTTGTTTGTTTTGTTCTGTAAATTTTTTTAAATACTCTATTTCTAAAGCCTACCAAAAGATGAACACTGTTCATGTTCTTTGAATATACAAGAAGATACAAGTAAGTCTTAAACTCCCTTAAATCGACTACGAAAATTGTACATTTTCTTTTCTATACCCTATCCCATAGGGGTACATTTGTGTTGACATAAATTTTGTGACTTAGCGAAATAATTTCGCTAGATATACCTCAAAGTATATGGATCGTCTTAGAATTGCTATCTGAGTCGATCTAGACATATCTGTCTATCCGTCCGTCCGTCCGTATCTGTCAAAACCACTTTTCGAACAATCAAGAAACTGCAGCAAACTCTGGGAATATGCCATCTATTTCTAGATCAGTATGTGGATTGGTATAAATAGAGATGAAGCGACAGTGGGCGAGTATAAATTGTGACTTGAGCGTGATTTTGGAATATCAATTTTGGAAATTGATTGAAGTTAATCCATGGTATTTGATTTCAAATAAGTGTCATTGAATTGTCAAACGAGAATAAAGTGATAACCGTTTTGTGAATAATATAGTTCTAGAAAAAAGAGTGTGTTTAAATAAATTATTGTGAAACATAAAAAAGGAAAGCGTTATATCATTCGGACCCCGGCTTCATTTTACATTGGTGTCAGAAGTGGGATAAAACCTTTTCTGGATTAGAAGTTTCTAGAAAACAGTGAACTGTAAAGAAACGGTTGATTCGGATTATTCGAGAATTTCGTGATCAAGGACATAGTGAAGTGGATATATTGAATCGTAAAAATTCGAGAATAGTGAAAAATAATTTGGCTACGAGAAGAATAGTGGCTAAACTCCCAAGCCAGCAGCTCGACACACAACTCGAAAAACAGGGTAAGAAATTTGAGAATGTCCTGGAGTCAAAGTTCACAGTGATCGATAATCAATTTGAAAAACCCAAAACCACTCATGCGGCAATCGAACCGAAAGTTGAAGAAGTAGTGGATAGTTTTGAAAAGAAGGTTGAGAAAATATTCGAAGCATTTGAGCAGAAAGTCGAAGACCTGGTTAAAGTGCTTAAAATTGTTAAGCAACAAAAGGTTCGGGAAGTTTCTGGCGATTGTCCACGAATGAAGAAAATGAAGCATTCAAATTTTACGGTCAGGCGCAGTGGTCAACTTCATAGAAACTGTTGGAAGCTGCCGCCATAACCAACTACTGTAAAGACGAGGAAAAGGCATCGCATTTACACGGACTTTGAGGAGTCCAGCTGCGGAGCTTTAGCAAACCATCTCCGTTGACAATTAACGCAACTACAACGCTATCGTGAAAGCAATCGGGATGCGGTTTGATGATGACCAGATGTTAGAAGTGTATAGAAAGCAGCTATGTAACAGAGTCCAGAAGGGAGGGGAAACTCTTCAACAACTGCACGCAGATGTTGAACGCCTAGCACATTTGTCAAATCCTAGTACTGTTAAAGAGATCATCAACCAGATGGCAACGGACACTTTCACTTGTGCTATAGCTAACACCAAAACTAGCATTACGAATGGCTGCGATACGCACGCTTGCTGAAGCCGCAGCTTATGCTCTGACATCAGGATTCTGATAGAAGATGAGACCATTGGCGGGAAAGAACTTGCTGGTAGAATTGATACTGGAGGTACTGCTTTCATTTTCCTGGTCTGGTGTACCTGGATGATGTAATTGTGTGGGTCTAAAATCATTTGAAGAACACCAAAACAACTTGCGGGAGATATTCCTTAGACTTCGTAGTGCTCATTTGAAGCTTAATCACAAGAAGTGTGCACTCTTCAATTCCTGGGACACATTTTCTCGAGTAGTGGAGTGAGGACCGATCATGAAAATATAGAGTCTGTGAATAATTGTCCGTTGCCAAAGAATCAACATCAACTAAGGAGCTTCCTAGGACTTGGGGCTTACTAACGGCACACAGTGGTTTCGTTTATATGGAAAGTGCGGTCAAAATTAAAAATTACATTTTTATTGACAAATAACAGAAAAATAGTATATAAATAAATTTGCTGGGTAAACTTGATTTGTTGGTTTGCTCAATAGCACGAGCGTTTGATAGAAATGACAGAGAACTGCTGTCTATTCATTCAATCAGTGTTGAAAGCAACTCTTAAATTTTTTTCGCGTATTTTTTCCCTAAATAATTTAACCTCCTTATTTTTAAATTCAGCAGCTTAGGTAACTGCCGTATGAGCAACTTAGCCTAAAAAGTACCTTTTGCTCAGAAGTTTGCATAATAATACCATAGATTATATGCGATACCATGGTGATTATGCTAACAATTTCCTTGAAGGTTTTTAACGTGTACTTTTTAAAAGCATTGGCGTTATCTCTCTCTTACCAATTTAAATCAGTTATATCCGAAGAAAAGGAAGGGTTTGCAAAAAAACCTCCGGGCTGTATTTCCGTCATTCCCCCTTCACCGCGCTAAAAATTATCAAAAATGGGACTAGTTTTTTCCCTCAACTCTTTTTGAATACATTTTTCTTTTCTTTCAAAAAGAGGTTTTTCAATTTTTCCTAATGGAATAAAGCACCAAAAAAAGTACTAATGGTAATAATTTAATGTACTGAAATCTAAGCTGATGGTTAGGTGTTGTAGATCGAGTTTTGATTACACGACGAGAAACAGCAACACTACTAACAGCCAGGTCAGAATGGCAAGAAATGAATACCCGGTTGCTGTCCCAGGAGAACCTAGACAAGCTGCTTCGACATATTCGAACAACATGTTTTCTAGGTATTTCAAGGGCGGATGAACCGAAGGGCCAACGGTAGCGCTCAATTCCGTAGTGGATACTGATGGCCCCGTTTCCTAGGGGTATCTAATAAATTGGAAATGGCCGCCAGGTAGGGGTTGTGCTTTGAATGAAATACCCAACCATGAAAAAAAACGATGTTACGAAGCAACCAATAGCCTCGGAAAAAACTGATTTTATTGTTGACAAACCTGCTCAACGAAAAAAGGGCAACTACGTTCGTATCTGAATTTGGAATGTGAGAACATTAAATAGGAAAGGTGCAAGCGAATAACTAGCTGAAGCCCTAAACTGCATTACTACGATCCGGGAATGGGCCTGCAAAAAGAGAATGAATCCGTGGGATGCGGATTTACTATAAGTGCCAAAATCAGGCTAGAAGTTTTATATTTCCAAGACATTTGCGAACGCATTGTAATAATCCACAGTCGGAGCATCAAGCTCCTTGATAAAACCTAGGAGCGAGAACCGAAGTACGATGTTAAAATCGTGCTGGGAGATTTTAACGTAAAGGTAGGAAGAGAAGATATCTTAAGCCGTATTGTCGGAAAACATAGCCTACACAACAACACGTCTGGTAACGGACTTAGGCTAATTGACTTTGCTACGAAACGAAATGCCAATATAGTCAGCACACGGTTTCCTCACCTCGATATCCATAAGGGGACATGGCGGTCTCCAGATCAACGAACAGTCAACCAAATTGATCACATTGCGATATATAAAAGACACGCATCCAGTATTTTGGATGTGTTCGAATATTCCGAGGAGCTAACAACGACTCGGACCAATAGCTTCTTGCAGTCAAGGTAAGAGACCGCCAAGACTTTCGCGCAACGCGTATTCCTTAACCTCTCTAATAACACCATACCAACAGCATCGAACGCCGAAGAACAATGACAACGATAACAACAAGCCATTAGATCAACTGCAACTGATGTGCTAGGATTATTGCGCCCACCAAAAAGAAACCCCTGGTTTGATGAGGAATGCCAACATGTGCTAGCAGCCAAGAACGAGGCCTACAATGGTAAGCTGCAGTAGAACACGAGAGCTGCCATTAAGCTCATCCACAAACTCATAAGCCAAATCTGGTCGGAATAAAGTATGCCTTAAGAATGGAACCTCAGCATTGTTTGCCCGATCCACGAAAAAGGAGACTTTCTAAACTGCGCCAACTACAGAGACATAAATCTCCTCAACATCGATTGGAATATCCTATCTGCCGTTATATGTGAACGTCTGAAACCGTTTACCAACAACCTGATCGGGCTTGTCAGTGCAGTTTTAAGCCACGAAAGTCCACAACCGATAAAATTTGTACATTTCGCAAACAACGAGCCATGTCTAGTTTTGGTATGCCATGTCTAGTTTTGGTTTACCGCCTGAACTCGTCCGTTTGTATAGGATGACGATGGAGAATTCTCCCTGCTCCAGCAGCGTCGAAAACGACCCTCACCGAGACATTCAATACCAAAAAAGGATTTTGGCATGGCGATGCTTTTTCATGTGATTTCTTCAATTTGATTCTTGAAAAGATTGTGCAAAACTCCCGAGCCAACACCAGAGACACAAATTTCAAAGAATCGGTGCAACTACAAGCACACGCCGACGATATCGACATCATGATAGCCGTATTTGCTAGTATAGATGGGATTAACAGTAAATGAGGGCAAGACAAAGGACAGTCGGATAGAATGTCATCTTTGACACATATAACTTTGAGGTAGTACGGGACAACAACATCTCGTCAGAAATTAAACGAAGAATAACACTTGCCAACCGCTGTTTCTTTGAGCTAAAATGGCACTTCTGTAGTAAGGCCCCACTCGAACTACTAAGGAGATCCTATATAAGACCCTGATCACCCCAGTCCTGCTCTACGGCTCTTAGGCATGGACCATCTTAAAAGCGGATGAAAATCCTTAGTTGATTCGAGTGGAAAATTCTTTGAAAAATCTTCGGTCCCGTTTGCGTTGACGGGCTATGGAGACGAAGATTCAACCAAGAACTATACGAGCTGTATAGCGACATGCCTCTGGTCAAAAAACTCCGCATTGGACGATTAAGATGGCTAGGACATGTAGAACGAATGGACACCAATACACCGGTTTGCAGAGTCTTCGATTCCCAGCCAGACGTGGCGCGCACAAGTAGAAACCGACCTCAAGCAACATGGAGTGCGCAACTGAAGGCAGTTAGCTAAGGACCGGGCTAATTGGAGAGGCATGTTGTTTGAGGTCCAGATTCCCGGAATGTAGCGCCACTTAAGTAAGTAAGTATGTTAGAAGTCTTAGCTACTTATATTTATGTTTCCTTGCAAAAAAACTTTCGATACCTTTTATGGCATTTCCATCCACAATTGTTAGTTTAAGCTTATGTTTTCCGGTACAAACCCATCAGAAGCAGACACAACAGTACTCGACAGTTTATCTATTTGATCTTGAATGTATTTCTGTTCTTATCTGCTCAATTCTTCAGGGTCCTTTTTAAGTTGGAAACGCTCAGGACTAAAGTGTCTGGCGTCTCTGACCTTCCTCACCTCACGCTAAATGTTAAATATAATAAGATGTTTAAAAATTTTGGTTGATTCTTAAAACGAATATTCGATTTTGTTAACTTAAGCATATTTTCGCAAAGCATAACTAAATGGTCTTTTAAGGTGATAATTTAACAGTAATAAATATGTAACTTTTATGAATGGAAACAGGGGGCATAGAATTAATTTTCTTTTGAAAGTCATCAACAAAAAAAAAAACCAAACAAATCACATTACACCTAAAAGGAGTAACGGTTTTCACATAAAAATCCAAATCCAAAGTACTTCATAGATTATCTACATATCTTGTTTACTCAATTTTATGACTCAATTTTCAAAAGTAAATATTAAACCAGTGGTGGGTGCACGACTGGTTGTAATCAACTTTCTCTTTCACAGCGAGTTAATTTGACGTTTTTAACAATTTGGCCAAAATACACAATAATGTTTAGTTTGAATAATGATGCTAAAAATGATATAAATAATGTCGAAATGTGATTTTACGAACGTTTATTCCGTCATTGAAAGTAATCGGTGTCCATGAGAATAATAATGATTTTCCGTTATCGTCCAAAACTGAAAATTCCGTTTATAGATAATTGGCCCAAAACTAATTACATGTAACTCAGGAAATTCATTCAATTTCATTCAATTTGGTCAAAAAGTTTGCGAGGAATTGACAATTTTCTTTATATGGCCTATATGCGAAAATTCATTATATGGATTTTATCGAAAAAACTGGTTATGCAGTTTTGTTGGAACTGATATGCTCACCGGAAAATTGAGTATATGTACGATTTTTATATTGCAGGTACCAGTAATAACATGGACAAGAGCAAAAAAAAAAATGGCCTAGAATTATGACCCAAGTTGTATAAGCTGGAGAGGCTCGTCCGAACAGACGGAACAACGAACCGACGCGACGGACGGAATTCCAAAAACCACTCCGCTATCATCGTAATATTGTTAGAATCAATCAAAATCTGGAGGTCGAAAAACTTTACGAAAACAATATCTTGCTCTTTATAAGAGAAAAAAAAAATTTAATGTAATAATGCCACAATCCATTTCCTGTGGTGAAGGCCATCTTGACCCTGTCCTTATGATGAATCTGCACCTGGCAGTAGCCCCTCTTCAGATCCAGAGTAGAAACCCATTCAGACCCCTTTAGAGTATCGCTGATAGTCAACGCAGAACCGGGTGCTGGCATCATTCTTTTTTACGAGTAACACTGGTGATACCCACGGACTATTGGAGTTTTCTATCAATCCGTCCCTTTCCATCGTCGTAACCAATTCTGCAACTTCAGGCTGCTTGGCTAATGGCAGCCGCCTGGGCTGACGAATTGGTCTAGCATCTCCAGTGTCTTTTTGGTATTGTACCAAGTGTCTGCGGCCATATTTCCTATCCTCTGCTGCAAATACATCATCAAATTCTTCAATCAGGTTTTCCGCAAAAATTTGCTGCTCCTGATTCAGCTAGCAGTCGATTGTTGTCACTTCCAAACGATTCCCTCTACTGTCCCCGACAGTTGCAATGTGGATGATTGCTGTGCTTTGACTGGTGCCTGCACCGACGCATTAGATGTCCAGTTTTGTTGCAGTTCCAGCAACGCATTTGAGCTCGGGATTTGTTTTTCGGTGAAACCTCCATTCTTTCAGAAGAGCATTCAATGCCACTAATGTCAGAGCATAAGCTGCGGCTTCGGCAAGTGTGCGTTTTCTAGCCATTCGTACTGCTAGTTGAAGTTTTGAGTCAGCTGTAGCACAAATGAAAGCGTCCTTTGCCATCTGGTTGATGATCTCTTCACCAGTGTTAGGATATGACAAATGTGCTAGGCGTTGCAATATCTGCGTACAGTTGTTGAAGAGTGGTTATCACCAAACTGCATCTCGATTGCTCTCACGAAAGCGTTGTAGTTGCGTTGATTGTCAACGTAGATAGTTCGCAAAAGCTCCGCACATGTCGAAGCCTGCACTTACTTGTTGCTCTTTAACATCATAGACAATCGAATTAGAAACTTCACCTCGCTTTATTGCGTCATGAAGATGAATAAATCAATCGCTCTTTCCTCCTATAGGGGAAAGTTGCCGGAGACTAAGTTCAGCTTTCAGCTCCACTACAATGAGCTGATCTAATGATTTGCGAACCATTATTGTTTAATCACATTTTTTCCAGTCACATACTTAAATGTATACCAAATTATTATTCACTATGTTCACTTCAATATTTCCACTTCCATATGTTCACTTTACTTGTTCACTTCACTATGTTCTTTAGTTGTTTCCTTACAGTCACAGTTTTCTAGAAACTTTTCATCCAGAAAAGGTTTTATCCTACTTCTGACATCAACGTAGAATAAAACCGGTCTTCGAATGATAAAACACTTTTCTATATAATGTTTACCAATTATTTATTTAAAGACACTCTTATTTCTAGAATTATATTATTAACAATATAATTCCTCTCGTTTAACAATTCGATTACATTTATTTGAAGTCAAATACCAACGATTAAATTCGCGCACTGTTATCACTTTCCAAAATTCACTTAGATTGAGTGAATTATCAAAGTGAATTTTGAACACTTTTCAAATCACAATTTAGACTAACTCGCTGGTTGCCACTTCATCTCTATTTATACCAATCCACATACTGATCTAGAAAGGCATTGCATATTATCGGAGATACCCGCAGTTACTTGATTATTCGAGAAGTGATTTTGTCAGACACTACTATTCCAATAATTTATTCCAGTGGGCGCATCCAGTACCACAAACTTACACTTTATGGATTTGTTCTATTTTCACACATCAGGGTAGGAAAATTGTGAACGATAACCAGCTTAGCGCAAACTTCAACCTAATTTTGCACGAGACACCTACCCTTAAACCCGATGGTAGTCATGCGGTTCTTTCGATACCAGGGTCCTCAATTCATAACTTTTAAAACGTTGATCGTTGAGGATAGCGAAGAAGACTGTCTGGGTACATGTCTCACTTGTCTCGTGCACTGTCGTCAACTATAATCATTTCAAAAGTTACTTAATGAATACCCAACCCCTAAGAATTAATAGCCCGTTCCAAAAATAGAGAAGACATATTTCAATGTTTAATAATTTTAATGATGTTTTTTTCAAAACCACAGTTTTTAACATATTTTCAATTTCTTTAACTTTTTTTAAAATTTTTTTTATAAAATCTTTTACAAATTTCTACCGAAATTATTTTCTCAGCCGGGATTCTCGCCTTCTTTCCTTTTTCGGAGTTGATTGAGCCTAGAAAATGGAGAAGAGAAGCCATTAAAACATTTGTTAAGCACAAAATCAATAATCTTACTAGTTGTTCGTAAACTTTCCCTTCATGTGTATTCATAACCCACCAACATTTGCCAGCTTGCTTCCCCATTTCGGTGAACGACAGGTCAGTTCTTTTTTCGGAATTCACGTATAAAATTCAAGTGAATCAGACTCTTCGCTCTGATTTGTTCATAGCTCCCCACCATACGGCGAATAGGATCTGAATACTGAATGAGAAAACGATAGAAATTTTATTTTTCAACGAGGACCTGCTTTGATTTTTTGTATGTATATGACCCGTGTGTGTACAGTAATTCGCTTACAGGTATCTCTTGATAAGGGCCCACCATTTTCAGTGTAGAGTACTAGAATGATACTAAGAGTGTCTATAGGCTACATGTCAAGAAAGCCAATAGCCTAGGTTTGTAATTTTTACGTTAACGGAAATCAGTCAATCATGTAGATAAAGACACTAGGCTGCTACAAAGCAGACATTACTGACATCCAGAGTGTACGATGGTTTGAGTTTTATTTCAATGGCCCGAATCAGCGACTATTCGTATTTTCAAAAAGCGACAGTTGGAGAGGGATATTTCTTAAGTGCCATCTTGACACCGGACTACGGGGCCACATAAGCAAGTAAAAAGAAAAAGAATAAGGCAAGAAGTCTCATCATTCGACGAGTTTAGCATCAAAGCCAAATTCGCAGAATAGGCCTGATGATGCTTATACATACTTACTGAAGTGGTGCTATGGTCCGGAATGAACCTAGGCCTCAAACAACACCAACATACCTCCACAAATCTCCCAGTCCTTAGCTAACTACCTCCAGTTGCGCACATAAAGTTGGTTGAAGGCGGTTTTTAATCGTGGGCGCAACTTAGGCCGTGGTCTTCATGGGTTTGGCGAGCCGGAGTACTAGTGTCCATCCGCTGTAATTGTACCAGCCATCTTAAAAGCCCTGTACAGCGCTTGCTGAAATATCGCCTCAATAGCATGTCAACGCAAACGGGAGCGAGATTTTCCTACTTTTGATACGCTCCAAACTTCAGCGTTGTAGAGCAGGCCTGTTACGATCAGGGTCTCTTTAGTAGTACGAGTCAGGGCTTCTAAGCCAAAAAAAAAAAACAACAGCGGTTGACAATAGTAGTTCTTCTTTTAATTTCTGACGAGATGTTGTTGTCAGAGTTGTCAGAGAATAGCGGAGCCAAGGAAGCTCAAAGCTATATCTGTAAATAGTGCGTTCTGTCCAATTCGTCGATGTTGTTGAGGTGACCGAATATACTTGGTCTTACTCTTCTTAACTCATTTTTGGAGCTACCTTCTCTATACTAGCAAACGTGGATATGACATCACTTTGAGTCAGACCAATGATGTCAATATCGTCCGCGTATGCATGCTAGTTAAACCGATTATGGAAGATTGATCCCCTCAAAAATAATGTTAAATAAATGTTGCATAAATCCGTTTTTAGTAGCCAGCAGCTCTTGTAACGAAATATTTGATTTTCGATCCTCTGCTTACACATATGACCTCCAAGCACAGGCATCGTTGAATGCCAGTTCGAGAACATGATTGTAGCATTACGCATGCTAGTGGTAATCTTCCATGCTATTGGTACTCCACGGAATGGGGGAGATCTTGCTGCAAAATTAACGATCATTTACAAATTTTTTTTCATGCCTATCTCGCGGTGGTGGTGAGAGTTTTTTTTGAGTTTGGAAGCAAGCCCGAAAATGTCTCTCTCATATATTATAATTAAATGTTTGGGGAACTTCGGGTGTATCGATTCCCTCCCATTAGGGATCGAATAGTGAACATTCCCCATCTTGCTGGCAAACACACTCAAGATCGTGATTAGCTACTCTATAGCGAAGATTATAAGGTTATAAAGATGACGCATTGCAGAGAAGAAAAATTGTTCTATGGTGGGTCGTGCTGGGTTCTCGTTTCTAGTGTGTGCACAGTGCACACCCCCCGTCCGTATCGTGAAGATGGTGAGCAAAAGTTTCTGCTTTTTGTTCTTAATCTATGCCCATACTTTACAATAACACTAACACCTCTACATCATTGAGTTCATCATCATCCAAAAAGAACTTTTTAGCAAGACCTGAGCGACCGCTTGCCCGTTTAAGACTTTGTACAGAACCCAAATTCCCGTACGCAAAAGGGTATGGTAGAGAGACAAGTTAAGTTTTTCCATCTCTTCCAGTTTCTCCTTATTTTCTTCCTCTCATATTGTGGCATATTATTGCAATACCGTATATTAGTACACCGTATTGAGCGAATCGTTCTTATACTGTTATTTCATCTTCGCTCTCCCCCATAGTCTAGTGCCCTTTCTTGATCGGACAATAGTCAGCGCACCGACCCTACTATTATCCTGTTATTAGGTGCACGAGCCACAACGGGACGCAGTATGCAACTTGTTGATTGCAACATTATATAGCTCATGCTGTTGTATGTGGCTTTGAAATCTATGAATAGGTGGTGGGTACCGATTTCGTCTTCTTGTTTTTTTCACGATATGTCTACGTGTACAGGTTTAATTATTTTTTTACTTTTATTATTTAACCTAACTTATTTATATATTTATAGATTATTTTGACTTAACACAACGAAATTGTTTAAATTAAAAAAACTAATTAAATTTAATAATTGATAAAAAAAATTTTAAATAGAAGAGAAAGCATAAAGTTCATACCAAACTCTAAATCATGGGAAAAATAATAATAAAAAAAAAACCTTTTCTAAAAGTATAGATTTAGCAAAGGATTGTTAGTATTTGGGGTGTGAAATTATTAATTTAGTAAAAAGATATGGAAAACTATTTCTTAAATGCTAATATACTGTACAATGAAGCCGGGCTTCGAATGCTAAAACACTTTTCTCTTTTATGTTTAACAGTTATTTATTGATTTCTAGAATTACATTGTTTACAAAACGGTTTATCGTTTAACAATTCAATCATTCGAATCAACTTATTTGAAATTCAATACCAACGATTAAATTCGCGCATTATTATCTCTTTCGAAAATTCACTATAGGTAATTCATTCAGCTAACACTATTCAAATCACGTTCAGGTCACAATTAAAACTAACTCTTTGGTTGCCGCTGCATCTCTATTTATACCATTCTATATACAGATGGCATATTCTTCGAGATTCCCGCATTTACTAAATGGTTCGAGAAGTGGTTTGACAGATTCGTTCCAGTGGGCATTCATTCACTCCAATCGACACTAGATAGCTCTGTTCGATTTTCACAGGGTAGGTTCGTACACTACAATCCGAAATTATAACAATACTATTTGAAAATTTGCACTCATCAGAACAGCACATTTCATTGAAGTGTGTGATACACCTCGATATTGGTTCATTTTGGCAGTTAGCTGTTTTGTGCCTATTCGCTATAAACATATCTTTTGGGCGTAGATGTCTCACAGGTGCATAGATGTTAAGACTGGCTAACAATTAAGATGAATTTATCCGAGAACATCCCTATCCCTAATGGACATTACGCCTGCCAACTTCCTTCGAGCAGAAAGATTTTGCAAGCCAAGTAATAAACATCGACATTTATAATCGGGTAATTGCTGGCACCAGATTATATTTTTCTAGATTTTATAGATAGAATGAGTTTTCTGGTAAGGGATCAAACAATCGAAGCATATTCCATATTTGATATAAATAGAGAAAAATACATTTATTTTAATGTGTAAGGGTCTTTGAAATCAAAGTAATTTCTTTTCAAGACACATAGTAATGAATTCGCCCTTGATATTGTTATAAATTGGGATTGCAGTGTACGAAACTTTTCTGATGGGTGAAAATCGAACCGATACATTTAGTGTAAGTTTGTGGTACTGGATGCGCCCACTGGAAGGAAGACTGGAATAGTGGTATCTGTCGAAATCACTTCTCGAATAATCAAGTAACTGCCATCTCTTTCTAGATCAGTATGTGGATTGGTATAAATAGAGATGAAGTGACAACCAGCTAGTAGTCTTAATTGTGACCTGACCGGGATTTGGATAGTGCTGACTGAGTGAATTACCTAAGTGCGTTTTGGAAAGCGATAATAGTGCGCGAATTTAATCTTTGTAATTTGATTTCAAATAAGTGTAAAACAAGAAACCGTTTGGTTAATAAAATAATTCTAGAAATAAGAGTGTATTTAAAGAAACAATTGCTAAACATAAAATAGAAAAGTGTTTTATTATTCAAAGCCTGGCTTCATTCTACATTGGTGTCAGAAATGGGATAACACCTTTTCTGGATGAGAAGTTTCTAGAAACCTGTGAACTGTGAGGAAACGGTTAAAGAACATAGTGAAGTGAACAAGTAAAGTGAACATAGTGACGTGCACATAGGGAAGTGAACATAGTTAAATGAACATAGTGAATAATAATTTGGTATACGATCAAGTGTGTGATTGCAAAAAAGTGTAATACAACAATAATGGTTCGCAATTCATTAGATCAGCTCACCGTCGCGGAGCTGAAAGCTGAACTTATTCTCCGTCATCTTTCCTCTAAGGGAGGAAATAGCGATGTATTAATATGTCTTCAAGACGTTATTAAGCAAAGTGGTGAATATCCTTATGCGATTGTCTTTGATGTTGAAGAGCAATAAGTAAGTGGAGGCTTCGACATGTCATCAATGATGAAGTTTCTGGAGGCTGAATTCGGAGAAAAAAACAACAAATTGGAACAGCAACGCGAGGAGGAACGCCAACAGCTGGAAGGGCTACGAGCATAACAGCGCCAACAGTCCGAAAGTCAGGAGCTCGGGAAACAATACAAGGAATAGGGTAAGAAGCTTGAAAATGTCGTCGAGTCCAAATTTACGATGATTGATAATCGATTTTAAAAGTCGAAACTATATTTATGGCGGTAGAAGAGAAAGTTGGGAAGGTAAAAAATTGTGTGGCGACAATCGAAAAGAAAGTCGAAAAAGTAGAGGATAGTTTTGAAAAATAAAGGTTGAGAAAGTAGTTAAAGCATTTGAGCAGAAAGTTGAAGATCTAGCTAAAGAGCTTATAGTTGTTAAGAAGCAATAGGTTCGGTAAATTGCTGAAGATTGTCCACGAATGAAGGAAATGATCCCTCCAACGTTCGACGGTCAAATGCAATGGTCAACTAACAATGGCCATGACCAACTGCCGGGAGGACGAGGAAAAGCCATCGCACTTACACTCTGTTTGAGTGGTCCAGCAGCGGATCTTTTGCAAACCATCTCCGTTGACAATCAACGCAACTACTGTTGTGTCCCTTCAGAAACCCATCAAAACGTAGCAATTGTACACATTGCAACAGTCGGGGACCGCAGAGGGAAGCATCTAGCAATGACAACAATCGACCTGCTGTTATGGGTTCCCAGTACCAGTAGTCGGCGCCTACCGGTCTACCAAAAACAGTTATTCTGAGAACAGTCGTCGGGAAGGACCAAGTGCTCCACCGTCATCAGAAACTGTTATATGGGTTAAGCTGGAGGGTGATCCTGTGAGCCACCCATTTCTACTTGGTGAACCAGAATCAGACGATAACTTCCAAAACTACATCGTTGGAAAATGTTAGTTGAACCAAAGAAGAACATGTTTCCAATAAGAGTCTTAAATGCCAGACCACACGAGGTGAGAATCCAAAAAGGAAAAGTGACTGGTAAATGTGTTCCGTTTAACGCAATATATTGAACAATAACAATTGACCAATTTGCTGATGTATTTGCTGCATAGATTGGGAAATATGGGGGCACACACTTGGCGCAACATGAAATCTACACTGGTGATGCTAGACCAATTCGTCAGCCAGCAAGGCGGCTGCCATTAGCCAAGAAGGTTGAAGTTGCAGAAATCGATTGATAGAAAACTTCAATAGTCCGTGGGTATCACCATTGGTCCTGGTTAAGAAGAAAGATGGCAGTACCCGGCTCTGCGTTGACTATCGGCGACTCAACGCTGTCACCAAGGAGGACAGTTATTCTCTACCTAGGATTGATGACAAACTCTATACTCTAAAGCAATCTGAACGGTTTTCCACCCTGGATCTGAAGAGCGGCTACTGGCAGGTGCAGAATCATTTTAAGGACAGGGAGAAGACGGCCTTCACCATAGGAAATGGCTTGTGGCAGTGCAACGTGATGTCATTTGGTTTGTGGAACGCTCCTGCAACTTTTGATCAACTGATTGAATGCGTTTTGGGAGGATTAACCTGGAAAATCTGTCGGTGTACCTAAATGATCTAATTGTCGTTTGAAAATCATTTGAAGAACACCAAAAAACTTGCGGGAGGTATTTTTAAGGCTTCGGAGTGCCCATCTGAAGCTTAATCCAAAGAAGTGTGTACTATTCAGTTCCGAAGTTCGATTCTGGGACACATCATCTCGACTAGTGGAGTGAAGACCGATCCCGAAAAAATTATAGCTGTAAAAAATTGGCCGGTCCCCAAGGACAACCATCAACTAATTAGTTTCCTAGGTCTTGCGACTTACTACCGGCGGTTTGTAAAGTACTTTGCTGGCATTGCTAAGTGCTTACATCAACTCACGGAGACAGGAAAGCAATTTAGATGGTCAAGTGAGTGTAATTATGCTATACAAGGACTTAAACACCAGCTATGTCAAGCGCAGATACTAATATATCCCGACGGTGAAAAGACCTTCATTGTCGATGCCGACGCAAGTATTTTTTTCTAGCTGGAGCCGTTTTATCGGAAGTACACGAGAGACAGGAAAGAGTGGTGGCCTACTTTAGCAAGGTTCCGTCCAGACCTGAAAGAAATTATTGTGTGACCAGGAGGGAACTCTTAGCGTTAGTTCTGGCGACGAAGCATTTCCATAAATACCTCTATGGCAGGAAGTTCATTATTCATACAGACCATGATGCCCAAAAGTGGTTGCTTCAATTTAAAAGTCCAGAGGGTCAAGTGGCTAGATGGTTTGAGCACTGTAACGCTGAAGAACTTTCTCGTCGACCATGCGGAATGAACTGCAAGCACTGCACCTGCCTAGAAGGGAAGGGACTCATCACCATCCGGCGAATAAGAGCCGAGCATAACAATGGTTGGAAGACCCTGACATTGAACCGATTCTTATCCGTAGAGAACACATGGAGAAACCAGATTAGCAAGAAATTTCGGATCGTAGTCCAACTCTGAAGAAGTATTGGGCTAAATGGGATTCTCTTCACGTCCAGTATGGTGTCTTGAGAAGAAAATGGGAGTCCTCCGACGGAAAATCATTTGTATAAGAGCTGGTCGTTCCACGGTCCATGTTCAAAGATGTACTACGGGAGCTACATGGTGGAGTATCGGGAGGAAATTTGGGAATTAATAAGACTTTATTCAAAGTGAGGGAGCGATTATACTGGCTGCATGCAAGAGAAGACATAAGTGGTACCGAAAATGCGTTACATGCGCCTTCTGTAAAGGACCAAAACGAAAGACGCAGTGAAACATGCACCAGTACAACGTTGGTGTACCGTTCGAAAGAATAGCAATAGATATTGCTGGCGCGTTGCCAGAAACGAACAGCGGAAACCGTCACATATTAATTGTTATGGACTATTGCAGCAAATGTCTAGAAGCATTCGCTGTACCTAACCAGGAAGCGAAAACTGTAGTGGAATAGATCGTGGACAACTGGGTATGAAGATTCGGGGCAACGTTGGAACTACATTGTGATCACGGTAGAAACTTTGAGTTAATAGTATTCCAGGATGTTTTACTTGCATTCCTTGTTCCTAATGGCGTACGGAAGCCCGGTCCACGACTGGACATTCCCCATTGGAAGGCTTATTTAGCCGAGCATTAAGGTTGCCTAGTGAAGTAATATTCTGATCCCCAACGGCAGAGCCAACAACTGAAGATGACTACATTGATTATTAATTTAAAAGACTCCGAGATATCCACGAAATGACGAGGACAAAAATAGTACTGGTAAGCGATCGTATGAACCAGGTACGATATCAGAGCAACAGGAAGTTTATTTCAGGAAGGAGATTCGGTGTGGCTATTTAACCCCCAATGTAAACAAGGAATATCGTCGAAGCTGCTGCCAAAATGGCCCTACAAAATTGTGAGGCGCATAAACGGCGTCGTCTACCGAATATAGAAAGGACTTCGAGGAAAATTAAGGTAGTCCATCTGGATCGGTAACATCGTTATGAAGATGAAACTGAAAGTACACTTGTTCGGGACGAACAAGTTTAGGAGGAGGGCAATGTTAAAAATTCCGATTGCTGTGTACGAACTTACCCTGATGTTGTGAAAATCGAGCAGATCCATTTAGTGTTAGTTTGTGGTACTGGGTGCGCCCACTGGAATGAAAGACTGGAAAAGTGGTATCTGTCAAAATCACTTCTCGAATAATCAAGCAACTGCGGTATTCTCTGAGAACATGCCATCTCTTTCTAGATCAGTATGTGGATATTGGTAGAAATAAAGATGAAGTGACAACCCGCGAGTAGTCTAAATTGTGACCTGAACGTTATTTGAATAGTATAGACTGAGTGAATTACCCAAGTGAATTTTGGAAAGTGATAATAATGCGCGAAGTTAGTCGTTGGTATTTGATTTCAGATAAGTGTTATCGAACTGTTAAACGAGAAACCGTTTTGTAAATAATATAATTCTAGAAATAAGAGTGTGTTTAAATAAATTATTGTTAAACGTAAAATAGAAAAGTGTTTTATCATTCGAAACCCGGCTTCATTCTACGATATTATTACATCACAACGAGAAGTGAATGTAAATTTGTCTAAGACAGTATCATTGCGTGCGTAAGTTAACATCTAGCTGCCGTGAAGCACTAAACATTTTGCACTTCTTTACGTTCAAAGTTAAAGAATTTTTATTACATCAGCGAAATAAATTTTGAAAATCAGATTGACGGTTTTCACCGTCGCTAACAGATTTTGTTTAAGTGTAAGGCTTCCAATCGTGGGCATATCTTAAGCATTTTGAATGTTTAATGAAAGAAGGTATGTCATTGGTGAACAAAATAAAGAGAAGAGGACCTAAATGACTTCTTTGAGGTATACCACTATTAACACTGAAGGGTAGAGATGTTGAATTACCCAGTTTGACTATTTGTACTTATTGAGTCTTGAGGGAATACCTGAAGCATTTGATTTTTTCAGAATTTTTTTGTGTCAGTAAACATAATATCAATTTGTATACCAGACTCAAGACTCGAAAGGGTATATTTAGTAAACAGTGTAAGATTTGTGGTCGTTGATCTACCAGTAAAAAACCCGTTTTGAAGAAGGCTTTTACCATTTGGGTCGAAAAAATCGGTGAAAAATATCACATTCTTTTTGCAGCCGAAGGAATTAATCATGGTCCCCAAAATTATTACTCTTTTTTAATATTATTGGCTTTTTCACTTTTTGTTTTAGGTTGGATAGCCGTTTATTATACCAAAGATTATAAAGCCATACAACTGTTCTATAGCGGGTCATACTGGCACAGCCCGATTTATAATTGGATCTCGTTTCTCATGTGTGCGCGTGCACACCGCCCGCCGTACCATGAAGCTGATAAGCAAAAGTTTCTGATTTTTCGTTCTCAATGCGTCATCTGTATGGCTTTATAATCTTTGATTAAACCATGGTTTTTTTCTTATGAGTATTCACTCGAACTAGAACAAATCTTGTTAAAGAATATTTTAACAGATTTATAAAACGGGTAAATACGAGATTCAAATCAGAACTGTTTATTTCGTTATTCGAATCTACAGATAGGAGATATTATTTGCGAGATGAACAATTATACTTTAAAAAGTTAAAAGAATTTTGTCGCGAACTAGTATTAGATGCAAAAGTATAAAAACCAAGCGAAAATTCAAATGCTTTGTGATAAATAGTATTTGACAAAAATGGAGTTAAAAAACTTCCATTGCGCATGTGTATTTTACATTATTGTTAACAAATACTAAATCTAAAACATTGTTAAATTTTCCAACTGAATTTTGTTGAAACAACTCATGGGCGTAAAGTGAATCGATAACAGCGATCTCACATGTATTGATAATATTGTGTGGAATTGAGGTTTTTGTTTCTTTGAAAGAAGATGTTCTATATTCTCCATATGAAGTTTATAAACTTCTAAATTTGGTTTGCGAAAATAGCTAAGACAAAAACAAATTTCGTTACTTATTCCATTTCCACCGACTAAAATAGATATTTGCTCTTCTAAATAATTTGTGCTCTTTAATAATTGCACTTCTCTTGACAAAAGACCATTTTTAACAGCTATTTAAATGACACCTCCCCGCCGCATGCTATTTGCAACGGATCCGTAATTGCGAAACATAATGTATTCAAAAGCATATGATGAGCCTACGATCCGCTATGCGGATCGTTTAATACCCTTTCGCATCCCAACCTTAAAATGCATATCCCTAAAATGAAGGTTTCATGGGACTAAATATTGAGATGACGTTATGACAAAATATTGTTCAGACAGTTTACCAAAATTTTGTATGGTTCGACAAAAAACAATGAGTTTCGCCTGGTCATGCTATGAGATAGTGTACAAATGGTTTTTATAATAAAACGATAACCGAACATATTGCTCAGACTGCGGATCTAAAATTTTTTTTACATTTGTTTGTTGCTCCCAGCAGAACAAGCAAGTGTACCAAATCATCATTCTAGTTCAAAATTTAAAGCCCAAAAACTGGTCACGTACGTACGGACGGACGGACGGAACTATGTATAAAAACTAATATACCTCTATGGGATAGGGTATAATGATTTCGTATCAAACATTTTTTAGAAATTTTTAAAATTTTACCGCAAAATATTTTTTACTTAAAACACGCCCAAAAAGTTGGTTTAGACAAAATATAGACATTAGGATTGTCAAGATATGTTGATCGGTCACTCTTTCAAAATCTCTAACGGCTTGGCCCAAAACTACGTTTTTATAAAAATTTGGCGTGGCAGTGGTCGGAGTTTAAACATTTTACACTTGTTCTACTAAGAGCAACAACGAACACGTATACCAAATTTCATCATTCTAGCTCAAAGTGTAAAGCCCATAAACTGGTTACGTAAGGATGGACGGAAGGAAGGGCAGAAATGGCTAAATTGACTCAGCTATCGATTCTGAGTCGATCCATATACTTTAAGCTATATCGAGCTAAATTATTTCAGCATGTGATAAGGTATAAAAATCTTTTATGGTTCGACAAAAATAACGTTTTTCGTCCGTCCGTCCGTACGTCACCAGTTTTTGGGCCTTAACTTTCGAGGTAGAAAATTGAAATTTGGTACACGTGTTTGTTGTTGCTTCCAGCAGGACAAGTGTTAACAGTTTTGAAAACCGCCTACTGCCACGCCCCCTTTTTTATAAAAACCTAGTTTTAGGCCAAACCGTTAGAAATTTTGAAAAAGTTTCTGAACAATATATCTAGACAATCTCAATGTCTATATTTCGTTTTAACAGTTTTGTGCCGAGCCCACTTTTTGGGGGCGTTTTCAGTACGGCAAAATTTCAAAAATTTCGAAAAAATTGTTTATGCAAAATCATTGGATATGGTAATATAAATATTTCTTCTATTTATCATTTTAACCCACGCCCACTTTTTGGAGGCGTTTTCATGCAAAACCCAATTGTATACATGCGGTATTGTATACAATTGTGGGCGTGCAAAAAAACTTTGTACAGACGAAATATATACATTATGATTGTTTTGACATCTTGTTTAGACTCTTTTTCAAAATCTCCTAAACTACGTTTTTCTGAAAAGGATTTCAAAATTTTGTAAAAACACTACTAAATCTTATCATTCTTGCTCAAAACTTAAGGCCCAAAAACTTGTGCGTGGCAAAAAGCTTTGTATAGATGAAATACAGTTATTAATAATGACGTTATATTGACGTTATCCATAGGGAGGCTATTGTAATCTGCATTTGTGAGTAGTGAGCACCCAACGACATCCAAAAATGTTTCTACACGAGTTCTTCTTAGCAATCTGCCAAGTTCCATTTTTTATAAGGCTCGTAACTTCAGTCTCGCTCATCAGGGCAAATTCTTCGTACAAATTTCCGCCATACCAGCAAATACTGCATTTTCAAGCTCAGAATCACATTCACTAGCTGGAGTTGGCGATGCATTGAGATTGAGCTATAGTAGAACGAGTAATTCGGAAAAGCTTCCTCGGTTTCCCTCTGCTGCATATCTGCATCAACTTAGAGCTCCCAGGAGTCGGTTGAAGACCATCTTCAGGTTTCCTTATCATCGACTCGGTTTTTGGCATAGGTATTTTCAGATATAAAATTTTCCATTAACGGAATAGGCGAAAATTCAACTGTCTCCAACACACTTTCTTTGCCCTCGGCTTTCTCCGTAACTTCGAGCAACTGATCCAACACCTGCAACACGGGCGTGAATGATCTGGTGTTTTCATGGCAACCATATTCGGTATCTTTTTCGATCTCAAGGATATCCGACGATTACGACTTCGAAAGATCTCTGTGCAAGCTTATCTTGGTTAGGATCTTTGTTAAGAACAAGAACTTTAAGAAATGTTAGAAACTAATTCACTTTTATTTTGTTTTCAGTCCACTTCTAATAAGGAATCTTACCGCCTAAACTACTTGTGGGACATCGATTCCGAATATGACTATCGTTAGCTATAGCTTCAGACCAAAATAACGCAGTCAAACCAGAGTGCGTGGAACTGTCAGTCTCCTCTCTAAATTACAATGTTCAGATCCGTTGTCCGATTACAAATATTATATTTTCATCCAAGTCTGACTCTCAACAAGATTTTGATAAGGTTTAAACGCGTCAAACACACAACTTTTCTGTCTCAAGAAATACACCTCACACCATCTTGAAATGGTGTCTATAAAGGTCACAAATACTTCGCATCTCCCAACGAATTCATTCTGAATGGACCTACTATGTCAGAGTGCACAATTTTTAATACCTCTGAACAATTCACACGACACTTTGCGAAAGGTAAAGCAGTCATCTTTCCTCTTAAGCAAATCACGCAACATAGCAATTTATCTGCAACCTTTACATCAACCGTGGGACAATACCGATTTGAACCACCTTTAATAAATCATTACTGTTCAAATGACCCAATCTTTTGTGCGACTTCAACAGTTTGGAGCACTTAGATCGGACAACCGCCTCTGCACAGTCAGCTTTTCAAGAACATAATAAAGTTCCCCTGTATGATCTGCAACTACCGACACATTTCCAGGTTCATCACAAATATAAGCGTCATTCTTTCGAAAAATCAATCCATGGCCCTTATCCGTAATTTTCGAAACCGATATGAGGCCTCGGCTTCCTTCTGACATCATCTGACTTATGTCCTAACGTCCCACATTTAAAGCACTTATTTTTTCCACAACTTTTATCGATTATACATACTGCTTCCAGCAGCCATGGCAATAACAGCATTTTTGGTCGCTTGTTGTCGAGCTTCACTCTCCTCAATAATTTTTATTTTAAGCACTTCGGCAGTTGGCAGCTCATATCGTGATTCAATTGCACATCGTAAATTTTCGTATGAAGAGGGAAGGCTATAAAACAACATAATAGAAAGGCAATTTCCATTAATTTGCACTTTCATGCTATCAAGTTTATCAACGGCACCAAAGAACCTCGCCATATTTCATTCACGTTATCACCATCGTCTAACTTCTGGAGCATAAGTTGCTTTAACAATGTTGCTTTCCTCGCCGGGCACTTAGAAGCATAAATCGACTGCAGCTTAAGTCATACCTCTTGCGATGTAACACATCCACGAATCTGCTTTGGCTTTTCTATCTTGCCTTAATCATGCAGCTTTCAACCCATCGTCCAACGTAGGCATTAAAATCGACCTAACCACTTCGGGTTAGGGGTCAGACTATACCCGAGGTAAGGCATGCCTGTCCTAGAAGGCACTCCCCGTATACCGAGTATACCGAGTACAAATAAATGTAATACCCCAGGTGGCAATTCAGTATCATTGGAAAATCCACCCTCTTCCGAGGTCGGCTCTACGGATTCTTTGGAGAGCCAATTATTGCAATTATGCAACCATTTCGGGTAAAAGCTCAAGGGTAACGAAATCACCTACATCTTGGTCTCAAGAAAATATATGTGTCTCAATTAGCTCGACAACACCAAAAGTGTCGGCCCACAAAAAGCGATATCTAATAAAAATTAGATTCGTAAGGACGAACACGTTCTTCGAATGTCAATGTCGAACTTCATGAGGAAGTTCTCCATATTAAGGAAGAAAATACGGCTAATAAGCCAAAACCATGTGCAAACTGCCCTTTGAATTCTGATTACTATACGAATGAAGGAGAACTCAGTCAAGAAGCCGACTGGATTCTAAAGAAAAGACCGGTAAAAAAAAGAAAAGCTGTACCTACTCCTGAAATAATAAACCGAGACAAAGAGCTTGTTAATAATGCGAAACAGCTGAAACAACGGCCCACCGCCAATTATTGTGATTGGTGACTTTAGCAAGTTACATACCTTGATGAAATCGTTGGCATTGTCGGGCTACCAAGTAACTTTGCTCAGAACAAATATATGGAAAGTCTGCATAAAAGACCCGGAAAGTTACCGGCTGTTATCTACAAAGCTAAATAACGATAAAACTGAATGGTATTCATTTGAAAATAAATTTGAAGGCCTTTACGCGTTGTAACTAGAGGGTTACATGCATCGTGCTTAAAGGATGACATTGTTAACGATCTGAAAAGCAGGCAATATAAAGTCAAAGATGCCGTTAACATTGTCAAGCGAGAAAAACAGCCAAAAGATGGCTAAAAATAAAATTTATGAAAGAATATTGTTGTAAAAATTAAATCCATGTGTAAAGAATCCAAATTAGTTCCTCAGTGCAATCGCCGCCAAGGATATGATCATATGCAACCATATTGCCAAAAAGAACCGAGATGTATTAAATGTGCCGGAAATCATATGATATTAGATTTCATTTCAGATAAGAAACCTCCTCCTATGTGCATCAACTGTAAAGGCGATCATCCTGCAAATTATCGCGTCTGCAAAGTAGCTAAGGAGTTGCAAAAAAGACGGACGAATCTATAAGTATTTTTTCACAGAAATTGAATGTAAGAAACGAATGTCTAGAACTCCATCAGAAATCCGTTGGGATTCTCTACATCCAAAACCAAATATACAAACGTATGTCCAAGATAGTATCCGATAAAGATAAAAAAATATCTCACCTGACTCAAAGATTAATGGTTACATCGGCTCTCATGCTCTACATCCATCGAATAGAGCTAGAGGTGGAGCCTCACTATATTTAAAAGAGTGTAGCGAACATTCGATTGATCTTAAATTAGAAATCGAAACAGAAGCAGACAATCCTTCTGAAAATTTCTTTTGTCTTACAGATACCTATTTCACTTCTTCCAATAATTTCAAAAGTTTTTGAAAGGACATTACTCGGTCGCTTACATCCCAATCTTCATCAGAAACGCCTTTTACCTGACCATTAAATTGGGTTTAGAAGTAACATTCGACTGTGAACTAAGTTCATCAAATTACTGATGTAAATGAGAAAGCTTTCGAAGAAAAGAAAATTTGCACAGCCGTATTTCTTGACGTGTCGCAAGCTTTTGACAAGGTTTGGCATATAGGCCTTCAATACATATTAAGACAAGTTATGCCTGAACAATTATATAAAATCCTCGTGTCGTATGTTGACCATAGACTCTTCCGTGTAAAACTTGGAAATTAATATACGGAGTTCAAGGAAATATTGGCAGGAGTACCCCAAGGAAGCGTCCTTGGACCACTCTTGTACCTCCTTATTACACGTGATATCCCACAAAAAACGATACAATAGTTGCCACGTTTGCTGGCGATACAGCTATACTAGCAGTTGGCACAACAATAGAGGAAACAAATATGAAATGATAAAACGCTCTTAACGTTTTTTGCCGTGGGTGGTGGAAATCTTAAAAGACACGATGAGCACGTGCCCAAAATGAGTGTGGGACTCTAACTCCACTTAAGCCACCACCCTTTTTGTATTTTTATTGTAACTAAGTATGCGACTTATCTAGCAATATTTTTACCACGAGTAATGAATGCTTGGCAGGCAACTTTCCTGTGAGAGTTCCTTCTCTCTCCGCAATTTATAACGCGGTTTCTTATTATCGGGCCAAATCCAAGGGCTTAGTTCTTTGAAGACGCTGGAATAAATTTGTTTCGTCAAAAATTTTTCGTTTCATCTTTAACCGCGGGAACAAGAGCTCTTCATTCCTTATATACCACGGTGCATTGACGATTGATCTCAAAATTTTGTTCTCAAAAGTTGTAAAATATTTAGATTCGTTTCACTGGTACAACCCCATAGTTTCATACCATATGTCCAGACCGGATTTAGCACTTGCTTGTATAATAGCAGATTATTATCAAGGTTAAGGTATGGTATTCTGGTGTAACCGGTCAGTTGGCACTCGGTTTTGGTTCATTACTTAATTTTAATGAACTCTTTAGGGTCATGTTTTCATCCTTAAGGTGGAGAATTTCTTTCCGAAGCTCTTCGCAGGATCATATTTTCCAGTGAAACTAGATTGACACCTGGGGTTTTACATCTTTTCGTTTTATTCATTGCCTTTTTTTGTTTTGGTTTTTGTACAAAATCCTTGCGGATTGTACTTAACGAGATCATGTAGATTTTTTGTATAAGCGGACAAATAATTTGCCAGTATTTCTCAATACGGTTCGATTCCCTTTTGCAAAGGAAGCGAAATATCTCGCAATGACACTCGATGCAAAATTAAAATGGAAGTCGCATGTAGAAAAAGCCAAGAACTTAAAAATAAATACAGAGAACTGTACTGGTTACTTAAATAATATTCGAAGCTTAACCATGATACAAAGCTGTTATTATAAAAGCAAGTACTAGAGCCGGTCTGGACACATGGTATACAACTATGGGGTTGTATTGAATTCAACTGATTACTTTATTGAAACTCATAGTACGAAGAGTTTTAATGCAAGAAGAAATTTAGTAAAAACGAGTACAATCGGACAATATATTCTACAAAAAGAAAAAAAAACATATGAGAAGGCTGCAATCTACTATGTGGATCGTTTTGTACCCTATCCCATCCCATACTTAAAATTAATATCCCTGATATAGGGTTTAATGGCAAACAAATATTAATACTGTTCAGACAGTAAATCTTGTATGGTTCGACCAAAACCAACGTTTTTCTCCTGCATATGGTATGTCGTAGGGTATGCAAATTGTTTTTTTTTTTTTTTTTTTTAAAACGCCTCCAAAAAGTATTCGTGAGAACAAATGTTTATATTACCAAAACCAATTATTTTGCATCAACTTTTCGAAATGCTAAAAATTTTACCGAAAAACGTTTTTACTGAAAACGCCCCCAAAAAGTGGGTGCTGCAATAAACTTAATATGAACGAAATATAGACATTAGGATTGTCTAGATATGCTGTTAAGACATTTCTTCAAAATTTTTAACGGTTTGGTCTAGAATTAGGTTTTTCTAAAGAGGGGGAGTGGCAGTAGGCGGATTTCAAAAATGTTTACACTTGTTCGAACAGCACGGACAAGGATCACCTGTACCAAATTTCATTATCCTAGCTCAAAATTTAAGGCCCAAAAATTGGTTAACTACAGACGGACTGACGGACAGACAGACATGGCTTAATCGACTCAGCTAGCGACTCTAAGTCGATCCATATGCTTTGAGATATACCTAGCTAAATTATTTCACTATGTTACAAACTATGTATCAAAACTAATATACCCCCATTTTTGTAGAACCATAAATGATTTTGATAAAGCGTCTGCACAACATGTTGTGACAAAATTCAATTTTATATATTTCATCGCCATAAAGTCAATATTTCGTGGATATTCATTTTAAGGATGTGATGGGATAGGGTATTAAACAACCCGCACAGCGGACTGTAGCCTACTCATATTATGTTTGTATACGCCTCCAAAAAAATGAGAAATAGAAGAAATGTTTATATTACCATGACCAACAAATTTTTTTTCGAAATTTTCAAATTTTACTGAAAATCGCGATTTATGCAAACGCCCTCAAAAAGTGGGCATGGCAAAAAAATGTATATATACGAAATATAGACGTACGGATTGTCTAGATATGTTTTCCAGACTTTTTTTCAAAATCTCAAACGGTTTGGCCTAAAACTACGTTTTCCTGTGCGAATTTCAAAATTATTTCTCTATGTTACAAACTATGTATCAAAACTAATATACCCCTATGAGATGGGGTATAATAATATTGTTTTTCAATTTCGGGAAGGCTTGTAAATATTTTCGATAATGCTGGTAAATATTATCGGAAAGACTTTTGTTTTGCTTATTTTTCTGTAAGGGTTTTTAAAAGTTTTTAAAGAAGTTCTATAAAATAAAATAACTTCCTAAAAGTGCGCCAAAAGATAAGATTTCAAAGTATTTTATTAAAAGAAAAAGACATTGTTTGCATGAACATTTTTGTTTTGATGGGGTAACCATTATTTGACAAAATTCATTAGTAGCATTTATTTACGTGTTTTTTTTTATTCATTATGTTTTTTAATCATTTTGCAATAAACCTTCAACGTTTTTAAATATGTATGTCGTTTCTTTTTAAATCTTTTTAATCATTTCGCAAAATTAATTTTTTTCATTTTATTATTTATTTGGTCGATATTTGGCCAGTTGTTTTTTGTTCGACAAATAATGTTTCGCCGTTTAGTTATTCACAAAATAAAAGATTTAATATTTCAGGATTTTTTAAGCGCGCAATTTTAAGTCATCAATGCCAAATAAAAATAATTTCAAACTTAATACTTAGGCATAACTATTGTGTACGTTTCGTGCATCGAACAGTATAACCCGCACCCGATTTTTCTGGATATTTATTTTATTTCTAATACTTTTTTTTTATTATAAATATATATTGAAATGGTTTTCATTGCGTAAATATGTGCAATAATGATTTCTGAAACTCTCGTCACAACGAACTGTCACGAACAGCTTGTCTCAACTCAGCCGTTAAGATTTATTATAATCATAAATTTGCTTGAGGAAAAACTAGGCTCTGTTGCTACAAACATATGTATTGTTATAACGGTAATTTAAAAGCAAGTATTTCGCAAATTAGTCTTAATCTGATTTGCGTTAGGAACACCCAACAAATTGGCTTCCCAATGTATTATCTACATGCATAAATCCGAAAAATCGTGTTATTTGAAATCGATCGTTCAATATCATTTTTCTTTTTTTATTGTGAGTTTTCGTATTAATTTTTCGATTCATAGATTTCAGCAAGGGAAACAAAATTGTTGAACTGAAATTATGTTAACGTGCACGTTTGTTGTGTGTACACAGAAAATAGACTATGTGTTTATGTTTCGTTATATTCGCACTATACAAGTAGTGGTAAGATATTTTTGTTTTTTAAATACACATTTTGTGTGTGCTTTTTTCTAATCGCTATAACAGATGCCTTAGATTGTTTTTTACAATTGTTTGGTATCACTCAGATATGTAGAACTGTTTCATTATTTGCAATATAGGTACATATATTCCATACAAAATACTTGATAGAAACTAAAATCTGCAGTGCTTTAGTGTATGTTATAGATTTTAGCAAGAAATATATTTTTATCGTCGCATAATGGTTTAATCTCAATAATATTAAAATGAAAAAAGTTATAATATAAAAATAATTATAAATTTCTATTTACTCTACAGTTTTTTTCCATCTAAAAATCCCTTTTATTGGATAATAAGAAGTGGTCAATAATTTATTGTTGTATACAAATATGAGTTCCTATACTGATGAAACGAATGGTCAAAAATTTAATATTTCATCTACTGAATGTAATAAAACTAAAAGAAATGGTGCCATAAATACAAAATATTCAGGATATGTTTTCGAACAACAATTTAAGACTAACAAAGATCTCGTCTGCAAGCCTATGACTGTAAGTAAAATAATTTTGCTATTACAATATGATATAATTCAAGGTAAACTTGTACTACAAGTAAATAACTTTGTATAACTTCTGTTTATAAAAAGATCTGTGTATTTTATCTGTAAAAAAAGGAATTCTGTAAAAACGAAATTATATTTATATGAAAGTATATTATTATGAACTAGTTAGCCAATTGCTCGTACATCGCAGCTGGCTAAACAACTGAACGGATTTATGTAGTTGACCAAAAGTTGGTTTAATGTTTTTTTTTATAATAATTTAAATGTAGCTTCTAAATTATACAATTATTAATATAATTGCTGAACAGCTCCAAATGAAGGTCAAAACATATGCAAAGGCTACAATCCATTGTGCTGATCGTTTAATACTAGAATTTTTACCCACGCCCACCTTTTGGAGACGTTTTCATACAAAAAACATTTGTATACCCTACGCCATACAACATGCAGGAGAAAACTGTTGTTTTTGGTCGAACCGTACAAGTTTTTGATAAACTGTCTGAACAATATGTTGCTGCAATTTTAATTTTAATATTTGCCATAAAACCCACATTTAAGGGATATTAATTTAAAGGATGGGATGGGATAGGGTGTAAAACGATCCACACAGTGGATTGTAGCCTTCTCATATGTTTTTATACATACTTTGAGCATTTGACATGATTGAAGCAGTAATTAATAGAATAATTAATAAAGCAGAATAAGAATGAAGCCATTGTAACTATATGTGTATGTTAGTTTTAATACATAATTTGTTACATAGTACAACATTTTAGGTATACCTCAAAATAAAAATGTCCGTTCGTCTGTCTGTCTGTAGGTCACCGGGACCTTAAATTTTGAGCTGCGATTATGAGCAAGTGTAAAAATTTTCAAAATCTGCCCACTTTTAAGAAAAACTTTGTTTTTGAAACAGTTAAAAATGCTTAAAAAGCGTCTGAAAAAGATATTTTAACAATCTCAATATCTTAATTTAATTTATGTGAAGTTTTTTGCCACGCGCACTTTTTGGTTGCGCTTTTAATAAGAAACGTTTTCGGTCCTATTTTAAAATATTCGAAAAAAATTTCGAAGATAGATCATTGGTAAATTAATATAAAGATTTCTTCTGTAGGTCATAATAACCCACTCCCACTATTTCGGGTTGCTTTCATACAAAAACCCTTTGTATAGCGTACCCCAAGGCATATGCAAAAAAATGTTCTTTTTTGTCGAGCCATGAAAGATTTTGATAAACTAGCTGAACAATATGTTGTGACATTGCCATTTTCTATATTTCATTCTCATAAATCTTCTATTTTTTGGATATACATTTCAAGGATGGAATAGGATAGGGTATTAAATGATACGGACAGCGGATTGTAGCCTTCTCGTATATTTTTATACCCTATCCCCTTCGATTTGATACATAGTTTAAACATAGAGAAATAATTTAGCTACATACATATGTATGAATGTCTATGAATCTACGGTTTATATAATAATGAAATTCGGTATATGCAATCCTTGTACGTGATGTTTGAACAAGTGTAAACATTTTCAAACGTCCATTGCCACGCTTACTTTTTTGAAAACGTTCTTTCTGTTCAAACGGTAAAGAATCTTGAAAAGTTTGAACAGGAAGAACAACAAAAAAGACAATCCTAATATCTGTATTTCGTCTATACATCAGTCGTAGCAACGCCAATTTTTTCGGGCGTTTTCGATTTCTGTAAAAATCGCTTTTTGCTAAAATTTTAATTAAAGAAAACTTTCGACGCAAAGCCATTAATAAAAACATATGAGAAGGCTACAATCCGCAATCTCATCTCGTCTTTGAAATTAATATCGCCAAAATTTCGTTCTTATAGGGATGAAATATACAAAATGGCTTTGTCACAACATAAAGTTCAGCCAGTTGACCGAAATCTCTTCTAGTTCGACAAAAATACAATATCTCAAAATTTTTTTTTGAAAAACGTTACTTTTGGGAAAACAGTAAAGAATTTTAAAAAACAACGTATGCAGGGATCCTGAATATCTATATTTTGTTCGTATAAAGTTTTTTGCAAGGCCCACTTTTTGAAGGGGTTTTCAGTAAAAAACGATTTTCAGTAAAATTTTAAACATTTCGAAAAATTATGCAAAATTATTGGCTTTGGTAATATGAACATTTCTTCTATATGTCATTTCAACCCACGCTCACTTTTAGAGGCGTTTTCATACAAAAACCATTCGTATACATTACCTCATAGCAGGCGAAAAACGTTGTTTTGGGCGAACCATACAAGATCTTGATAAACTGTCCGAACAACATGTTCCTATATTTCATCACCGTAAAGCTGACATTTTAGGGATATTAATTTAAAAAAATGGGATGGGGTAGGGTACAAAACGATCCACACAGTATATTGCAGCCTCCTTATATGTTTCTTATGGATTTGCTAAGGGATAGGTTTTACAAATGTTTTTTTTTAGAATAACATCTCAAAAAGCTTGCGTGTGTTACAATTATCCTTAGACGAAATGTTCATTGTATTGTTTTCGAAATATTTTTTTTCTGTATATCTATGTTACATTCTTAATGTCAAAACTAATATACTCTATGGGATAGGTTTTAATACCCAAAATTTGATAAGAAACTTTGTTTACCCAACTTATGTGTTCAACACGGAATTGCGGCCACTGTGAATATTGGGAACACATTTATGTTTTAATTCCACAAATTAATGTTTCTCTTTAGGTGGAGTATACGTAACCTGCTCGTTTGCTTTGCCTTTTGGATGCCCGCAATGTACTAATACGATAATTGGTATACTTACTTAAATTGCGCAACAGTCCGGAATGAACCTGAGCCTCAACCAACATGCCTCTCCAATCAGCCCGGTCCTTAGCTAACTGCCTCCAGTTGCACACTCCAAGTTGGTTGAGGTCGGTGCGCGCCACCTAAGGTGAGGGGTTCCTCTACTGCGTCCGACGTCTGGCTGGGAATCGAAGACTCTGCGAGCCGGAGTATTGGTGTCGCTTCCTTGTCCTAGCCATCTTAAACGTCCAATGCGGAGTTTTTTGACCAGGGGCATGCCGCTGTACAGCTCGTATAGTTCTTGGTTGAATCTTCGTCTCCATAGCCCGTCAACGCAAACGGGACCGAAGATTTTTCGAAGAATTTTCCTCTCAAATCGACCAAGGATTTCTTCATCCGCTTTTGAGACGGTCCATGATTCAGCGTCGTAGAGCAGGACTGGGATGATCAGGGTCTTATATAATATCTCCTTAGTAGTTCGAGTGAGGGCCTTATCAGATCACAAGAATCATTATCACAAGAATCAGATTGAAGAATTCACATGACAGCGCATCGCCTTGCCTAAATCCTTTTTTTGGTATCGAATGTGTCGATGAGGTCGTTTCCGACCCTGATGGAGCAGCGAGAATTCTCCATCGTCATCCTACACAAACGGACGAGTTTGGGCGGTATTGGTATACCAAAACTAGACATGGCTCTATATAGTTCGTCTCTATAAATGCTGTCGTATGTCAAGCTTTTTGAAGAGGAAGTCATATTTTCAGAATGCTTAGTTGTACATATTAGTTAGAATATTGTTGTTCTAAACATTTTGGCCTTGAATTAAATCGTTGTCACCCAAATGAACGGACGGGCAGACAGGTCCATAAACTTACTAATGTGTCTGTACGCTTTTTTTTTTTAATATTTAACACAGTTGAAATCTAAACTCATATACCCCGATATGTTGGGGTATGAAAACATAAAGGCACTACGTATAACTGTTTTATTATTTTCATGACAACATTTAATTCATTTTTACATTTATTTATAGGTGGAAAAATTATATGAAGAAATATTGTTTGTTCTTTGGAATCCTACCGATAATTCAGAAGAGTTGTTTGAATATATGCAAAATGTTTTTGAAATAACAAAGGACAAGCATATGGAATTGCTTCATAATATAAAAAGTAAAGATTCACCTCAGAGACCTTTGTTTGTTGAAGTAATAAGAGCCGAAAATCTCAATTCAATGGATTCAAACGGGTTATCTGATCCTTTCGTCACACTTTATATTGATATAAATTCTACAAACCGATATAACACGGCCGTGGTTCCGTCGACAGTTAATCCTGCATGGGGAGAACGATTTTTATTGTAAATTTATTATTTGTAAGACTATATATTATATTGTAATACATTTCCCATTAATCTTATAGTCCAATTCAACATAACCCATTAACAGGAGTTTTGATAGTAGAAGTATGGTAAGTTATTTTCCTTATAAAAATAAATAACACTCTTGCTATCTGCTAAAAAAATATATATTTTTCGATAGATGTGCATCGCGTAATTTTGTGTTTATTTTTTTGTATTTTTTGTGATAATAATTAATTTTAGTGATTCCCGAACGTAATATTTAACTTTCTCTTAGAAGAAAAAAAAAATATTTAGTTTTTATGTCTACAAACTAGACCATTTTTTTACCCTATCTAAAAGGGGTATATTACTTTTGACATTAAGTTTGTAACATAAAGAAATAATTTCGTTAGATGTATCTCAAAGTATGTGGATTGACTCAGAATCACAAGCTGAGTTGTTCTAGCCATGCCTGTCCGTCTGTCCGTCTGTATGTCACCTATTTTTGTGCTTCCAATTTTGAGTTAGACTGATGAAATTTTGTATATGAACTCTCTCTATCCGACGAAGCAGAAAAAATTTTAAATCTCAAAATCCACCCACTGCCGCGCCCACTTTAAGAAAAAGTTGTTTTTGACCAAACGCTAGGAATTTCAAAAAAGTTTCTGAAGAACATAGGTAGAAAATCCTAATATCTGTATTTTGTCCACATAAAATTGTTTGCTACTCCCTATTTTTGGAAGTTTTTATTAAAAAAAAGTGTTTGTCCAAATTTGAAAGAAATTCGAAAAACTTTTGATGCAAATACTTCCGTAATATCAATATAAATATAAATGATATAATTGCATCCATGCCCACGTTTAAGGGGCGGTTTCTTACAAAAACCATTTATATACCTCACGGAAAGGCGTTTCCCATGAAGCTCACATTTTCGGGATATATATTTTAAGGCTAAATTAAGATAGGGTATCAAAACGATCCGCACAGCGGACTGTACACTTCTCATATTTATACCCAATCCTATAGTCGGTTGAGCCATGTATGTCTGTCCGTCCGTCCGTCTGTCTGTATGTCACCTATGTGTAGGTCTTTAATTTTGACCAATGCAGTTGAAATTCGGTATATAGAATCTCGGTCCGAGGCTACAGAACAAGTGTAAAAATTTCAAAATCTATCTGCACACTGCGTCGCCCCATTTTCATTAAAATATTGTTTTGGCTAAGCGGTAAGGATATTTGAAAAAGTATCTAGCAGGATATTAAGACAATCTAGAAAAATCTGAAGCTATATTTCATCAATCTAAAGTTTTTTTCCACGCCCACTTTTCCGGTGCGCTTTCAACAAAAACTTTTTTCGGTAAAATTTTAAAATATTCGAAAAAACTTTTGATGCAAAATCACATAAAAATTTCGTTTAGATATTATTTTAACCCACGCCCACTTTTTGGAGGCGTTCTCCAAACTTGGTTTCCAATAAATTGATTGTGGCATTCGCTGTGTGGCTTGTGGCCCCGTCCTGTTGGAACCACATGTTCTCCAAGTCCATATCATCCAGTTGTGGCCAAAAATATATTGATCATCACGGAAGAAGTACGGCCCAACGACGACGGCCCATAAACCACACCAAACCGTAATTTTTAGGGGATGCAATGATGACTCATGGAGTACGTTTGGATTGGTGCCTGACCAATACCGCATATTTTGTTTATTGACGAAGCCATTCTGCCAGAAAAGAGCCTCATCGCTGAAGATGATTTTTCGATGAAAATCCGAATCATTTTCAAGTTGTTGCTCAGCCCAATTCACGAACATACGACGTTTCTGGTGGTCAAGCGGCAATTTAATATTGTAAGGATGTAGGCCAAGATCTTTTCGCGAAATTTCGCCACAACGACGTCACAGATTGGACGTAGCGCTCTTGACGTTGAGGCCATTGACTCCGAATTTCGGTTGTAAATTTTAATAATTTGGACTCTTTGTTGGATCGTATATCATGAAATGGCAAACCTTACTGAAGATAAATGTCAAAAGAGCGCAAGAAATATGGCGTCGTTTGCTGTCCCTGTCGCTCAACTTTTGTAGCGTCCCTGTTGAAAAACCCGAGTTTGGCCTAAATACTTTCTAACGGATATTTTAGTTTTGGGCAGTTCTGGTATATGAACGTCCTTACCGATTTTCTTTATATACTGTGCTAAGAATCTAAATAAGCAAAGCTCCTTAAAACGTTCTTGCAAAATATTGCATTGTATACTTTGTATTTGAACTTAACTTTCTTCACTTAACGTTCTACACTCGATACATTCGTGAAATTTATTGTAGATGCATTAAAAAAAATGAGATACATATTTAATAGTACAAACTTATCTACAGTATACTTGAGTTTATGTATACATTAAAAAAAATCCTTATTTGGAGCTGACCCTAATAAAGGAGCGGAAAATATTAATCGTCGGATTGCACTGACGGAGCGCTTTACGAAAACAATACCTATGTAGTTCGTCTCTATACTACTGCCATGAATTAAAGCCGATGAATGAGTTTAGATATTGTTATTCGCATTGAATTAGATTGGTTGGGTGGTTATTTTCGTTGTCATCGCTTTTATTGAATTATTTCTGTTGTCTATCAACGAAAGATGATTGTTTGTCATCGGCGTTAAAAAGTCTGCAGAGTTTGTTCCTTCATATCTTAGCATACACTGTGACTCTTCTTTGATTTACCCTCAATGAAGACGACATCCTTAAGTGCATCACTTCTCTATACACCTTGAGATTTCGTTTGATTCTAACATTACGATGACCATTACCACCCAAAAGGTGGTTGTAGCGAATCCGGCCGTGTCGGTCCATCTGTGAATAATCATTGAAATAACTCAAATTGAATTATTTTTTTTAAATAAAACTGTTTTTAATTCTTAACTTTCTTTTTAATAAACATCAATATTGTTGGTTACATTTTTTTAAACTTAAAGTTATACATTTTAATAATAGCTATAACTCTAGCATTCAACTTCCCTTATTTCAAGTTTTTCTAACGCATTGCTATTCTACGTCAAAAGGGGTTATTATTAGAAATTTAGTTTATTACCTGAATAAAACGCTATTCCGAGAATGCATTTCATTATAAATATGCATTTAAGAGTGTAACAATATGACAGCTAACGTATTTTGTTGTTGATTTTAAAAACTTTATATAGGCAACGGTACAATTCCAAATACATTGTTGTTGTTTCTTCATGTACGGCGCTAGTTTTTGTGCCTTAAAATTTGAGCTAGAATGATGAAATTTTGTATACGAACCAAGTTGCTCCCAGAAGAAGAAGTGTAAACAGTTTTACAATCCGACCACTGCAAGGCCAAAAACAATATTTATGTAAAAAGTATTTAAAAAAAAATTCGCTTTTAAAATTTTTGTGAACTTTTGAAAATGTGTTTGTTAATATCCCATAGGGTATATTAGTTTTGAAACATAGTTTGCAACATAGAGAAATAATTAAGGTAGATTTACCCTGAATCAGAATAACATATTTTCATCAAATATTTCAATTCAGTAAAAAACCTTTTTCAGTAAATTTTTAAAATATTACAAAAAGTAGGAGAAAGCTACAATACGTTGTGGGGATCGTTTGTTATTACATACCATCCTTTCCTTTAACTAAATATCCCCGAAATGTCGGCTTTTTGGCAATGAAATATAGAAAATGCCATTGTCACAACATTTTGCTAAGACAGTTAAACAAAATAATTAATGGTTCGACAAAACCAACATTTCTCGCCTGGTTATGCTATGAGATAGTGAAGTGGGCGTGGGTTGAAATGTTATATATTACAATAACCAATGATTTTGCATCAACAATTTTTCGAAATGTTTAAAATTTTGCCCCAAAAAGTGGGCATGGCAAAAAACCTTGTATTGATGATATATAGAAATGAAGATTTTTTAGAATTATGTTCAGACAATTTTCCAAAATCTCTAACGGTTTTTCTTAAAGCTAGGTTTTTATAAAAAGGTGACGTGGCTGTGGGTGGATTTCAAAAATATTTACACTTGTTCTGCTGAAAGCAACAATAGACACATGTACCAAATTTCATCATTCTAGCTCGAAATTTAAGGCCTAAAAACTGGTGACGTACGGACGGACGGACAGCACATGGCTAAATTGACTCCGCTATCGATTCTGAGTCGATCCATATACTTAATGCTATATCTATCTAAATTATTTCTCTATGTATTATCGTTTAATACCCTATCCCATTCCACCCTAAAAATAAAATATGAGCTTCTTTGGAATAGAATACAGTAAATTGCATTGTACAACATATTGTGCAGTTTATCAAAATCTGTTGGGTTTCTATTGCAAAAAGAAAGCGATTCTTAGTCAATTCATATCCTTCTTTTTATCTAGCGAAAATATTTCTCTATGTTACGAATGCACCCCTATGGGATAGGGTATAAAAATCATTATCATCAGTATCATTGGTTATGATAATATAAAAATTTCGTCTATATCGTTTTACACCACGGCCTCTTTTCGTAGACACCCTATCCCATTGAAAGATTTTGAACAATATGTTGTGACAATCACATTTTCTCTATTTAATCGACATAAAGCCCACATTTTGGGTACATTATTTTTAAGGAAGGGATGGGATAATGTATTAAACGATCCGACAGCGGACTGTAGGCTTCTCATATATTTATACCCTATCCCATAGGCGTATATTAGTTTTGACATTTAGTTTGTAACAAAGTGAAATACTTTCGCTAGATATACCTCAAATTATATGGATTTTTCAGAATCACTAGCTGAGTTGATCTAGGTTGTCTGTCTGTCCGTCCGTCTGTGTGTCACCGATTTTTGGCCTTACATTTTGTGCTAGAAACTTAAATTTGGTGTATAGACTCTATGTCCGACCAAGCGGAACAAGTGTGAACATATTTGGAATGCTTTTACTGTTCCGTTTGTCCCAAACGGTAGGGAAACTTGAAAAAAAAAGTCAGAAAAAAATATGTGGATAATTTTAATGTCTACATATGATCCAAACAAATTTTTTTGCCACACTCACTTTTTGGAGGTGTTTTTAATAAAAATAAACGGTTTTAAAGAAATTCTTTTGATTCAAATACGTATGGACTGGCAATATAAACATTTCGTAAATAGATTTTATTATTCTACGCCCACTTTTTGGGGTCGTTTTGGTAAAAGAAATATATTTGTATACCCGATACCAAAGCATTTGTATTGGAAATACGTTGTTTTTTGTTAAACTACACAAGATTTTGATAAACTGTCTAAACTAAATGTTGTTAAAAGTCATTTCCTTTGTTTCATCGCTATAAGGCCAACATTTTGGGGATATTCATTTTAAGGGTGTGATGGGATGGGGTATTGATCAATCCGCACAGCCTTCTCATATGTTTAATTCTGATTCCATTCATATTATTATTATTTCTTTGCTTTAAACTTAACACATTATTTTTGTTATATATAGGAAAGTGTATAAAAAGAAAAATATATTTTGTTATTAATTGTTGCCTAGCCTGTGCGTGTGCATATATTCATAATCGTATGTAATATATAAATTCACATGCATAATTGTATCTAAAAATTCAAAAGGGACTTCGATGCAGCTGAAAGCGTTGGTGAAAAAATGAATAAGCTCATAGAGGTCAAGGGAATTCGAGGATTTAGAAAACTTTTAAAAGAGATTGCTCTGACAGCTTCAACTGGAAAACATGACAACGAATTGATTGGAAGAGTTGAAATTCCACTAAAGGTATGTTAAAAATCATTTATATAGTAAATTTGCATACTCTATCCCATAGTGATATATTATTAGTTATTTTACTTTAAAGTATATGGATCCACTTAGAATCGTTATCTGAGTCGATCTAGCCATTTTTGTCTGTCCGCCCGTCTGTATGTCACCGATTTTTAGGCCATACATTTTGCACTAGATTGATTAAATTTGGTATTTGGACTCTATATCCGAAGAAGCAGAACAAGTATACAAATTTTTCAAAGCCACACTCAGTTTTCATGAAAATGTTGTTTTTTGGCAAATCTATAAATGGTCAATTAATTTTTTTGGCACTCCCTACTTTTGGGGGCGTTTTTATTTAAAAACAGTTATTGTCCAAATTTGAAAGACATTCAGAAAACTTTTGATGCGAATGCTTGGCAATATAAACATTTCGTCCATAATTTTTATACCCCAAGGCATTTGCAATAGAAATATATTGCTCTTTGTCGAACCAAAAAAGATTTAGAGAAACTGTCTGAACACTTTCTTTATTCCATCCCCATAAAGCACACATTTTGGGGATATTAATTTTAACGATGGGATAGGGTATCAAACGATCCGTATAGCTGATTGTAGCCTTCTCATATGCTTTTTTAAAGAAATATATATACATGATTGGGAAGTGTCAAAGGGGTCGCCATTTATAAGTTATATTGGTGATTGTATTGTTAAAATTCAATTCAATCTGATATATTATTTTGCTGATACTCAGTCTCTACCAGCACAACCCAAACACAAGGGTCTTTTTCAAAGACATCGTATTCTAACTAGTTATGGCTTAATCGCGTGCAAAGATCTACCTGAGTTTGTTACTCTTTCTTAAAGTAGAGAATGAAGTGCTGTATTATAAAGCATGATTTGAGACGGTTTTCTAATATAGGGTATACTGCTTTGTTTTGCCGCCATTTTGGCTAACATTAGTCTTGATAGTTTATATTTGGCAGTCGTGAGGTAGACACGTGGCAAATTTATAATGGTAAAATATTCGATAAACCAACGTGTTTTAATCGTTAAAACATTTTATCGAAATCAGTCAATCAATTTGTATAAACATTAGTCATTACAGTTCATATTTGGCAGTCGTGAAGTAGGCACGTGGCAAATTTGTTATTGAAAATATTCGATAAACCAACGTGTTTTAATCGTTAAAACATTTTATCAAAATCAATCATCGATTACTGTGACGATGACAAAGTTACGTGAAATTTTTGGGAGAAACAGCTTTGCCAACAAAATTTATTTATCGTGTAGTGAATGATTTCGAAGAAGGAGGGTCTTTGATAGGCCCAAGCATGCACCACAACGTACTCCAAGATCGGTTGAAAACATTATTGCTGCTCAAGGAAGTGTTCAAAACAATCCATCAACCTCAATTTGATGGCGTGCTCAAGAGCTTGGTCTTCAAAAAACAACTTTGGCCACAATTTTGCGCAAGGATTTGCATTTGTTTCCATTTAAGATTCAGTTCACACAAGAGCTTCTTACACAAGACCATTTACGCCGCCGTACATATGCCAATAGGATGTTACAGCTAGCCCATGAAAAATCATAATGAGTGACGAGGCACATTTTCATTTGACGAATGTGAATAAACAGAATAGTCGGTTCTGGGACGGGGAGTGATATCGTGATATGATTGACAACTTTTTAACGCCACAACTGAATGCTTTGGGCTTGATTAACATGTGGTATCAGCAAGACGGTGCCACATCGCATACAGCCAGGATTACAATGGAATTACTGCGAGACCTCTTATCACAACAACTTACTTCAAGAAATGGTGATGTTGATTGGCCTCCACGGTCGCCTGATTCGACTACTCCGGACTTCTTTTTGTGGAGATATCTGAAAAGCAAGGTTTATGCAAACAAACCAGAAACGCTTGAGCAACTCAAACAAAATGTTCGTGATGAAGTTAATGAAATACAGCGTGAAATATGTGAGAATGTAATGAAAAATGTGCTCAAAAGGGCTCGCATTTGTGAGACTAACAGAGGCGAACATTTACCTGATATTAAAATAAATATAAGACCCATTCTCTTTCATATAATCAAAAATTATAAACAAACAAAGAAGTATACCTTCCCGGTGGACTCGCTGTATATGCTATTGGAAACACTTTTTATTTTTATTTATTTTGTCTGTACTTCTTCTGAAGTATCTATATATTGAATGATATCGATATGTGACTCTGTTTAGCTTAAGAAATTGAATCATGAGTCATGTCACTACTAGTTGTTTATATAAAAGTGGTTGTTAATATAAAAGTGGTGGAAATCTCAAAAGGCACGTTGAGCACATGCCCAAAGTAGTGTGGGACTTTACCCACTACACCCACCACCCTTTTTGTATTTGTATTGCAACTAAGTATGCGACTTATCTAGCAATTTTTTATCACGAGTAATGAATGTTTGGCAAATAACTTTCCTTTGAGAGTTCCTACTTTTTCCGCAATTTATAGCGCGGTTTGTTATTATCGGGCCAAATGTAACAGCTTAGTTCTTTGAAGACGCCGCAATAAATTTGTTTCGTCAAGATTTTGGAGGACCGTTGTGTTAACGTGTCCCAATAAATGTTTTTATTTTTGCGTGCAAATTTTTTCGTTTCATATTTAACCGGGGAAATACCCAGATCTCTGCGTAGTTCTTCAATCCTTGCATCCCATAGCGCATTGACGAATGTTCTTAACAATTTGTTTTCAAAAGTTTGTAAAATGTTAAGATTCGTTTCACTAGCACAACCCATAGTTGTATACCATATGTCCAGACCAGCTTGTTATCAAGGTTAAGCTTCGAATATTTTCCAAGTAACCAGTACAGTTCTCTGTATTTGTTTTTAAGTTGTTCGCATTTCTTTTTTATATGCGACTTCCATTTTAATTTTGCATCGAGTGTCATTCCGGGATATTTCGCTTCATTTTGAGAAATAATGGCAAATTATTTGTCCGTTTATACGAAAAATCTACATGATTCGATTTGATCTCGTTAGGTGCAATCGGCAAGGATTTTGTCCATTCATTAAACTCGTTAAGAGCATTTTGTAATTTCTTTTTCAGCGGTTAGAGTTTGATGCCATATTTTTCGAGTTTTTCTTTTTTGTCTAACCAAGTTTTATTTCCCATGGGTACTTGTTATTACTGTAGCTTTCTTTTTTTGCGTTGTTGAGGAGTATTATTCCATGCTGCTTTTTGAACGTTATCGATAAAGAAGTCAAGCGCGACTTCGAGTTCTAATGGGGATCTAAGCGATACACACATTCGAATATTATTTTTATTATCGTTTTTGAAGCCTTCCCAGTTGGCTTTTCCGTTTGATAGTCTCGCTCGCTCGTAGTTAGATTGATTAAAGAATGATCAAAGCAAAGATCAAAGCATTCCTCAACTTTGATTCGATCAAATCCGTTATTTTTGTAACATCAGTTGGCCAGTAAGTTGGTTTTCCCGTAGAACAAGATTCGGTGTTGTACTTTCTAGCAACATCGTAAAGCATCCTACCTTTCTGTGATATGCATCTAGATTCCCATAATGTATGTTTTGCATTAAAGTCCCCTCCGATGACAAAACGCTGCTCAAGGGAATTAAGCATGTTTTCAAAATCAATTTTCTCAACCTTGCATCGTGGTGGGCAGTAAATAGAAGATATCTTCAGAAATGATAAACAACTCAAGTTCTTAAAGTTTCTGCCAAAGGCCATTGGTATTCCAGGTAAGAGTTTTAAGAAATCTATTTATGTTGAAGGTAGATTACGTCTGTTGCGAATACTATTTTCAAGCTTTACCAGTCTGTCGAAAATAAGTTTATTCGTTTCGCTTTGTTCCTCAAGTTTTGAAAGAATAATCGAAAAAATGTTGGAAACGGGGCCTGGTGAAATATTTTTATCGGGAACTGTAGCTTGGGCATAAGTTTGTACATTTGGTTTTGAATGTACAAGACGCGATCGTACACAGTTTACACACCGCGGCTCTTTCTGATAGTAGGTTTGCGTATGCTTATATCCTTGGCAGCGCTAGCACTGAGGAACTAATTTGAATACTTACACATGGGTTCGATTTTTACAGCAATATTAAGTATTGTTTTTATTTCACAAATTTTGTTCAGACTTTCTGTTTTATCGAAAGTGAGAATAAGTAAAGGCAGAGTGTGTTTTATTAAATTTTCTTCACCCCCTTTTTGGTGTTTATTTCGATTGACAATGGCATCTATGACTTTATATTGTCCTTTTTTCAGATCGCTACCTATGTCATCCTTCAAGCACGACGCATGTTACCCTCTGGCTATAACGCGTAAAGGAATTTCAGATTTATTCTCAAATGAATTTCCTTCTATTTCATCGGTATTTAGTTTGCGAGATAATAGACGGTAATTTTCTGGATCTTTTACCTAGGCTTTCCATGTATTTTTTTTAAGTGAAGTTACTTGGTAGCCTAATAATGGTAACGATTTTATCAAGGTATGCAACTTGTTATGGTCGTCTATTCTGATCACATTAATTGACGATGGGGGCCGTTGTTTTAGCCTTTTCCCTTTATTAGTATTCCCTTTATCGTAGTTTATTAAATCAGGTGAGGATATAGCTTTCGTTTTTCCACCGGTCTTTATTTTAGAATCGAGTCGGTTTCGTGACTGAGTTCTTCTTGGTATGGTTATCTGAATTAACCGGGCAATTTGCACTCGGTTTTGGTTCATTTTAATGAACTCTTTATGGTCATGTTTTCATTCTTAAGGTGGAGAATTTCTTTCCGAAGCTCCTCGCAGAGCAGTTCAACTTTGTTTAGCTTAGTTCGAAGAACGTCGTTTTCATTTTCAAGGCTTTTAATTTTCACTGAGTCTTGTTTTTCCTGAGCCGACACTTCTGTCGTGGTAGGGTTCCTGGAAACGAATATAATTTTTTGAGGTGCAGATGTACGTGACCTAGTTACCCTTGAACTTTTTCCGAAAGGGTTACAAAATTGCAACAATTGGCGCTCCCTAGAATCCGTAGAGCCGACCTCCGAAGAAGGTGGATTTTCCAGTGAAACTATATTGCCATTTTTTTTTTGTTTTTTGTACAAACTTTAAACTCGGTATATGGGAATGGATTTAAGTCGCCTTAATTGATAGGCATGCCTAACCTCGGTATAACCCCTATCCCGAAGGGGTTCGAATGAATATTCGAATTATTAAAATCAGTTTCCGAATTATTAAAATCGGATTTGATGGGTTGCCTTTGGATGTCGAAAGCATTGAAGTGAATCTGTGTAAATTGAGTATAGAAAGCTTGCATTCCAGGACACGCTGGTTGTAACCAAACCCCTCCTTTAAAAGAAATTTTGAAGGCTTATAAACTTAATTTCTTTCCATAGACAATATATGTGTGGCTTTTCTAATCAGTTATGTATTTTTATACACATAGGGGCGAGAAAGAGAGAACAATTCGATAATAAAAATTCAACATGTAAAAAATGTTTTAAATGACAGAATATCTGATAAATTTATTTCATTAAAAGTAATGGAAATTAAAAAAAAAAGTTGTTAATGGTGGAAACAAGGACTTAAAAAATGTATTAGAGGTTTATTTAATGTGCTTAAAATACCTTTAGAGATGAGGTGAATCCGTGGATGAGTTTGATTGTTTTATATAGATATAAAAAAAGTCCCAAATGGAGCGATATCGAAGGTTCTTTGATATATTTGCGAAACCAAAAAAAAAAAATGGTTTTAGGAATTCCGTCCGTTTGTTCGTACAGGTCTCTCCAGCCTACACGACTTGACAGATTATCTTCAAACTTCGTATGCACTGTTTTTTCTGTCATAATTCTGGGCCATATAAAAATCATACATAACTTCAATTTTCTCGAGTACCGCTGTAACGACTTTGATTAAACTTCATACATACTATAAACATATTAGTTCCAACAAAACTGCATACCTCACAAACAAACTGTTGTGCCAAATTGAATAAAATTTAATTTGTATACTACCATTACTGTTTTCATGAGTTCGACATAATTGGTTTTGATCCAATTGTCTCTAAACGAGATGTTCAGTTTTGGCCAATAACGGAAAATCATTAGATATTATTAACATGGACACCGATTACTTTTAATTACGGAATAAACGTTCGTATAATCACATTTCGAGATTTTTTTATATCTTTAATCAAAATAAATATTACTGTGTATTTTGGCCAAATTAATTAAAACGTCAAGTTAACTCGAAGTGAAAGAGAAAGTTGCTTACGATCCAGTCGTGCACCCACATTTCGTGCGCATGATGCGCATAATAATGTTGATGAAAAAATATATTTTTTGATAACGACCCAATGGACTGAAGTGCGGAATAGCCTCAAAGTCAAAAATGTAAATGCAATTATTTTTTGTGAATACAATTTTAATAATACGTCCAGCTCTGAAATGTATGACTATATTTTTAAAAAAATCCGTTATTTACAAAAAAAATTTGGTCAAACGACAAATATAATCACAGTCAATAATTTAATTAGGGCCAATATTTTATTTCTATTTGATATATAAATTTAGAATAAAGGTGTCCTCTTTCGTGAACATAGATCTGCTCACGTATTCACCAACTAAAATTTCTGGATATTATTTATTGGGGAGTAAATGTTGAAAAGTGTTGCCGCGAAAACTAGCTATTTACAATTTTTTATAATTTTTATAATTTTTTATAATTTTATAATGTTTATTAATTAAGGTAATTTTAACAAACAAAAATCAATTCAAAACAAAATAAATTAAGCTGGTTAGTTTCGGATTATCTGGCCCACGACCTTTCCCAAGGAAAACCTGGGGAAGACGATCGCAGATGCGGAGAGACGAAAAACTGGACTCATTCTATGGATTGATGCTAGGTAAGGTTAGGTTAGAGTTTCCTACCAGCGAGTTCGCCAGCACACTTAACCATTGTTTGGTCCATTGTGATACCACATGGATCTTGTCCATTCTCCTTACAATCCGTGAGAAAACCATTCTGAGCTGTAATAAAACGGAGCAAACTTTTCGCTTCCGTTTTCGTCAAATCGCTGAGATTTTGAAAGTAGTCATCTCCAATATGGAGCTTCCACATAATTTGGGGCAGTTCTGGCATTCACGAAAGAGGTGATTAATGTTTTGATTATTTTCTTAGTACAAATCTATTGTTATGCAACAATGGCAATGAACCAAAATTAATCACCAGCAACAGATAAGAAGTCCTTGACATCACGGTTGTCTCAAATTACATTCATTACATGATCAAAGACTCTCTCGATTAACATCATAACACAACAAGTCATTAGATTAGCCACAACTGATGTCCTAGGTTTCTCGCCCCCACCAGCAAGAAATCCCTGGTTTGATAAGGAATTCCGACACCTCTCGCAGCCAAGAAAGAGGCCTACAAGGCTAAGCTGCTGGTAGAGACGAGAGCTGCCATTGAGCTCTATAGCCAGAGAAGAAGGGAAAAACACCGGCTGCAGAAAGAAGAAAAAAGAACAAGAAAAGCGCGCGATCGAGGATATAGAGAGGGGCCACTCCAGGAACGATGTTCGCAAGTTTTACAAAAGTGCAAAACGTCAAAGCCAAGAATACAAAGCTCGAACAGAATCCTATCGAATTGAACACGGAAATATCGTAGTTGATGCATAGTCGATGCTGAGGATATGGAAGAACCACTTCTACAGACTGTTAAACGGCGATGAACAATAACATTCAGCTGTCAGGCAGAACGAACCATTCAATATTGGCAACGACAGCAAAAACTGCCAACTACCCGACCTCAGTGAATTGAGGGTAGCAATATCTAAACTCAAGCTTAATATGGCTGCCATAAAAAAGGAGACCCTCTAAACTGCTCCAATTACAGAGGCATAAGTTTCTTTAACATCGCCTACAAGATCCTATCTGCCGCTATATATGAAAGCCTGAAACCGTTTACCAACAACCTGATTGGGCCTAATCAGTGTGGCTTAAGGCCAGGAAAGTCCACAACCGATCAAATTTTCACACTTCGGCAGATCCTGGAAAAAACCCAACTAGTCCAAATTGATACCCACCAACTTATCATCGATTTCAAAGCCGCATACGACAGCATTTATAGAGACAAACTATACAGAGCCATGTCTTGTTTTGGTATACCGCAAAAAACTCGTCTCGTCCGTTTATGTAGGATGACGAGGGAGAATTCTCGATGTTCCATCAGGGTTGGAAACGACCTCACCGACACATTCGATACCAAAAATGGATTTAGGCAAGGCGATGCGCTGCCATGTGACAGAAATGACAGAATATCTGATAAATTTATTTCATTAAAAGTAATGGAAATTAAAAAAAAAAGTTGTTAATGGTGGAAACAAGGACTTAAAAAATGTATTAGAGGTTTATTTAATGTGCTTAAAATACCTTTAGAGATGAGGTGAATCCGTGGATGAGTTTGATTGTTTTATATAGATATAAAAAAAGTCCCAAATGGAGCGATATCGAAGGTTCTTTGATATATTTGCGAAACCAAAAAAAAAAATGGTTTTAGGAATTCCGTCCGTTTGTTCGTACAGGTCTCTCCAGCCTACACGACTTGACAGATTATCTTCAAACTTCGTATGCACTGTTTTTTCTGTCATAATTCTGGGCCATATAAAAATCATACATAACTTCAATTTTCTCGAGTACCGCTGTAACGACTTTGATTAAACTTCATACATACTATAAACATATTAGTTCCAACAAAACTGCATACCTCACAAACAAACTGTTGTGCCAAATTGAATAAAATTTAATTTGTATACTACCATTACTGTTTTCATGAGTTCGACATAATTGGTTTTGATCCAATTGTCTCTAAACGAGATGTTCAGTTTTGGCCAATAACGGAAAATCATTAGATATTATTAACATGGACACCGATTACTTTTAATTACGGAATAAACGTTCGTATAATCACATTTCGAGATTTTTTTATATCATTAATCAAAATAAATATTACTGTGTATTTTGGCCAAATTAATTAAAACGTCAAGTTAACTCGAAGTGAAAGAGAAAGTTGCTTACGATCCAGTCGTGCACCCACATTTCGTGCGCATGATGCGCATAATAATGTTGATGAAAAAATATATTTTTTGATAACGACCCAATGGACTGAAGTGCGGAATAGCCTCAAAGTCAAAAATGTAAATGCAATTATTTTTTGTGAATACAATTTTAATAATACGTCCAGCTCTGAAATGTATGACTATATTTTTAAAAAAATCCGTTATTTACAAAAAAAATTTGGTCAAACGACAAATATAATCACAGTCAATAATTTAATTAGGGCCAATATTTTATTTCTATTTGATATATAAATTTAGAATAAAGGTGTCCTCTTTCGTGAACATAGATCTGCTCACGTATTCACCAACTAAAATTTCTGGATATTATTTATTGGGGAGTAAATGTTGAAAAGTGTTGCCGCGAAAACTAGCTATTTAAAATTTTTTATAATTTTTATAATTTTTTATAATTTTATAATGTTTATTAATTAAGGTAATTTTAACAAACAAAAATCAATTCAAAACAAAATAAATTAAGCTGGTTAGTTTCGGATTATCTGGCCCACGACCTTTCCCAAGGAAAACCTGGGGAAGACGATCGCAGATGCGGAGAGACGAAAAACTGGACTCATTCTATGGATTGATGCTAGGTAAGGTTAGGTTAGAGTTTCCTACCAGCGAGTTCGCCAGCACACTTAACCATTGTTTGGTCCATTGTGATACCACATGGATCTTGTCCATTCTCCTTACAATCCGTGAGAAAACCATTCTGAGCTGTAATAAAACGGAGCAAACTTTTCGCTTCCGTTTTCGTCAAATCGCTGAGATTTTGAAAGTAGTCATCTCCAATATGGAGCTTCCACATAATTTGGGGCAGTTCTGGCATTCACGAAAGAGGTGATTAATGTTTTGATTATTTTCTTAGTACAAATCTATTGTTATGCAACAATGGCAATGAACCAAAATTAATCACCAGCAACAGATAAGAAGTCCTTGACATCACGGTTGTCTCAAATTACATTCATTACATGATCAAAGACTCTCTCGATTAACATCATAACACAACAAGTCATTAGATTAGCCACAACTGATGTCCTAGGTTTCTCGCCCCCACCAGCAAGAAATCCCTGGTTTGATAAGGAATTCCGACACCTCTCGCAGCCAAGAAAGAGGCCTACAAGGCTAAGCTGCTGGTAGAGACGAGAGCTGCCATTGAGCTCTATAGCCAGAGAAGAAGGGAAAAACACCGGCTGCAGAAAGAAGAAAAAAGAACAAGAAAAGCGCGCGATCGAGGATATAGAGAGGGGCCACTCCAGGAACGATGGAGCCACTTCTACAGACTGTTAAACGGCGATGAACAATAACATTCAGCTGTCAGGCAGAACGAACCATTCAATATTGGCAACGACAGCAAAAACTGCCAACTACCCGACCTCAGTGAATTGAGGGTAGCAATATCTAAACTCAAGCTTAATATGGCTGCCATAAAAAAGGAGACCCTCTAAACTGCTCCAATTACAGAGGCATAAGTTTCTTTAACATCGCCTACAAGATCCTATCTGCCGCTATATATGAAAGCCTGAAACCGTTTACCAACAACCTGATTGGGCCTAATCAGTGTGGCTTAAGGCCAGGAAAGTCCACAACCGATCAAATTTTCACACTTCGGCAGATCCTGGAAAAAACCCAACTAGTCCAAATTGATACCCACCAACTTATCATCGATTTCAAAGCCGCATACGACAGCATTTATAGAGACAAACTATACAGAGCCATGTCTTGTTTTGGTATACCGCAAAAAACTCGTCTCGTCCGTTTATGTAGGATGACGAGGGAGAATTCTCGATGTTCCATCAGGGTTGGAAACGACCTCACCGACACATTCGATACCAAAAATGGATTTAGGCAAGGCGATGCGCTGCCATGTGACTTTTTCAAATTGATTAATGAGAGGATGGTGCAAAACTCCCGAACCAACACCAGAGGCACAATTTTCCAAAATTCGGTGCAACTACTAGCATACGCCGACGATATTGACATCATTGGTAGGACTCAACGTGATGTCATAGCCACGTTTGCTAGTATAGAGAACTAATCCGCGAAAATGGGCTTAACAGTAAATTTGGGTAAAACCAACTATATTCTGTCAACACGAAAGGCCACATAACATCGACGAATCGGACAGAACATAGCCATTAACAGATATACCTTTACCTCAAAGTTACGAGACTTTGGCTCCGCTATTAACTCTGACAACAACATCTCGTCAGAAATTAATCGAATAATTAATGTAGCCAACTGCTGTTTCTTCGGGCTAAGAAGGCAATTCAGTATTAAAGCCTTCACTCGAACGACGTTCCTATATAAGACCCTGTACATCCCAGTCCTGCTCTACGGCACTGAGGCATGGACCGTCTCAAAAGTGGATGAAGAAATCCTTGGTCGATTTGGGAGGAAAATTCTTTGAAAAATCTTCGGTCCCGTTTGCGTTGACGGGCTATAGAGACGCAGATTCAACCAAGAACGAGCTGTGCAGCGACATACCCCTAGTTCAAAAACCCCCCAATTGCACGTTTAAGATGGCTAGGACATGTAGAACGAATGGACACTAATACTTCGGCTTGCATAGTCTTCGGTTCCCAGCCAGACTTCGGACGAAGTAGAGGAAGACCTGGCCTTAAGTGGTGCGCACAAGTAGAAACCGACGTCAGTGCGCAACTGGAGGCAGTTAGTTCATTTCGGACTGTGACGCCTCTACTTAATAAGTAAGTAATCAAAGACTCAAAAGTATCTAGTGAGCACTCTTTTTATGAACACAGATACATACGGTTCGGTCTTGCTGATCATATCCCAAACCGACCTTTCGAAACCATCGAAAAACCGACTGGTTAAAATACAACGGAACTATGAAAAAAACTGGTGGCCCCTGCTCAACCTAACCCTCCTAGAAATACCCAAGACCTAGATAAACTTGTTGATAAGCTTACATCAGCTTTTATCGAATCATTATCATCCTCTAGTCTATTAAGGAAATCGAAAGGGAAATAAAAACGTTCATGGTGGTCTGAAAATCTAGAAATGCTAGGACAAAATACTTTGGGCACCCTGGTAAAAGTCCTAAAGACCTGAGACCGATTAGCTTATCATCTTTTTTTCTAAAAATCCTTTAAAGATTGATTGATGTTCATTTTCGCAGTAGCATTGATGTGAATCAAATATCTGCATTACAACACGCGTACTGCTACTCCAGAACTCACATTACTGCTCCTACTCTGGCCAGATCCTGGCAAACATCCAAGAACAAAGGCCGCCCAGAATGCATATCTGTAGCTGGTGCCGCTGTGAAAAGAGAGATTCATTTCTTGCATGAAGTTGCCCTCCATTCAACTCTTCAAGCTACAGACTCACGAAGATAAACATTGTGTAAGCTGTAAGCGCTTACGGGTTGCCTCGTTTTTAACTTCTGACTCAGACTCAAGCATCAGCTAAAGATATGCATTCTGTGCGATCCTTAAAACTGTCATGATAAGCTTCGCAAGATTTGAGTTGGGATTCGGCATTAAAAATGAGGTCCCTTTCATTGTGTCAATCTAATAACTTCGCACACAAAAATAATGAATATATTGAATGCATGAATGCTTTTGTAAATATGTTATAGAAGTCTAGAAATAAGTATTTAAGCAAAAATTATTGCTACTAATAAAACTAGCGGTGGGTGCACGACTGGATCGTACACAGCGAAAAAAATTTTACGTTTTTAACAATTTGGCCCAAATACACAATAATATTTATTTCGATTATTGATGCTAGAATGGTATAAACGATGTCGAAATGAGATTATAGCAACGTTTATTCCGTAATTGAAATTAATCGGTGTTCATGTGAATAATAATGATTTTCCGTTATTGGCCAAAACTGAAATTTGCGCTTATGGATAATTGGGCCAAAACCAATTATGTGGAACTCATGAAAACAGTAACAGTTGTAGAAATTAAATTTCATTCAATTTGGCAAAATAGTTTGCGAGAAATTGACAATTTCCTTTATATGACCTAAATGCAAAAAATCCGTTATCCGTTATGTCGAAAAACCTGGGTATGCAGTTTTGTTGAAACTAATATGCTTATAGCATATAAGAAGTTTAATCAAATTCGTTATAGCCGTTTTTGAGCAAATTGAGGTAATGTATGAATTTTATATGGCAGATACCAGCAATAATTTGGCTAAAAGCAAACAAAAAGACATGTTCTTGAATTATAACCAAAAAAACAATGGATACGCAGTTTGAAGAAAATCGGTCAAGTCGTCTTGTACGGACATACATACCGACGAACCGACGAACCGACGGACGGAATTCCAAAAACCACTTTTTTGAGTTCTGCGATCATCGTAATGTTAGAATCAATCAAAATCTCGAGGTCGAAAATTGTCACGAAAACAATATCTTTCTCATTATAAGAGAAAGTTAAAAAATGGTGTAGAATTATGACCAAAAAAACGCTGGATACGAAGTTTGGAGAAAATCGGTCAAGTCGTTTATGTTGGAGAGACTTATACGGACAGACAGAACGACGAACCAACGAACCAACGGAAGGTATTCCAAAAACCAATTTTTTGAGTTACGCTATAGATAGTCATATACCAAGCTTCATCAATCTACTTCAACACTTAAGGCCCAAAAATGGTTGGCATACAGACGGACGGACGGACAGCAAGACAGAAAGACATATACTTAAAGGTATATCTATCGAAATTATTTCTCTATGTTATAAATTTAATGTCAAAACTAATATAACCCTATGGGATAGAGTATTAAAAGGCGGTTTATTTTTTGAAAACCAGCTTCATGTTATAATACCCCCTTTTCTGGCTGTATGGATAAAAGCAGTTGAGATTAACTTATTGTGCAATCATTATATTATTTTTGTTTCATTTGTACTAAGAAAAATATATTCATTAGTCTATTTCAGCAACAGGACTTAAGGCTTGGTATTCGCTCAGAAAAGGTTCGAGTAACAAATGCAGAGGATCTATTTTACTTCATTTATTCTTCTCAACGGAAAAGAATATAATTGAAGTTATGGATGAACATCGAAACTTACTTAAAATATTTGTTTTACATGAGTTAAAGTCAAAAAATACTAAGCCTTTCACTTGGCTTGGCAAATTCAATGATAAGGCAGATAGCATCATAAACAGACACTCTATACAAAATAATTTATCGGAAATTGATAGTATCATGTGTCAATGGAATGTATATTCTAAAGTGCATGAAACTCATTTTTTATCCTTGAAATTATTTAGTTCGCTTTTAAACAAATTAGTGCATCAAATGTCTGAGAGGAATCTTAGTTCTGACAATCATTATGCAAAACAATTTTGGAAAGGATACATGCGAATATTACCGTCCTGTTTTAATATTGTTCGTTTTATTAGACATGAACAGTTTGAAGAAATATATGGAATTGACAACTTGGGTGCTGCTTTAGAGATTATCAAGAAAGTCGAAATGGCTCCAATACCTGCCAATATGGACCTCTTTCCATTTTATGCTTATGACTGGCTTGGGAAAATCAAAGAAAATGGAGAATTAAATGTTGATATTATTCTAAGAGAATCAATAAAATTAAGTACTTCACATTTCCTAAATAAGCAATATAAGAAGAGCAAATCATCAGAGAGTATTTTGGAGGAATTAATTATTGTAATACGATCCATTATATCCGACGTACAAACAGCTGTTGAATCGTATGATAAAATATTTTATTTGTAAGAAATTCATTGAACATTTTTTTCATTTTAATAATAATATTTATTTTAGAAAAAGTGGTATAAAATATGCCGCACTACTTTACAGTTTATATCAAGACGAAATAAGAAAAGTTTTTTTTCCGAAAATCGTGGAACTATGCAATAAGCTAGGACATTTAAATATTCTTGATGACGAATTAATAACTGCATCCAATACTAAAGAAATAAGAAGTGGAACGTTACTTTTTGACCTTTATTTGGCATTCAAGCGATTTGAAAATTTGGGTAAATATTTATGAATATATAGAATACCGTGATATATAGAATACGTGATTAATAAATCCTTACAGGTTCAGCTATATGTTTGCCAGAAGAAAATTTGGGTGAAAATAACTTCTACGAGTGTTTTTATAAAGCAGTTCCAAATTGGCTAAACATATCGGTTATAAAGACCTTAACTCGAATCGAAAAAGCCATTGAACTTGATGATTTTCATCAATACACCAATATGAAGAAGTATACATCTTCAGCATTAGACACATTGTCATTATTTTATCAAATGAAATATTTTTGGGAACAATTAGACTGGCGAAAAACCGAAGAATGTTATCTATTTGTAGAAAAAATTGTTAACGTGAGTATATTAGTATTATTTTTCTGACGACAAACTATTGAACTTTAATCGTTGAATTTGTATATACATGCGTTAGAAGTATCGAACATGATTGCATAAATATTTTTATATTTGTTTTAAGCTACGCATAACGATTTTACAGAAAAACAAACTCACTTTTGCAGGTACCTTGTGAAGTTTTTTTTTATTTTCTAATAGATAAGCATCGTGTACAAAATCAGACTTGAGATTTAGAAAAAAACAAACTTTACGACTATGGAAAGTTTGAATAAGTTTATCTCGCTCTTCTGTCCGTTTGTCTGTCTGTCGATCTATGGAGGCTGAACGGCTGGATGGATTTTTTTTTCAAATTTTACACAAGATGTTTTTGAATTTATACCCAGAGTGAATTTTTGGTATTGCCATATCAGGACCAAAACTAACGTTACCTTCCATGAAATGGTTTTTGTAATAGCGATATCTCTTCAACGATTTTATTTAAACCTAACACAATCATCAAAGGTAGTATTTGAAACAAAATATAAAAAAAGCGAATTAACGGATTTTCCAAATTTAGAGAATCTTCAATATCTTTTTTGAATTTTTGTTTTTAATATTTTAGTTGAAGTTTATTTCTGCATCCAATAATTTTTTCATATATTATTTTTTGAATATTTTTGATTATTTTTTATGATTCGTTTTGTTAAAAAGTTAAAAAGAAATTTATAAGGAATTTTATTGATTACAGTATGTTTTGATTTATTGTATTTCTATCTTGTTCTATATATATATATATATATATATTCTAAGTTGGATGCAATTTTGGATGCCTAGCCGTTGCGCTAATGTCTTAGACTGTACTGACGTAAAGCCAGGTTCATGATAGACTGTAGTAATAATTTCAAAACCTTTTACTCTAATTAAGTTTTGTCGTCAATAGATTTTATTATTAAGAATTTCGAATAGCTATCAATACAGGTCATGTTTGGCTAATAGTACACAGTAAAAATTTGCGTGAGGTTCTCTTTATATTCTCTATGAACTCTGGTATGAGTTTGTTTGATAACTGCATTCTGTCATCGTACTAGTGACATCCATTAGAAAATCTTGGTATAAACAAAATTTGTTATTAAATGTTTCTTTTAATTTCTTAATTCTCTGCAATGAATTGCTACTGTTGCAGGTAATAAAAATTCTTTTAAAAGTGTTATTAGGTTTTCGGGTGTATCATATTCGATGATATGTCTGGTTTTATTGAAATTGTTTATTTGTTCATGAACAGTAAATCTTCCTCATCACAAGAATTTGTTGTTTAAGCTGGTTAAACGGTTTTGTAGCTTCCACTATTGTTAGATTGTCACTGCTTTTTGCGGAGTGTTGCGTTGCAAGACTTAATGTATCATCCTTTATATGAATCAGGTATTTCCTTGAATGGGCATTGGCAACTATGTTTGTAGTACCTGGTTTATAAAATATCTTAGGTGTGAATTCTTCGATGATCTCTAAATGTGAAACACCGTTAAATGTAAAGCGTAAAGTTTTTTGTGTTTGAGTTATTTTGTTCTGTTCTGCCAATTGCAATATTAGAGGCATCAGTAGTTAAAAAAAATCTTTTTATTGAAGTCAGATTGTACTAGTTCAATCTGATTAATGAGTAATTCCTGTTACATGTCGCAATTGCGTCTTGATCCAATGTAACAGTTGTATTCTTCGAAAAAAGTAATTTTTTGATATTCTACCATTTTCACTTGCTAAATATTTTGTTAATGTTTTAGTTGTCATAGAATAATTTTGTATAAATTTTCTGCAGTATCCAGTCATTCCTAAAAAAAACTTCTGAGCTGTCTTAAACAAATTGGGATTGGAAATTGTTTCTATTTTTCTTGGGTGTATTTTAATAATATTGTGCGCAACAATGTAACCCAGAAATTCGACTTCCGTTTGATAAAATTTAAATTTTTCTTATGAAATTCTTATATAAGGTTTGTTAGAGCCTTGATTATTTTTTGCAAATGAAGGGTATGGTCATTTATATTGTTTGAATATAACGGTTGATTTTTTAAGAGTTAAATTTTTCAGGTTTTCAGCACTCGTTAGTAATGGCGTCCAGTAATGGCGTCCAAACATCTACTGTCAAAGTAAAAAGTTTTCAGTTTACTCTGCCATTTTATCATGAAAAGACTTACAAACGAGCCACGATTGCAAATTATTGAAATTTATTATCAAAATTCGTAATCTGTGAAAAATGTGCACCGTTTTTTACGACCCTATTATGGTCGTCATAATCGAACTCATTTCTGGCTCAATGGATATGTAAATAAGCAAAACTGTCGCATCTGGAGTGATGAACAGCCACATGCCATACAAGAATTACCGATGCATCCCGAAAAAAGTTTGGTGTGGTTTATGGGCTGGTGGCATAATCGGTCCATTTTCCTTCAAAGACGACCGTGTAAAAATCATTGCTGTCCACGGCAAATGATATCGAGCCATGATACGCGATTTGTTTTTGCCCCAGTTGGCTGAGTTGAACTTGGTTGCCATGAGGTTTCATCAATACGGTGCCGCATGCCGCACAGCTCGTGAAGCAATGGAAATGTTCAAGGATGATTTTGGTGAGCAGCTTATCTCTCGAAATGTGATCTAACGCCTCTTGATTATTTTTTTGTTCTGTAAAGCCGTAAGTCTATGTGGATATGCCCAACACGAATGAAGCCTTACAGGATAACATAACACGCGTAATTCATATAATTGAAGCCGAAATGCTCGAAAAAGTGACGAAAAATTGGATCTTCCAAATGGAACATTTGAAACGGAGCCGCGGAAAACATTTACATGAAGTTGTCTTTAAAACTGAAATGGCAAAGGCCTATTTATCGATAGCAATGAACATTTTGAATATTTGATGAAATTTAGTGTTTTATTAAATTAAAAAAAAAACTACGCCTAAAAATCACCCGTTACAATAATATCATCGATATACACATGACATATTTTTCCGATAAGTTCTCTTAATAAGAAATCCATTGCTCATTAAAAAAAACTTTCGTTCTTACCATTATTCACTGCAAATGCTGATTTTTTCGATGTCTGGTTCACTCATTTTTATCTGATGGAAAACAGACTCTAAATCGACTGTGCAGAAGCAGTTGGCTTCTTCTAAATTATATAAAATTGCATTTGTATCTGTAATAGGATATTTATTCGCAATAGTAGGTACTTGCTTTATTTTTTTGTAATTGACCACCATTCTTCACCCAAGTGGGTAATTTATAATGACTTTCACTATGCCTATAGTTTTATTTTTTAATAATTCGTATGGGTACTATTTACTTCATATAGGAGTTTCAACATTTGTCCGTATTGCTCTGTTCGAAAAGGGAATTTGTATTTCATTGTGGTATTATTATGAATTTTTTAAACTTTACTTTATAAGATAAAGTTTCTTCTTTTATATTTAGTATAACGTTAGCGCGTTTCAATAACATATAGCCTATCAAAGTGTCGCTTTCTAAATTATTTATTTCATAAAACAAATGTTTCCTTATAAAATATTTCCACTTCGTAGAAATGGTTAAAGATGGTATAACCATTAATGGTTTGCACCCTCTTCTAAATAGCTTATTGCTGTTTATTATGGAATACACCAGGTCTGCAATAGCACCTAGTTGCGCCTGTTCCTAAAAGAAATTTCAATATTCTTCCTCGCCCATTTTCTTTCCATGGTCGGTTGCCCTTGGTTGTTATTTTTTGTTTAGTAAAACTTTTGTTTGGTTATGTGGCCTCAAATTTCCCGGATGGTAGGCTCTATTACCTTAGTGATAATTCGAACTTCCTACTTTTAGAGGTTCGGTGTCGGACAGTTTATATCATTTGAATTTGATTCTCCAAAGTATGGGGATTATTTGACTCTTCGTGAATTGAAGATCATACAATTTTATTTTGTTGTAAGATTCTTAATCTTGTGCTTTCGCTAAAGCAATAGGTAGGTTATCCGTGGATAGTGATAGTAATATATTTCCTAAAGGAGTATTAACTCAGGAAGACACGAAGAGCATTTCTTCTATCCTTTGTTGTTGCTTCTTAGCAATATGTCATTATTGTTTTATTTATTAGTATTTATTTATTTATTTTTGTTGACTTCGTTCAGTTCATGTTCAATTAGATGAGCAGGTCCTTTATCTGAGTAGCCTACGTATTATGACATCACAATTTATTACTGTGCCATGATTCATCAAGATATCTTTTTTGTCTTATGTTATTTTGTTTCTGTAAATCGTTAAGGCTGCAAAGAATCTAATCTAATTGTTAGCAAATTCACGCCAGATAAAAAAACCCGTGCTTCTGCTTCTGCTTGGTGACGGTTAGTAACCTTATTTATTTTTCATTGTTTATCTATTTTTTTGGTTAGAGAATAACCTTCCATATACAAATTATACTTAACCTCAAAAACGGTTCTAATGATTAAATTAAGCTTTATTCATACTATGAGTATATTAGTTCCAACAAAAGTGCATACATACACAGTTTTTTTTGTAGAAAATCCATATAACGAATTTTTGCATCTACGCAATTGTCAATTTCTCGCAAACCATTTTGTCAAATAGAATGAAATTTTATTTATTACTGTTTGAAACCATTCCACTACATTAGTATTGGCCTAACTATGCTTAAACGCAATTTTCAGTTTTGGCCAATAACGGAAAATAATTATTATTCACAAATGCAACGAAATACAAACAAAACTCCGGAATAAAGCGGAACACATTTCGACATTATTTATATATATAAAGCATCAATAATCAAAATGAATATTATTGTGTTGCGTACAACCCCGTCGAGTACCCGCCACTCTTTTTTTTAAGGTTGAACAAAAATAAACAAAACATGTTTGCTAAAAGTTTTATTTTTCAATTATTTTTGTTTTACAATTCTTACGTTAAATGCCAATGGCCTTTTCAGAAACTTGGAAAACTTGAATCGTTTATTCAGGTAAATGATATCGACGTCTGTTTAATAGCCGAAACTCACGCAAAGAGTAATTCTCACTTAAAGATTAAAGATTATTTTGATTATCATACTCTACATTATCATCCTCACCTCGATATCCATAAGGGGACATGGAGGTCTCCAGATCAACTAACGGTCAACCAAATTGATCACATAGCGATAGACAAGAGGCACGCATCCAGTATTTTGGATGTCCGAACATTCCGAGGTTCTAACATCGACTCGGACCACTACCTTGTTGCAGCCAAGGTTAGAATGTGGATATCCACCACGCCACAACAATCCAGAAAAACTGTGAAAAAATGTAATGTCGAAAGACTGCAATCGCAAGATACCAGTCTCCTCAGCATTGCCTACAAGATCCTATCTGCCGTAATATGTGAACGCCTGAAACCGTTTACCAACAACCTAGTTGGCCCTTATCAGTGTGGTTTAAGGCCAGGAAAGTCCACAAACGATCAAATCTTCGTACTTTGGCAGATCCTGGAAAAACCCCAGAAGTCCAAATCGATACCCACCACCTATTCATCGATTTCAAAGCCGCATACGACAGCATTTATAGAGACGAACTATACAGAGCCATGTCTAGTTTTGGTATACCACCCAAATTCGTCCGTTTGTGTAGTATGACGATGAAGAATTCTCTCTGCTCCATCAGGGTCCGAAACGACCCCAACAACACATTCGATACCAAAAACGGATTTAGGCAAGGCGATGCGCTGTCATGTGACGTCTTCAATCTGATTCTTGAGAGGATTATGCAAAACTCACGAGCCAACATCAGAGGCACAATTTTCCAAAAATCTGTACAACTACTAGCATACGCCGACGATATTGACATCATTGGTTGGACCCAAAGTGATGTCATAGCCACGTTTGCTGTATAGAGAAGGAAGCGGCAAAAATGGGTTTAGCAGAAAATGACGCAAGACGAAGTATATGCTGTCAACACGAAAGGACACAACATCGACAAATTGGACAGAACGTCTCTATTGACAGATATAACTTTGAGGTAGTACGGGACTTTATCTCTCTCGACTCCGCTATTTATTATGACAACAACATCTCGTCAGAAATTAAACGAAGAGCTACTCTTGCTTACCGCTGTTTCTTCGGGCTAAAAAGGCAATTCAGTAGTAAAGCCCTTACTCGAACTACTAAGGAGATCTTTTATAAGACCCTGATCATCGCAGTCCAGCTCTACGGCGCTGAAGGATGGACCGTCTCAAAAGCGGATGAAGAAATCCTTGATCGATTTGAGAGGAAAATTCTTAAAAGTCTTCGGTCCCGTTTGCGTTAACGGGCTATGGAGACGAAGATTCAACCAAGAACTATACGAGCTGTACAGCGACATGCCCCTGGTCAAATAACTCCGCATTGGACCTTTAAGATGGCTAGGACATGTAGAACGAATGGACACCAATACTCCGGCTCGCAGAGTCTTCGATTCCCAGCCAGACGTGTCGCGCACAAGTAGAAACCGACCTCAACCAACTAGGAGTGCGCAACTGGAGGCAGTTAGCTAAGGACCGGGCTGATTGGAGAGGCACGTTGGTTGAGGCCCAGGTTCATTCCGGACTGTAGCGCCACTTAAAGAAGTAAGTACATCCATCAAACAAGGCTAGTGGTGGAGCATCACTATATATAAAAGTTGCATAAGTATATCTAACATACGATTGATTTTAAAGAAAAAGTCTGAGCTATACAAGTCAAAAGCAGACAATCATTTCTGAAGATATCTTCTATTTAGTTCGAACCATGATGCAAGGTTGAAAAAATTGACTTTGCAAATTTGCTTATATAAATGCATATCACAGAAGATAGGATGCTTTACGATGTAGGTAGAAAATATAATACCGAATTTTATTCTACGGGAAAACCAACTTACTGGCCAATTGATGTTACAAAATAACGGATTTGATCGATTTTTTCATCGTAATAGGTATGCCGTCCAATCGAATAAAAGTTGAGGAATGCTTTGAACTTTGCTCTGATCGTTCTCCGGTCATTCTAAAAACAAGCGAGTCAATCATTAGGAAACCCACCCAGACTAGCAAACGGAAAAACCAACTGGGAAGGCTTCAAAAACGATATTGAAAATAATATTCGCCTAGATCCCCATTAGAACTCGTAGTCGCCATTGAATCCTTTATCTATACCGTTCAGCAGCGTGGAAAAATACTCCTCAACAACACAAAATAAAGAGCTATAGTAATATAAAGTACCCATGGTAAATAAAAGATTTGGTTAGACCAAAAAGAAAAGCTCGTAAAAGATGGCACTAAACTCGTGCTGCCCAAGATAAAAAAAAACATCTAAATCGATTGAGTAACGTGCTATCAAATTCGATTAAAATTTTAAAAACCATGCAGTGTAAACTTATCTCTAAAGCCTAACCGATGCAAAGGAATTGAATTATTGGTTCTTGAAAGCAATTAGAGTCATAAAACGGCCAAAAATGCAGTGCCACCAATTAGGGTAACTCAAGATGATTGGGCCAAAACCAATAAGGCAAAAGCAGATGTTTTTGCCGTACATCTCGAGGAAACATTTAAGCCATTTGATGGCCCAGCGGAACATACAAACGTTAATGTATTCGAGACTACAACCTATAGCAATATAATAAGATATGCAAGTATTACCGAGCTTAAACGGGAAATACAGAAATTAAATCCTAAACAGCTCCGGGTTATAACATAATAACAGCAGAATTTCTTAAAATGTTGCATCGAAAAGCATTAACTAAACTACTCAACATTTTAATTGCAGCAATTAGAATAGAATACATATCAAGACAGTGAAAAGTCGCGGAAGTGATTATGGTTCTCAAACCTGGAAAATCACAGAAGGAAATAAAATCTTAAAGACCTATTTCACTTCTTCCAATCATTTGAAAAGTTTTTGAAAGGATATAACTCGGTCGCTTACATCCGATTATTGAGCAGAAAAGCCGTTTACCTTTAAACAAAGTTCATCGAATTACTGATGTAATTGAGAAAGCTTTCGAAGAAAAAAAAATTTGCTCAGCCGTATTTCTTGAAGTGACAAGGCTTAGCATAGAGGCCTTCAATACAAGTTAAGACAAGTTCTGTCTGAAAAAATATATAAAATCCTCGCGTCGTATCTTGAAACTTGGAAACGAACATTCAGAGTTCAAAGATATATTGGCAGGAGTACCCCAAGGAAGCGTCCTGGGCCCACTCTTATACCTCCTTTTTACACGTGATATCCCACAAACAATAGTTGTCACTTTCGAGTCCTTTTTGCAAATTAAGCGAAATATTTTGCATGTAAAAAAACGAAATGCGAAGAACTTAAAATAAATACAGAGAACACTACTGGTTATTCGGAAAATATTCGAAGCTTAACCTTGATAACAAGCTGCTAATATAAAAGCAAGTGCTCAAGCCGGTCTGGACATATGGTATACAACTATGAAATTGTACCAGTGGAATGAATCTTAACATACTACAAACATTTGAAAACAAAATGTTAAGATCATTTGTCAATGTGCCGTGGTATATAAGGAATGAAGATCTACACAGAGATCCTATTCCCGTGGTTAAAGATGAAACGAAAAATTTTGCACTCAAACATAAAAAAAAGGTTTATTGGGGCACGTTATGACAACGGTCCTCCAATTTCTTGACGAAACAAATTTATTGCGGCGTCTTCAAAGAACTAAGCCCTTAGATTTGGCCCGATAATAACAAACCGCGCTATAAATTTTGGAAAAGGCAGGAATTCTCAAAGGAAAGTTACCTGCCAAACATTCATTACTCGTGATAAAAAAATTGCTACATAAGTCGCATACTAATTTGCAATACAAATACAAAAAGGGTGGTGGTTTTAGTGGGTTAAAGTGTTACACTACATTGGGCACGTGCTCATCGTGTCTTTTGAGATTTCCACCCGTCCACGAAAAAAAAAAAAAATTTTACTGACACGCCCCACGTTGAGCGCAAATCAACTTTTGGGTTGGTTTTTTATTTAAAAAACTTTATTTATTTTTTTGTTTCAAATATATATATATTTTTAAATTATTAATGGTTTTGATTATAATTTCTTTTGTTCTCAATTAGTTAGCACTAGAACTGATTTTATTCAAATAACCCTATGGGTATTTATAGTGAATCTAATATTGATTTTTGCTGACCTTGCAATATCGAATCTGCAAGATTCAATGGAATTATTTTTTTTTGTGGGGGTTCGCTGGAAGGAAAAATCATCGAAAGACATTGCAGAGGTTTTATCGCGAGGGAACCTTCTGCAATAGTGAGGGACTTTAACCCGATCTAAAAAACCTCCCGAAGACTGACCTTTGTATGTCTTCAAGGAATCGCACCTAGTCGTTAGACTAATCAGCAATTTATTTTTCACATGTATTATGTTTTATAAAAATATAAATTTTAAAAGAAATTCCGATGTTGGTCGGATTTCTATAAGTTTTGTTTGAAATTGTACTAAAGTTTCAGTATTCCTTTTTTTTCATATATATATCTTTAGCTACATAGGTCAAGGGGTTTAACCCGTCTTAATCTCCTGACTATATTGTCGGTTCTTAAAAGCCGTGCTATTTCTAAATTAACATGGCTGAGAAGCCTATCTCTGTGTCTTAGAGCTACTTTTTTAGCTTCATCTTCAACCATTTCAATATATAGATAAAAATAATTTTGCTGATTTTTCAATATTCAATCTGCAAGATTCAATGGATGTATAAACATATTTTTGCTGATCTTGTAATATACAATCCGCTAGATGCAATGGAAGTATAAACGTACTTTTCGGATTTTGCAATATTCAATTCGCTAGATTCAATTCAAGTAGGTACAAACATATTTTTGCCTAGTTATATGTAAGACATCACATTTTTGTTTACAATCGAATGATAAATTTCTCTCATATCCGTTTGCGACGCGTCAGTTTGTAAAACACATGTGATTGGATTTCTTAACTTGCATATTGCAGGTTGAAGTCGGTTAAGACAGCGCTTCACTTAGTTGTATGCATCGTCGAAAACTCACTAAGAGCAAAAGAGTGCACTTTGGTTGCTTTTCTTGATCTAGAAGCACTAATGCACTTTCGGATTTACAGTTGATGACTTGTTTTGAGTGCTTTTAAATCAGCTACTTAAATTCAGAATTATCAAGTAAATCTAAAAAGAGAAGGATGCAAAGCGATTGCCTACGCAGATGACGTTTCAATAGCTCTATCAGAGGAAATACCTCAATGACCTTACAAATCTATTACGAAATGGCCTCTATAAACTCTGTTACTGACCCTCCTACACCAAAGAGTATAGAACTAAATAGAGTACGCATTACAACTAAACATTTTGTAACCTTTTCTGATGCGCGAGATAAGTGCGAAAGGGGCATTTCGTCGATCGTAGAATACTGGGGTATCAATGCCAGTACTCCACATAGAAAATTTTCATTGTAAGAGATGCGCACTCTATGTAGTTCTTTACTCTTTGCGAACTCGAGACTGACGTCATTAAGCTTAGGACGTCAGTCTCAATTTCGCAGAATCAGCAAAATCCGTACCTGGATCTGGTTTTGGATAACAAACTGAACTGGAAAACCAACCTCCAAGAATGCACAAAGAAAGCCACTGTAGCATTATACTCTTGTAAAAAGGCAATCGGAAAGGGGTATTAAACCATACATATCCTTCTGGCTTTATGTGTCTATCTGTATGGTGTCTTAGTCTGGTGCACGGCTTTGAAAAAAGCGTCCGCATTCAAAGATCAGCTGGCATATGCATCAGCGGAGTTTTTAGTCGCCTTGAATGGGAGTCGTATAGGATCGGAACCAATAACTCAATTCACATCTATAAGGATGGTCTTAAAACAGAATCGGAAGTGGGTTGAGGTGTTTTGTCCTATATGCTTGACTTGTCCTGGCTGAAAAGGAGTGTAATATCCACTTAGTATAATAAAATCTATATTAAATAAAAAGTGGAAGTCAAGCGGCAATCAAATCTCTGGATCCATCTCGTTCAAATCAAACCAGCCTATGAATAACAAATATCTCCTAACGAGTAAGCAAAGCATTTTAGCATTCACTTCTTTTGGATGACGGGCCACAGAGACATACCAGGGGGAGAAACAGTTCAGTACCAGTGAGATAAGACAGTTCACTACGCTTGATATTCTACCGCCACTAGGCTTACGTTAGGTATGCCCATCGCTAAATGTAAATTACAGATATAACTAGGTGCGATCAAGAAAGCAAACCGCAATTGGATAAACGGCACAACGTGTTAAATATCCAAGCAACTCTGGCCAAACTACCATCAGAAGCGCTCCACCTGCTTAACAATACTGAACAGATCAAACATCAGCACTATAATCGGTGTCGTAAGGCCTATACGCAAAATACTATAGGAGCAATGACTTCTATAAGAGCTACTTGGAAAAGTATTCCTCGCAGCTATCTCCGACTAAAGTAAACTCCATCTGGGAAACTACTTCCTTGATAAGCTTGGTGAGCTGGCTAATACTAATGTCAGAATCCTCATACGCTATATAGTGACCTCTGAACGGTATAATGAAACGAATGAAAAATCGTATTTTGCTTAAAACGCCACCAAAGTAGGCGTGGCGAAAAAAACTTTGTAAAGACAAAATATAGACATTTTAAAATTCTCTAGAGTGGAGCGGGTGGATTTCAAAAAGTTTACATATGTTCTGCTTGGAGCGACAACAAGAACGTTTATCAAATTTCATCATTCTAGCTCAAAATTTAAGGCCCAAAGACAGGTGACGTACGGACGGACGGACGGACAGTTATGGCTTAATCCAACTCAGCTATCGATTCTGAGCTGATCTTTAAGCTATATCCAGCGTTAAGCTATATAAAGCTAAATTATCTCTCTATGTTACGAATTATTTATCAAAATTAATATACCCATATGGGATAGGGTATAAAAACACTCTGCGAAACTGTTTGCTTGAGCGTTACTAACTGTGTGTAAATTTTTGTTAGTGATGACAAACTTAATAACTCATCTATGATCTGTTATGTCCCAATTACAAATGCAATAAATGACGAACCTGTTAATGCATATTATATGCTGTGGCAAATCTCTGCTCATAGATGCTGCTTGTATTAATAACGCCACACAGATCTGATATTATCAAAAAAACATTTGAGAAGGCTACAATCCGCTGTGCGGATCGTTTAATACCACATTCCATCCCATCCCTAAAATCAATTTCCCCAAAACTTATATGTAGAAATATAGAAAATTAAATTTTTTCACAACACATTGTTCAAACAGTTTATCAAATCTTGGCTAGATCGACCCAGCTAGCGATTCTGAGTCGATACATACACTTTGTCGTATATCTGCCAAATTATTTCCATATGTTACAAACTTAATAATGTCAAAACTAATATACCACTATGGGATAGGGTATAAAAATCAATAATAAAAGTGAAGATGAAATTTAAAAAAAGAAAGAGTAGTAAAAAAAGGGAAGGAAAACTTTTCGATTAAGAAAATTCAATAGGAAAAGTCAAGAAAAAATGTCGATTAAGAAAGAGTTATAATTAAAGTGAAGAAACCCTTTTTATCTAATTTCGACTATGAAAGGCCGGTAGTTAAAGTAAAGAAAACTTTTTAATTAATTTCGATGAATAACTGTGAAGACAATTTATACTAAATTTCGGTTGATTAAGAAACTTTAAAACACGTTTGAACAATCATTAAATTTAGAGAAACAAAAGCGGAGGAACCAACAAGAGCAAGAATTTGGCAGTGACAGGACCTGCACACCATATTTAGAGAAACAATCGCGACCAATCCAGCAACAAATGTGACAACAGCGGCAACAACACCAATACCCTCAGTATGTTTAGCTTTGGATCCTATAATATATTAAAATAGCTTGCCAACTTTTGATGGTAATAGGGACAATCTATGTAATTTCGTAAGCTTGGTAGACAGAATATTACCAGTTTTAGGGAAGTATGATCAAGCTAGCCAGTTTATATTCTTCGACATACTGCAAAATAGATAAGTGTATAGAGCCAGAGAGTCAATTAAGTAATTAACTAGGTAAAAAAATATTTTGCCAGTATTTTGGCGATCCACAGACGGTGGAACAACTGTACGACAATTTAAGAGGATTAGAGTATTAAGGAAGTTAAATAACAAGACAAAAATTGAAAGAGGTATATAAATAAAATAAAACTATAAAACAGCATTAAAGTTTTTTATTAATAATATACCGGAGCCTATGAAAGAACCGGACAATTTACATAAGACAGGGTATGCATACAAAAAGTTTCAAAGCAACCAAAACCAATATAACAATACGTAATCTTAGGTACAATGAGTATCTATAGTTATAATTTGAACACAATCAGTAATCACATACCACATAGAATCAATAACAGAAATATAAAAGCATTTAATATAATAACAAAATCCAGGTACATTTAGAAGTAATAACAATAATTCAATTATATTTAGAAATAGTAATAATTCTCCTAGTACAATTCAGGAAATTTCTAGACATATCAATTAACAGGGCGGCTGAACCCATGGACATGCTGCCCGCCTCTTATTAAAGAGAAGCTAATAGTTTGGGTATGAATTCGGATTTTTGAGAAAGAAGCCATCCAGCAGACTACTAAATATAATAGTAGAAACAAACATATAAGAAGGCTACAGTCCGATGTGCGCATCGCCTATTAACCTTTCCTATATTATCCTTAAAAGCAATATCCCTGAAATGTTGGCTTTATGGCAAAGAAACATCGAAATTGGCATTGTCGCAGAATATTAATCAAAATCTTTTAAGGTTCGACAAAAAATATAATTTTTCTACTGGTATGGCGGAGAGTATACAAATGGTTTATGTTTGAAAACGCTTCCAAGGAGTGGGCGCGCGTTAAAATGATATATGGACGAAATGTTTATATTATCATAACTAATGATTCTGCATCAACAATTTTTTTGAATATTATAAAATTCTAACAAAATATTTTTTTACTGTATATGCCCCCAAAAAGTGGGCGTGATAAAAAACTCTTTGTATCCACTAAACATTGCCATTAAGATTGTCTAGACATTTCGTGCAGACAGTTTTTCAAAATTTCTAACCGTTTGGCCAAAAAATATGTTTGTCTAAAAAGGGGGCGTGGCAGTGGGCGGATAGAGAGTCTATAAAGCAAATATCAAAAATGAAGCTCAAAATTTAAGGCTCAAAAATAGGTGTCACACAGACGGACGGACTTACAGTCAGACATTGCTAGATCAACACAGCTAGGGATTCTCAGTCGATTCATATACTTTATCTAACGAAATTATTTCGCTATGTTACAAAATTAATGTCAAAACTAATATATTGTTATAAAATCGGATTGTAGTGTACGTACCTACCTTGATGTGTACAAATTGAACAGATCCATTTATTGCCGATTTGTGGTACTGGATGCGCCCACTGGAATGAATGACTGGAATAGTGGTATCTGTTAAAAACCACTTCTCGAACCATCTGGTAAACGCTGGAATCTCCGAGAATGTGCCATCCGTATGTGGAATGGTATAAATAGAGATGAAGCGACAACCAACGAGTTAGTCTAAATTGTGACCTGAATAGTGATTTGAATAGTGTTGAGTGAATTACCCAAGTGAATTCTACTTACGGCACTTAAGTGCGCTACAGTCCGGAATGAACCTGGGCCTAAACAAACATGCCTCTCCAAATAGCCAGGTCCTTAACTAACTGCCTCCAGTTGCGCACTCCAAGTTGGTTGAGGGCGGTTTCGGCTTGTGCGCGCCACTTAAGGCGAGGTCTTCCTCTACTGCATCCGACGTCTGTCTGGGAATCGAAGACTCTGCAAGCCGGAGTATTGGTGTCCATTCGTTCTACATGTCCTACCCATTTTAAAGGTCCAATGTGGAGTTTTTTCCACCAGGGGCCACCCATAGCCCGTCAAAGAAAAACGGACCGAAGATTTTTCGAAGAATTTTCCTCTCAAATCGACCAAGGATTTCTTCATCCGCTTTTGAAACGGTGCATGCTTCAGCGCCGTAGAGCAGGATTGGGATTATCAGGGTCTAAGATCTAAGATCTCCTTAGTAGTTCGAGTGAGGGCTTTACTACTGAATTGCCCTCTTAGCCCGACGAAACAGCGGTTGGCAAGAGTAGTTCTTCCTTTAATTTTTTACGAGATGTTGTTATCAGAGTTAATAGCGGAGCCGAGATAGATAAAGTCCCGTACTACCTCAAAGTTATATCTGTCTATAGTGACGTTCTGTCCAATTCGTCGATGTTGTGTGTCATTTCGATGTTGACAGCATAATTCGTCTTGCCCTCATTTACTGCTAAGCCAATTTTTTCCGCTTCCTTCTCTATACTAGCAAACGTGGCTATGACATCACGTTAGGTCCTACCAATTGTGTCAATATCGTCGGCGTATGCTAGTAGTTGCGCACATTTTTGGAAAATTGTGCCTCTGGTGTTGGCTCGTGAGTTTTGCACAACCTTCTCAAGAATCAGGTTGAAGAAGTCATATGAGAACGCATCGCCTTGCCTAAATAATTTGTTGGTATCGAATGTGCCAGTGAGGTCGTTTGCGACCCTGATGGAGCAGCGAGAGTTGTCCATCGTCATCCTACAAAAACGGACGACTTTGGGCGGTATACTTAAACTAGACAAGGCTCTGTATAGTTTGTCTCTATAAATGCTGTCGTATGCGGCTTTGAAATCGATAAATAGGTGGTGGGTATCGATTTGGACTTCTTGGGTTTTTTCCAGGATCTGCCGAAGTGAGAAGATTGGATCAATTGTGGACCTAAAACCACAGATAGAATTTTGTAGGCGATGTTGAGGAGGCTTATGCCTCTGTAGTTGGCACAGTTTAGAGGGTCTCCTTTTTGAATGGTTCGTTCTGGCTGACAGCGGAATGTTGTTCGTCATCGCCGTTTAACTGTCTGCAGAAGTGGTTCTTCCATATCCTCAGCATCGACTGTGTCTCAACTACGTAAGTTCCTTGTTCATCGCGAAAGGATTCTGTTCGAGCCTTGTATCCTTGGCTTTGACGTTTTACAAATTGGTAAAACTTGGGAACATCTTTCCTGGAGTGGCAACTTTCTATATCCTCGATCGCGCGCCTCTCTTGCTCTTTTTTCTTCTTTCTAAAAAGCCGGTGTTCTTCCATTCTTCTCTGCCTATAGAGCTCAACGGCAGCTCTCGTCTTCACCTGCAGCTTAGCCTTGTAGGCCTCGTTCTTGTCTGCGAGCATCTGTCGGCATTCCTCATCAAAACAGGGGTTTCTTGCTGGTGGGTGCGAGAACCCTAACACATCAGTTGCGGCTGATCTAATGGCTTGTTGGCATCGTTGCCATAATTCTTCGACATTCGATGCTGGTGGTATAGTGTTAATCGATAGGTTTAGGGATACGCGTTGCGCGAAAGTCTTGGCAGTCTCTTGCGATTGCAGTCTTTCGACATTAATTTCGTTCCGTAGCGAAGTCAATTAGCCTAAGTCCGTTACCAGACGTGTTGTCGTGTAGGCTATGTTTTTCGACAATTCTGCTAAAGATGTCTTCTCTCCCTAGCTTTGCGTTAAAATCTCCCAACACGATTTTAACATCGTACTTCGGTAGTCGCTCATAGGTTTTGTCAAGGAGCTCATATAAGCAGTCCTTAGCTGCATCATCTTTTTCCTTCGTTGAGGCATGAGCGCATTGATGCGATCGCTAATGTCTTGGAAACATAAGTTTTCTTGCCTAAGTCTGGCACTCATAACAAATCCGCATCCGAATAGTCGCTGTTTCTGCTCACTATAACACGGTCTGTTGTAACCAATGTCTATGTATATGTACAGTTTTTCATTTGTTTGTATCATAGAATCATATTTCAACGCCAGTCTTAGCCCAACCGCAGTCGGCGAACATTGTTCTTATACGTTTAAAATAAATATATATAAAAAGAATTGTTTTGTCGCGTATTTCTTAATTTCGTCATTTTAGCGCGAACATTGGTCCTTCTACGCCAAATATTAAAAAAAAAAACATCTCTGAATTAGCATAAAACAAAATAATTTTTCATCCGAGTGCAGCTTACCGCAATTTAGTTTTTCAATTTCTTCTCGCCCAGAGACGCTGTGTGGTGTGAGAAATAACTAACTGGTTGCACTTCGTTTCGTTGACAAACGGTTAATTCATCGTGCGTTAATTTGTCTACTGTTGAGTAAAGAACTTATTCATGTACAGTCACCATGACTAAGAATAGCCTAGTTAAACGCGATAGTTCTCGAAATGCAATAAAACGGAGTTTAACCGCGAGTAAAAAATCGGAATCATTTGATGAAGCTGAGCTTGAATCGCATCTTCAACTTTTGTCAGATGTGTGGAATCAGTTCGGTCAAGCCCAAGACGATGTGGAGTTTTCGTGTGGTAGTGACGCTTTGCAAGAGCAGTTGGCTGAAAGAGAACAAGGTGAGGAGTGGTACCGCCAAGCATTGGCCAACTTTAAACGTGCTATTAAAAAGCTTAATACCACAAACAACAATGCACAGCCACCAGTTTCAGCACCTAATAGCAAATCGCTATCACGTGCTGATGTAAAACCGCCGACAATACCCCTCCCATATTTTTCTGGTGATCCAAAAGATTGGCGACCATTTAGCGACACCTTTGAGTCGATGATTCATAATGAGTCATCACTTAATGGATCACAAAAGCTACACTATTTGCGTTGTAGCTTACAAGGAGAAGCGCTAAACGTTGTCAAAGGGTTTCCTTAAACCGACAACAATTACTTGGAGGCTTGGAAACTACTGCAAAAACGCTACAACATTCAACGCATCATTATTGATTCCCATTTTCGTGCATTGTTTGCTTTGAAAAAAGTTAACGGCGAATCGTCGACTTCACTGAAAACACTATTAGATTCGACGCAAGAACATTTTCAGAGCCTAAAAGCACTCGGTAGACCCGTTAAAAACTGGGACGATTGGTTGGTCCATTTGACAGTGAGCAAACTTAATGTCGAGACACACAGGCAATGGGAGTTATCACAAACGAACGATGATGTCGCAAATTTTGATACGCTTGTCTCATTTGTAGAAACCAGATGTCGTTCTTTAGACGCGATTGACTCCCACCATCAAGAAGCAGTTTCCATCAGTTGTAAATCAAACCAACCAAGAGGAAAATCAAAGTCCATCACCGGTTCACTACATACGATAGCTCCGTCCGCGCAACCCAACCAGCGACCTTCATCAAAATCGCAGCGAGACACATGTATCTACTGTTCTTCAATCCATAAAATATATAGCTGCGAAAAGTTTCGATCTCTCGAAATATCAAGAAGAGCTTTATTCGTGCAGGAGAAAAACCTATGCATCAACTGTCTCGCAACTGGTCATAGCCGTGATAAATGTCGCAGTAATAAATCATGCCGTGTGTGTCAAACACGCCACCACAACCTTCTTCATCAAGAGGCGCCAACGGCACAAACAACTTTCGATGGTCCAAGTACAAGTAGTCAGTTCATGCAATCCCATTTTGCACATACTGAACATAAAGTGCTACTTGGCACCGCTGTTGTTAAGGTCGTTGACCAATTTACCGCCCGTTAAACTCACGAAAATTAAGTGGCCGCATATAAGTCGCTTAAAGTTAGCTGATCCTCATTTCCACACACCAGCCGCTGTCGATATATTGCTCGGATCGGACGAACTGGGGCAGTTTCTCCGTTCAGGGTTGGTCACGGGTCCCATCGGTACTCCCATTGCACAGCAATCCACACTTGGGTGGATTCTTTTTGGTAAAGTAGTTGACACCAGGAACGTAACGAACACGACCACTGCCGTATGTATGTATACCGATAACTCGTTAACCAAGGCTGTTTCCGAATTCTGGGAAATCGAGTCGTTACCGGATGTAAAACATCTTACCATCGAGGAGCGACTTTGCGAAAAACACTTCGAAGAAACGCACTATCGCAGAGAGGATGGTCAATATGTAGTGAAGCTACCGTTTAAGCCTGATTGTCCTTTAGGTGATTCACGTAGAGCTGCAATCCGTTCTCTCCTCCGAATGGAAGCGCTTTTTTCCAAAGACGATCAGCTAAGGTCACAATACAAAGATTTCATCCATGAATTTATTCAACTAAATCATATGGAGAAAGTGGTTCATGATCCAGTACCTGGGAAACACTACTACATGCCACATCGAGCGGTCGTTAAGGAAACTAGCACAACAACTAAGCTGAGAGTTGTCTTCAATGCTTCGTGCCGCACCACAACTGGTTTTTCCCTCAACGACACTCAAATGGTTGGTCCCCAGCTTCAAGTAGACCTGTTCGTGACGCTGATACGGTTGCGTTCTTATCGATTCGCTATGAGCGCCGACGTGGCAAAAATGTACCGCCAAGTTCGAATTGACGAAGAACATCTGGACTACCAACGAGTTGTGTGGCGTGACTCTCCCCAAGATGAAATCGATGACTACAGGATTTTGACTGTCACCTACGGTGTTGCCTCGTCTTCCCATCTCGCAGTAAAATGTGTTCAACAAACCGCGCTGGATGAAGGTCAAAGATACCCTGCAGCCACTCAAGTCATTCTAAATCATTTTTATATGGATGACTTGCTAACTGGCTGTTTTGAGGAAGCTGATCTGTGCCGTCTTCAGACTGAGGTGTCCGAAATACTAAGTCGAGGTGGCTTTTGTCTTCGCAAGTGGTCAACAAATTCCACCCAAGTCATAAACGCTGTTCCAGAAAACCAACGCGAAATCCTGCAGTCCTTGGATTTTTCAGAAGCAGATAGCGTTCGAACGCTGGGACTACAATGGGAACCCTACTCTGACAACCTAGCATTCGCTGTTCAGGTTCATAAAATAGACACCATAAACCTTACTAAACGCCTTTTACTTTCAGACGCTTCAAAACTATTTGATCCGTTCCGGACGATGTTAAACGCCAGTGGTTTCAGTACAGGGATCGTATCACAAGCCTCGCAGCAATCAAAGTGCCGAGGTGGGTCGGTACAGGGATCCCTAACGCAATAGCAGAATTGCATGGGTTTGCGGACGCATCGCAAACTGCATACGCCGCTGCTGTATACGTCCGGACAGTTTTACCTGATGGCAATATTTCTGTCCACTTACTAGCGGCTAAAACAAGAGTCGCCCCACTGAAGTTGACGACGTTGTCTCTTCCCCGCTTGGAGCAATGTGGCGCTGCTTTATTGGCCCGGCTGATCAAACATGTGACACCAACATTTAAGTTTCACATTCAAAGCGTATTTGGATGGACTGACTCAAGTGTAGCGCTCGCTTGGATTCGTCAACACCCTGGAAAATGGAGCACATTTGTAGCCAACCGTGTGTCGCTGATCCAAGAAACCATACCCGCAGATAGCTGGTATCACGTTGAATCTGCTCAAAATCCAGCCGATTGTGCTACACGTGGTGTGTTACCTCATCATTTGGCTGAACATCCACTCTGGTGGATTGGTCCACACTGGCTGAGGCAGCACAAATCTTTATGGCCCAAACAGCGCATCTTTACTACCAATTTTGAACAGCGCTCCCAGTCAGTTCACCTTACAAGTATCCCTCAAGTACCACCAATTTGGGAACTTGTCGAACGCTACTCAACTTTGACAAAGTTGAAGCGTGTCACTGCATACATCTTACGGTTCGTGCATAACACTCGTCTGGCTGTAAAACTTCGCAAATCTTTAAGCCAAAGTTGCTTACGTACAAAACAACATCTACAAATTTTTGAACTGGACGAAGCCCTTCTCCTCTGGGTGAAGTTAACTCAAGCATCGTTCTTCGCCAAAGATATTCAACGAATCAAATCGAACCAGCCTGTAAGCCGTCACAGCAAGCTTTTGCGAATGAACCCGTTTTTAGACGAAAAAGAACTGCTCAGGGTGGGCGGAAGACTATGCAATACCTTACTTCTACCAGACAAAAAGCATCCTTTTCTGCTACCAGGTTCAGCAAGGATCACCACACTTATCTGTGATGACATCCACCGGATGACACTTCACGCAGGTCCGCAAGCTATGCAGACAATGCTACAAAGTCGTTTTTGGGTTGTTGGAGCTCGCAACATAGTGAGAAAAATTTACAGACTCTGCGTTAAATGCCGCCGCCATTCTCACATACTCCAACAACAACTAATGAGTGATTTACCGAGGCCTCGAGTTGTAGCTTGCAGACCCTTTCAACGAAGCGGTGTGGATTTTGCTGGCCCGATACAGCTTCGTTTTTCAAAGGACGAGGATCAAGAGCGGTGAATTTTTATTTGCATGGCCACAGGTGCTATGCATTTGGAACTCGCCAGCGGTCTTTCGTCGTCAACCTTTATCGCTGTATTCAAACGATTTGTGTCACGTCGTGGGCAATGCAGAGAGTTATATAGCGACAATGGCACAAATTTTGTTGGAGCTGATAAGGAGCTCAAGATCCTGTTATCACAAGCCGTCAAGGACGTAACGCTTGCTAAACACCTTGCTGACGACGGAACTACTTGGCACTTCAATCCACCTGCCTCTCCTCATATGGGTGGATACTGGGAAGCTGCAGTTAAACGCGTCAAGTACCATCTGCGCCGCACAATAGGAGAAACCCTTTTGACATTCGAGGAATATTCAACGCTCTTGGCAGAGATAGAAGCTTGCGTGAACTCAAGGCCTCTTTGCTCTATTTCCTCCGATGTTAACGACTTCCTTGTATTGACACCGGGACATTTTTTGATCATTGGCCTTTCGGTGCATCCGCCACCAGCTCTGTTCAAGGGCCTGACTAACCCTTGAATATGTCGAAGCAGCTTTTCCAGGTTCGCCTAGGACAGCAGGCCGGGTATTCATTCCGTGCCATTTTGACCTGGCTGTTTATAGTGTTGCTGTTTTTCGTCTTGTTATCAACACTCGTGCTTATCGTTTAGCAAGTCAAATCCGGTTGGATAAGACCAGTACCCGATGGTTAGCACTTGGAGGTAAAAAATAAGCACTTAATGTGTAGTCAGAGTCACAACACTGGGCATTGCCAAGTTAAAGCCAATCAGAGTCTACCCTCGTTCTACAACACCCAACCATCCTAAGTGAATTTTGGAAAGTGATAATAGTGCGCGAATTTAATCGTTGGTATTTGATTTCACATAAGTGTAATCGAATGGTTAAAAGAGATACCGTTTTGCTAAAAATATTATAATCGGAATAAGAGTGTGTTTGAATAAATTATTGTTAAACATAAAATAGCAAAGTGTTTTATCATTCGAAGCCGGGCGTCATTCCACATTGGTGTCAGAACTGTGAACTGTGAAGAAACGGTTAAAGAGCATAGTGAGGTGAACAGTTGAAGTGAATATACTTTTTAATTCATTTTTTATTTACTTAAAATATCAACTTAATACTAGACAAAAATGCTTAAATCTAACTTATCAATAACATATCTACTTAATCTAACTTATCGGCCCATAGCGGGCGCTGTAAGCTTATAACTAACATTTTTCTTTTGCTTTTCAGCCTAAATTTGTCATTTGTTTCTTGTTAATATAAAGACATTTAATTGATTTTTCAAAGAACTTTGAACAGTAACCATTTTTTTTTTGTTTTAAATAAAAACTTAATCTAGACTAAAACTAACTTAAACTACTTAATACTAGTTAAACCTAACTAACACTACTTAAGACTACTTAACTACTTAAACCTAACTTAGTTATAATCGGGGTGGCAAGCACTCGTTGCATATGCCCCGAGGGTTTGCCATCTCGATTGCGTCATTGGGTCCAGCAAGCATTTATGCAACCATATTAAATAAAATATGGTGCATAAGCCCAGCCCCAGACCTTGTACCTAAATTTAATTTACTTAAGTACTAAGGAGTGGACTAAAAGTCCGCAAAGACCTGAGGAAATGCAGAAATACTTTCCTCCTTTAGCCACCAAAACTCGGTGCGCTGCTTTTCAGCGTCGGTCCTATCGCGATCCGATACCGCCGTGCTAAAGCGGAGGAGCTCCGGAGCATTGTCGACGTACCCATCGCGGACTAGCCGCTTGTCCCGCGCGTCACGGTAGCGATGGTATAAAACCGGGATACCGTTCCTGTCTTGTATTAACCCTAACGAATCGATATAAATGAATGCCTCTGGTGGAATAAAGCCGGACATGAGCGCACTCTCCATGTACATTTCATTGGGGTAATAAGCCCCAAAGATCAGGCTGTTGTCGCTACTCATCGCCCTTGAAGCGTGCCTTCGAGTCACCTTAATTAGGAAATTGTCAATTCTATTCAACTGAGCCCCATTGTATAGAACCTCGTTGCGATAATACTTTATGTACTCGGAGTCCGGCGTTCGGTACAATCCTAAGCAGGATCGGAGACAACGCCTCTCAAACAGCCGTATCCTTTCCATGTAGGATGGTGATACATTGAACCACACGGGACAACCGTAAGCGATGATCGGCCTTATGAGGGCCATGTAGCAAATGACTTTCACCCTTGAATCAAGTTGACTGCTATGAAACAATCTTCTTGTCAGAGCATAAGCCCCCCTAGCCCTGGCCAGACAAGCATCCACATTTTTATTAAAATACAGAAACTTGTCAAGCCAGATGCCAAGGTATTTGACTTCACTTCTCACCGCCAACGGCCGTCCATGCTGTCCCAGGATACACAATTTTTTCCAGTTTTTTCTGGTATCGTAAGAAGCCCTCTGCACTGGGGTCCTGAATAGAATTGTTTCGGTTTTTTGGAAATTGATCCTCAATTTCCAATCATCGCAATATCCCTTAATCTGATCGAAGTCACGTTGCAAAAGTGTGTTGATGACCTCGATTTTCGGACCTGATCTGTACGCCACTAGATCATCTGCGTACGCTATAGCGTGACTGAGGGAACCTACAAGATCACTTGTATAAATGTTAAACAATATCGGGGAGTTAACCGCCCCCTGTTGTAAACCGTTTTTAATTTCAAAGACTTTACTCGAAGTTACATTGCCACATTTGACAACGAACTTCTTTCCCATAAGCATTTCATAAATCATATATAGCATGGGTTTACGCATGCCCAGTCTGGTCAGCTTGTAGAAAAGCCCCTCTAACCATACGGTGTCGAAGGCCTTCTCAAAGTCAACCAGACAGGCCCCTGTGCACTGTTTTTTGGACTTATTCCATTGAATGTCGGACACTAGTTTCGATGCGGCATGAATGGTGTCATGCCTCGCTCGAAAACCAAACTGATTTTCCGGAATAATTTTGTTTTCCTCGACCCACTTAAGTTTTGTCCTTGCCCTTTTTGGGGATAGGATGTACCACCGCCGTTTTCCAGTGCACCGGATAATGTGCATTATTCAGTGCATTGTTAAACAGCGTGGTGAAAATAGCGACTGCTTCCACTGGCAGGTGTCTCAATGCGACGTTTGGGACACCGTCCTCTCCCGCCGACTTTTTATTTTTCAGTGATACGAAGATGTCCAGGAGTTCATCTTTTTGAACGAACAGCATCATGCTATTGGCGACTATGCCATTTGAAGGGTTTTCGTCATTGAATACGGTAAAACCGTTATTCTCAGATCGCCAAGCTTGGAGTTCGGTACGTAGATAAAAGTGATTCAGAAAGGCTCTCTCCTCAATATCGCGATTTGGGCTGTTCACCGTATACACGGTCTCGAAGATAGCGCCTATCGAATTCGCCTTCTCTTGAGGATCTTCGATCGTGAAAAAACCGTCGTTCGAGTCAACACTTTCCGGATTTATACCAACATCCGTGAGCGTCTGTCTGTTCTCTGTCGTTTGGGAAATTCGGACACATGGAATGTCATTATGATCTTTTCGCCTGAATATTTTATTTATTTGCGGGAACATATTCGGGCTATTGGTTTTTATAGCCTGAATTTTCTTGCCCCAGTACAAACTGACAGATTTTTTGTAATTTTCCGAGATTAACTGTTTAAGGTTTTTGATCAACGACTTCAATGTCCGAATCTCCGGGTCTTGTCTGTCAGTAAATTGTCTACGCAGCCGTTTAAGCCTGGAGACTAGTATGCTTTTGTGTTTGTGGAGTGCATCGATTGTTGGCGTTCGATACTTCTCCGTCTGGTCGTCAGAACTAGTTGCCTTAGGGATAGCTCGTTCCATTGACCTTGTGATGACCTCATTAATTTTTAGTAAATTTTGGTCAATTTCATCGTTTGTAAGGTTTCTGTTTGTCGGTGGGTTGATTTCGCTCATTTTTAGACGAAAAAGAACTGCTCAGGGTGGGCGGAAGACTATGCAATACCTTACTTCTACCAGACAAAAAGCATCCTTTTCTGCTACCAGGTTCAGCAAGGATCACCACACTTATCTGTGATGACATCCACCGGATGACACTTCACGCAGGTCCGCAAGCTATGCAGACAATGCTACAAAGTCGTTTTTGGGTTGTTGGAGCTCGCAACATAGTGAGAAAAATTTACAGACTCTGCGTTAAATGCCGCCGCCATTCTCACATACTCCAACAACAACTAATGAGTGATTTACCGAGGCCTCGAGTTGTAGCTTGCAGACCCTTTCAACGAAGCGGTGTGGATTTTGCTGGCCCGATACAGCTTCGTTTTTCAAAGGACGAGGATCAAGAGCGGTGAATTTTTATTTGCATGGCCACAGGTGCTATGCATTTGGAACTCGCCAGCGGTCTTTCGTCGTCAACCTTTATCGCTGTATTCAAACGATTTGTGTCACGTCGTGGGCAATGCAGAGAGTTATATAGCGACAATGGCACAAATTTTGTTGGAGCTGATAAGGAGCTCAAGATCCTGTTATCACAAGCCGTCAAGGACGTAACGCTTGCTAAACACCTTGCTGACGACGGAACTACTTGGCACTTCAATCCACCTGCCTCTCCTCATATGGGTGGATACTGGGAAGCTGCAGTTAAACGCGTCAAGTACCATCTGCGCCGCACAATAGGAGAAACCCTTTTGACATTCGAGGAATATTCAACGCTCTTGGCAGAGATAGAAGCTTGCGTGAACTCAAGGCCTCTTTGCTCTATTTCCTCCGATGTTAACGACTTCCTTGTATTGACACCGGGACATTTTTTGATCATTGGCCTTTCGGTGCATCCGCCACCAGCTCTGTTCAAGGGCCTGACTAACCCTTGAATATGTCGAAGCAGCTTTTCCAGGTTCGCCTAGGACAGCAGGCCGGGTATTCATTCCGTGCCATTTTGACCTGGCTGTTTATAGTGTTGCTGTTTTTCGTCTTGTTATCAACACTCGTGCTTATCGTTTAGCAAGTCAAATCCGGTTGGATAAGACCAGTACCCGATGGTTAGCACTTGGAGGTAAAAAATAAGCACTTAATGTGTAGTCAGAGTCACAACACTGGGCATTGCCAAGTTAAAGCCAATCAGAGTCTACCCTCGTTCTACAACACCCAACCATCCTAAGTGAATTTTGGAAAGTGATAATAGTGCGCGAATTTAATCGTTGGTATTTGATTTCACATAAGTGTAATCGAATGGTTAAAAGGGATACCGTTTTGCTAAAAATATTATAATCGGAATAAGAGTGTGTTTGAATAAATTATTGTTAAACATAAAATAGCAAAGTGTTTTATCATTCGAAGCCGGGCGTCATTCCACATTGGTGTCAGAACTGTGAACTGTGAAGAAACGGTTAAAGAGCATAGTGAGGTGAACAGTTGAAGTGAATATACTTTTTAATTCATTTTTTATTTACTTAAAATATCAACTTAATACTAGACAAAAATGCTTAAATCTAACTTATCAATAACATATCTACTTAATCTAACTTATCGGCCCATAGCGGGCGCTGTAAGCTTATAACTAACATTTTTCTTTTGCTTTTCAGCCTAAATTTGTCATTTGTTTCTTGTTAATATAAAGACATTTAATTGATTTTTCAAAGAACTTTGAACAGTAACCATTTTTTTTTTGTTTTAAATAAAAACTTAATCTAGACTAAAACTAACTTAAACTACTTAATACTAGTTAAACCTAACTAACACTACTTAAGACTACTTAACTACTTAAACCTAACTTAGTTATAATCGGGGTGGCAAGCACTCGTTGCATATGCCCCGAGGGTTTGCCATCTCGATTGCGTCATTGGGTCCAGCAAGCATTTATGCAACCATATTAAATAAAATATGGTGCATAAGCCCAGCCCCAGACCTTGTACCTAAATTTAATTTACTTAAGTACTAAGGAGTGGACTAAAAGTCCGCAAAGACCTGAGGAAATGCAGAAATACTTTCCTCCTTTAGCCACCAAAACTCGGTGCGCTGCTTTTCAGCGTCGGTCCTATCGCGATCCGATACCGCCGTGCTAAAGCGGAGGAGCTCCGGAGCATTGTCGACGTACCCATCGCGGACTAGCCGCTTGTCCCGCGCGTCACGGTAGCGATGGTATAAAACCGGGATACCGTTCCTGTCTTGTATTAACCCTAACGAATCGATATAAATGAATGCCTCTGGTGGAATAAAGCCGGACATGAGCGCACTCTCCATGTACATTTCATTGGGGTAATAAGCCCCAAAGATCAGGCTGTTGTCGCTACTCATCGCCCTTGAAGCGTGCCTTCGAGTCACCTTAATTAGGAAATTGTCAATTCTATTCAACTGAGCCCCATTGTATAGAACCTCGTTGCGATAATACTTTATGTACTCGGAGTCCGGCGTTCGGTACAATCCTAAGCAGGATCGGAGACAACGCCTCTCAAACAGCCGTATCCTTTCCATGTAGGATGGTGATACATTGAACCACACGGGACAACCGTAAGCGATGATCGGCCTTATGAGGGCCATGTAGCAAATGACTTTCACCCTTGAATCAAGTTGACTGCTATGAAACAATCTTCTTGTCAGAGCATAAGCCCCCCTAGCCCTGGCCAGACAAGCATCCACATTTTTATTAAAATACAGAAACTTGTCAAGCCAGATGCCAAGGTATTTGACTTCACTTCTCACCGCCAACGGCCGTCCATGCTGTCCCAGGATACACAATTTTTTCCAGTTTTTTCTGGTATCGTAAGAAGCCCTCTGCACTGGGGTCCTGAATAGAATTGTTTCGGTTTTTTGGAAATTGATCCTCAATTTCCAATCATCGCAATATCCCTTAATGTGATCGAAGTCACGTTGCAAAAGTGTGTTGATGACCTCGATTTTCGGACCTGATCTGTACGCCACTAGATCATCTGCGTACGCTATAGCGTGACTGAGGGAACCTACAAGATCACTTGTATAAATGTTAAACAATATCGGGGAGTTAACCGCCCCCTGTTGTAAACCGTTTTTAATTTCAAAGACTTTACTCGAAGTTACATTGCCACATTTGACAACGAACTTCTTTCCCATAAGCATTTCATAAATCATATATAGCATGGGTTTACGCATGCCCAGTCTGGTCAGCTTGTAGAAAAGCCCCTCTAACCATACGGTGTCGAAGGCCTTCTCAAAGTCAATCAGACAGGCCCCTGTGCACTGTTTTTTGGACTTATTCCATTGAATGTCGGACACTAGTTTCGATGCGGCATGAATGGTGTCATGCCTCGCTCGAAAACCAAACTGATTTTCCGGAATAATTTTGTTTTCCTCGACCCACTTAAGTTTTGTCCTTGCCCTTTTTGGGGATAGGATGTACCACCGCCGTTTTCCAGTGCACCGGATAATGTGCATTATTCAGTGCATTGTTAAACAGCGTGGTGAAAATAGCGACTGCTTCCACTGGCAGGTGTCTCAATGCGACGTTTGGGACACCGTCCTCTCCCGCCGACTTTTTATTTTTCAGTGATACGAAGATGTCCAGGAGTTCATCTTTTTGAACGAACAGCATCATGCTATTGGCGACTATGCCATTTGAAGGGTTTTCGTCATTGAATACGGTAAAACCGTTATTCTCAGATCGCCAAGCTTGGAGTTCGGTACGTAGATAAAAGTGATTCAGAAAGGCTCTCTCCTCAATATCGCGATTTGGGCTGTTCACCGTATACACGGTCTCGAAGATAGCGCCTATCGAATTCGCCTTCTCTTGAGGATCTTCGATCGTGAAAAAACCGTCGTTCGAGTCAACACTTTCCGGATTTATACCAACATCCGTGAGCGTCTGTCTGTTCTCTGTCGTTTGGGAAATTCGGACACATGGGATGTCATTATGATCTTTTCGCCTGAATATTTTATTTATTTGCGGGAACATATTCGGGCTATTGGTTTTTATAGCCTGAATTTTCTTGCCCCAGTACAAACTGACAGATTTTTTGTAATTTTCCGAGATTAACTGTTTAAGGTTTTTGATCAACGACTTCAATGTCCGAATCTCCGGGTCTTGTCTGTCAGTAAATTGTCTACGCAGCCGTTTAAGCCTGGAGACTAGTATGCTTTTGTGTTTGTGGAGTGCATCGATTGTTGGCGTTCGATACTTCTCCGTCTGGTCGTCAGAACTAGTTGCCTTAGGGATAGCTCGTTCCATTGACCTTGTGATGACCTCATTAATTTTTAGTAAATTTTGGTCAATTTCATCGTTTGTAAGGTTTCTGTTTGTCGGTGGGTTGATTTCGCTCAAACGTAATTCTCGATTTACAACTCTGGCGAAGCGCGGCCAGTTCGTCCTTCGGTAGTCGAAAGAGCGGACTTGGTCGAACTCCTCCAGTTGAGTTTGCTCGTTTGGGATCCTGAATACGGCCTCGAGGCCGAGGTGGTCACTATCGTAATCGAATGCTCGTACACAGTTCCGCGCGTGTTCGTTATTTCCAGAAAAGAGTTTCCTCTCGGGAAAGATGGGATATCCGTCGCGTACAAACTAAGTTTGTACTCAATCATATTTTGCTCCCGCCAATTTTGAAGTAGTCGACCTCTAGTGTTCGCGATTGTATTTCCCCAAGCCGCGTGCTTAGCGTTAAGATCACCGGCCAGAAAGTAATAATTTTCAGCCGATTGAAGCTGTAGGCAACGAAAAAGTGCCTCGAGCTCTGCTATAAATTGAGTTTGTTGAGTTGCTTCAGGTGCATAAAGCGACACCACATACATTCTCCTCCGACTATGGAGAGGAATGCATACGATGCATGCTTCCAGCACCTGGAACCTACGTACTTCCCCGCTATATATGATGTTATGGCGTAAGCCTTTGCGTAATAAGACAGCGACCCCACCCCCTTGGGAGGAGTGGGGTCGGTCTCTTCTTACTACATGGTAGTTGCTGTATCCCAATTTGTGTCTCTGGTTTAGCTTAGTTTCGCTGACCAAAAGTACATCCGGGAGTTGGTTTTTCAACAGATTGGAAAGAACGGTTCTTCTCTCGACCCTGACTAGCGAATTAACATTCAAAGCTAGGATCTTAAAGTTTACCTCATCGAACGTACCCATCATATTCATGGCGCGCTAGACTCGGCAAATATCGAATAGATATAATCTATTCGTGCTGCTTGCTCGTTCAGTTGTTTCTGGAACTGATCGATCTTGCTATTCAATGACAACATGAACTTTTTCAGATCCAAATCTGCTTCAGGTGCTTTCTCAACCACCTTAGGCATTTTTGATGTCTGGGGTTTACCCGGTCCAGCTGCCATTTGGGCAAAGGACACGTTGGGATCTACCCTATTTGTGAAAAAGCGACTTTTAGATCGCTTTTCTTCTTCAGCAGCCTGTTTGCGAGCTAGCATACTCTTCTTTTTCTGTTGGAATACAGGACATCCCTTATAGTTAGCAGGGTGCCCCGCATTCCCGCAAAGAACACATGTGAGCTTACTCATGTCTTCAACCCTTTCGCTACATAGAGGGCATTCATTTAAATTGTGGTCCTCATCGCACTTAACGCATCTAAGATGCATGTTGCAATTAGAAGCGGCGTGCCCGAACCTTTGGCAGCGCATACATTGCAGTATGCGATCTGACCTTTTTAATTTATCCCATTTTACAGCATGATAGTATACGCGATTAATTCTGCGTAGACTATCAATTTTGCTGTTGGGGGTTAGTTGGACTAGGAAAAATGGTAACCTTTGGTTACCACCCCTACCATTGACCGCGGCAAACGGCTTTACACCGACGAACTTAAGGTCGTCGCTCTCAAAACTCTTGAGCTCGTTTAGGAGCTCCTCCGCATCAACCCCGGGATCGATTCCCTTCAGGATGACCGTTTTCAGTTTTCGTTCTTTGGCGTATACGTAAAGAATTCTGCCTTAGCCACCTCTAGGGCTTTGCGGACCTTTTTATACCCCTCCATATTGTGACACAAAATTTTGTGTTTATCTGATGAAATATGTTTCACAGAAAAATCTTTACTAACTACTTGACAAATACGGATACTGTCGCTAGTACCCAGGGCACTTACGTTAATTGGCGGTACCTCTTCCCTCTTTTTCCTCTGTTGTTGCGGCTGTTGTTGTGGCTGCTGCTGTTGTTGCGGCTGTTGTTGTTGCTGTTGCTGCTGCTGCGATTGTTGCTGCTGCTTTTGTTGATGCAGCTGCTGTTGTTACGGCTGCTTTTGTTGCTGCTGTTTTTGTCGCTGCTGCTCTTGTTGTTGTATTTGTTGTTGCTTTTGCATATTAGCAGAACGTTGCTGCAATGGCTGCAGATTAAATTTTTGCTGAAGCAACTGTTGTACTTTCAGCTGTTGTTGCTGCTGCTTCTGGCGCCTATTCTTCTCTTCGAGGGCTTTTGTTTTTTTAACCTCTCGAATTCTCTCTAGCTTGACCATTAATTTAGCGATGATTCGGCTTAACTTTGCCTCCTCATCATCCAAAGCTGGCTGCTCTTCGTCTACCTCCGCTAGCTCTTTGAAGGGGTTACCCTCACCGACGTAGCGGGGTTCTCCCTCTTCGGTATTGTCGAGGTCAATGTCAACCTCTTCTTCCACTATTTTTGGCTGCGCCGAAATTGACGTTGCCAGGCTTCTCTTTATGGTGAGATTAGACGTCGGGTTTATCCTCCTCTGCCTCATCGCACTTATTTCGCTTCGTACTGCTGCTGATTTTGTTGGTGCAGCAGTTTTTGTTGTCGCTGGTACAGTTCCGTGTACCAGCCTTGATTTGCCATCTACATGAGCAGATGACGATGATGATGATGTTGTTGTTGTTGTCGTTGTTGCTTTCGTTGGCGATACGTTCATTGTAGGCATCGTCATCTTTGGCCGTTTTTTTGTTGGAGAATTTCCCCCCTCCTGCGGGGTTTCATTCTCTGTACCGGTTTCCATAGCCGGTTATTATTTCCTAACACCTCACTTATTGTTTTTTTTTATTAAATTAATAAAAATAAAACAAAAAAAAAAAAAATCTAGGGTCGGCTTGGGATTCGAACCCACGATTCCCACTTCTGAGCCAGGCGATAGCACCACTGCTCCACGCTAATGTAATGACTTATTTGGCTAACTTGCCACTTAGTAACTTTTATCACTTTGAAGAATACTTCCGCACAATCTAGTCAACTAACCACTACGAGAGTTGGAGAGCGACTGTGAAGTGAATATAGAGAATCATGAAAATATGAGAATAGCGAACAGTAATTTTGTTTACGATTAAGTGTGTGTTTGTAAAAAAAAAAAATTGGGATAAAACAATAATGGTTCGCAAATCTTTATATCAGCTCACTACTGCAGAGCTGAAAGCTGAACTGAGTCTCCCGCAGCTTATTCGTCTCATGACGCAATAAAGCAAAGTTTTTCGATTGTTTTTGATTTCAAAGAGCAAGAAGTAAGTGCAGGCTTCGACATGTCATCAATGATAAATTTTCTGGAGGCTAAATTCGGAGAACAAAGGAATTCTCTAGAAGAACAAATAAAATCCCTACAAGAACAAAATGATTCTCTGGAACAACAACGCGAGGAGCAATGTCAACAGCTCGATGGGTTACGAGGAGGACAGCGCCAACACCGTCAGCAGCTGGAGAAACAATTCGGGGAACAGGGTGAGAAACTTTAGAATGTCCTCGAGTCAAAATTCACAATGATTGATAATCGATTTGAAAAAGTCGAGACTACATATATGGCGGTTGAAGAGAAAGTTGGGAAGGTAGAAAACTATGTGGCAGCAATCGAACAGAATGTCGAAAAAGTAGAGGATGGTTTTGAAAAGAAGGTTGAGACAGTATGCGAATCATTTCAGCAGAAAGTTGAAGATCTAGCTAAAGAGCTTACAGTTGTTAAGAAAAAAGAGGTTCGGGCAATTACTGAAGATTGTCCACGAATGAAGGAAATGAAGCCTATAACTTTCGACGGTCAGACGCAATGGTAAATTCATAAGAAACAGTTCGAAGCTGCTGCCATGACCAACTGGTGGGAGGACGAGGAAAAAACCATCGCACTTGCACTGGCTTTGCGTGGTCCAGCTGCGGAACTTTTGCAAACCATCTTCGTTGACAATCAACGCAACTACAACGCTATCGTGAAAGCAATCAAGATGCAGTTTGGTGATGACCATATGTAAGTAGTGTATCGAGGGCAGCTGTTAAGCAGAGTCCAGAAGAGAAGCGAAACTCTTAAACAAATGCAAGCAGATATTGAACACCTAGCACATTTGTGATATCCTTACACTGGAATACGCACACTTGCCGAATCCGCAGCTTAGGCAGCTGATCAAGCTTCCCAAGGAGCTCATTGAGTCAGAGAATTGGCCACCATTGAATGCTCTTGTGAAAGAATGGAGGGTCCACCGAATAACAATTCTCGAGCTCAAATGCGTTTCTGGAACTGCAACTGGACATCTAATGCGGCAGTGCAGGAACTCATCAAAGTGCAGCAACTGTCCACATTGCAACAGCAGGGGACGGCAGAGGGAAACATCTTGCAGTGACAACAATGCAGATGGAAGACCCTGACCTGCTGTTATCAACTCTCATTACCAGCAGTCGGGAAATGCTTAAGAACTAACTTCGCAGGACATTAGTTGGGTTCTGGAATTGAAGCCCCCAGTTCCACAATCTAAGTATCCAAAACTAAGAGAGACAACAGGAGTCTGATAGTAGATACGACCATCGGTGGAAAAGAACTTGCAGCTACAATTGATACTCTTGATACTGGAGCTACTGCTTCCATTATCCGAAAAGACATCGTCCGTGCGTCTTGGCTGCATAACACCAGCAGCTATTGCCTGAGGACCGCAACTGTAGAAGGAGCTCGAGTGTATAGAGAAGTACTGCTGACGAAATATCGATATCGAAATGAGGAGATCCCAATGGAATACGGTCTACCGAAAGCAGTTATTCTGAGAACAGTCGACGGGAAGGACCAATTGCTACCACCTTCATCGGAAACTGTTATATGGGTAAAGCTGGGGGTGATCCTGGGAGCCACCGATTCCAACTTGTTGAATTACATGCAGACGATAATTTCCAAAACTACATCGTTCGAAAAATGTTGGCGGAGCCAAAGAACAACATGGTTCCAATAAGAGTCTTAAACACCACACCACACGAGATGAGAATCCAAAAAGGAAAAATGATTGGTAAATGTGTTCCGGTTAACGCAACATCAAGCATAACCGAAGTGGAGACTGCTACACCAGTGCTACCAACAAACGGACGGACATAATGAGATCGATTCTCAACTCGTGCAAGCTGAATCAGGAGCAGCAAATTTGTGCGGAAAACCTGATTGAAGAATTTGTTGATGTATTTGCTGCAGAGGATGGGAAATGTGGCCACACACGCCTGGTGCAACATCAAATCGACACTGATGCTACACTAATTCGTCAGCTGCAGCTGCAGAAAATCCTCTAATGTTCGAGTTGGAAAACACATAAATAATATCACTGAATATATAAAAGATGATATAGACAGACCCTGCAATTGATTAGAAACAAATATATTGAAAATCAATGTAACTAAATCAAAATACATGATAATAAATAGTGCATTTAATCATAATATTAAAAAAAAAAACGGCGTTAATCTAGAGCAGGTACGGTCGATGAAATACCTTGGCGTAATACTTGACAGTGATCTAAATTTCAAAAATCATCATTTGGCTTATACTGCAAAAATGATATCAAAGAAAATCGGTTTCTTTAATAGAACTAGAAAAAATACATTTACTCTGTGTGCAATAAATATATATAACACTATTATTTCGAATTTTATAACACTATTATTTCGAATTTTGTTTCACAATTTTATTTTTAGGAAATAGCCTCCAAATTCTACAAAACAAGGCTATAAGAATAATTTTGAAATGCGGGTACTGTAAAACATGGATGCTTTCTACTTTGCATTGACTTAACATTCAGCAAATAATACAATTCAACACTCTAGTTCTTATATTCAAGATGAAACATAAAATGGTCTCTGATTATTTATCATCAAACTTAATATATATACAAGAAACTCAACCCTATAGCTTAAGAAATAATTCAGACTTTCGACTTAAATTCTGTAGAAACAATATAACTCAAAACACAATTTTTTATAAAGGTTTAACAATGTTTAATGAATCAGCTCTTAGAGTTTTTAGGTCTCTTCTACTAAATTACATAAAAACGAATGTTTGATTTAAACGTATTAAATTAGGTTTTTGTTTAAAAATAATTGTTGATAATTAGTAGTATTAGATATACGAAATAAATAAATACAAACATACAAATAATGTCTCGTTCCAACTTGTTCCAGCCCGAAAACTTCATTATTTTGCTTACGATGTACTCACGTGACCCACTGCTTATTTTAATGAAAAGTGCATTGTGTATTTCCGACAGGGCTTCGACTTCAACTTTCGACAATTCCTCACCAAAATCAAGAAAATGTTTCTGCAGCCCTCTTAATGTAATTTTATATTAGCGTCTTTTTTGTTCTTTTTAAATTTTAACGTCTCACACAGTCACACTTTTGTTGCCAGATATTGGTCTCGTCTGGGATTTATTTCGCACTTCTCACAAGGATAGGCAATTACCCTATCCAATTTGGTGCATAATTTGTAACAAAGACAAATAATTTAGCAATTCTGAGTCGATCCATATACTTTGAGGTTTATCTAGGGAAATTATTTCTCTATGTTGAAAACTTAACGTCAAAACGAATATACCCCTATGGGATAGGGTGACCTAGAGACGGACGGGCGGACGGACGGATACCAACTATGTATAAAAACTAATTTACCACTATGGGATGGGGTATAACAATTGTTAGTTAGGCGATAACATATTTGAAGGTCGTTTTGCATTTTTCAATCTTAGGATTTATTAAAACGGTCTCCCTATGGTTATGATCTGGTTTTCATATCATCCATGTTATTTACGGGTTTCAGTTTTACATATTTGGCAATAAAGTATTTACAAAACATTAACTTCCACACGTTCATCAGGAGAGGTAATGGTACCTTATCCAATTCCTTTGTAATTTTTTCTGCCTTCCTTACATTCAAATATCTAATAATTTCTCAAAACTAATTTTCCACAAGTTTTCCACGTTTTTCTTTACATATATCACCAACTTCAGTGACGTCAAACGGTCGGTAATTTCTGAAATGTATAAGTTTTCAAGCGGATCAGGATATTTCCCATTCCGTTCTTGTCTTTTCCATACATATTTATATATTAGTATATTTATCTTACATAAACGACTTCAAAATATAATAAAATGATAGCTACTGGACTTCGAATAAAACCATGCTTTTTTCAGTGTAGAAAAATTTAGTTAAACTACTCCTGTAAATGGACTTTCATAACTACAATAAAATCTATTTTTTTAATTTTTAGGATGTGTGCCGATGCTGCTCGTTTTATGCAAATAAATTGTCACAGCATATAAATATTTTCGAGAGTATGGAGAATCTTCATTTAACAAATATTTGCTATGCTATTAATGACATTAGTTACATTAAAGCAAGTCTTCCGCTATTTATGAAGGTAAATATATAAATATAGACATTTCATTTTATTTTTTATTTTAATTATGCACCAGTTGAAATACAAATTTATAAACAAGTGCCTTAATATTATGAATAAAACCAACGCTGACGCTAAAACTAATCCTAGCAAACACTTTCAATAACAAAGCTAAACGTGTGACTGATTTTTTAAAATGTTGGAATTCAACAACTTCAAAGTCAACAATGTACATCAACATATATATAAAAGAAAACAAAACTGACTAAATTATTTAACCGCCTTATGAAAATCCGAACATTTCCAAGACATTCAAAATGATACACACCTTTTTGATATGTAGCTACATTGCTATTTTATTTATTTGACTTGGTTTATTTTATTTATTTATTTGACTTGGTTTTGTACTAACAAGTTTGCTAGCTACGTTTTTATATATTGTCATCTTGAAAACTTGTATATTATAATATTTCAAAATGTGTAATTTCAGGAACTGAAAATTAATGACATCTTGAAAAAGTTGTCCGATGAAAGAAGTATTATGGAAGCTGAAAGATGTTCTACAACAATAAATAACATTGTGTTGAATACTGTTGATATACTAGAAAATAAATCGTTTGAAATCGTTGAAATCATTGCCGAACAGTTTAAAATAACACTAAGCAAAATATTTGTTGAAGGATCTGAAGATCAATATAAAATCTCAGAGCGTATGAATATCGTTTTGAAAAATTTCCAATCCAATATAGAAATATTGCAAAGTGAATTGCAGGAAGAAAGTTTGAATAAACTAAAAAGTATCATTGGTGAGGAGATATACCTTATAGTACGTGGATTAATGAAAAGAGAATCGAATGTATGTATAAATTCGTATTAATTCAAATTACATGATTAAAAAATCATATAAAATATTTAAAAAAAAACATATTTACGCTGCCTCGACTATAAAATGTAATTGCTATTATTATTATTATCTATAGATGAGTTTTCGATAAAATCTAAACTTTCGTAAAATCCTTTAAATTACTATCCCCAAAATGTGAGCTTTATGGGGCAATATTACAACATAGATATTGTTTAGCTAGCTTATAAAAATCTTATATGGTTCTAGAATAAACAAAATTTTTCTTTGCATATGCCTTGAGGTCCGGAATACAAATGACATATGGACGAAATTGTTATATCAATATTACCAATGATTTTGCAGCAAACGTTTTTTTCGAATATTTTTATATATTTATAATATAGGTTTAAATAGAAAGGCTCCCAAAAAATTGGGTGGCAAAAAATCTTTATATGGACAAAATATAGACACATATTGATATTGTTCTAATATTTCGTACACTTTTCCAAAACTCTTAACCGTTCATAAAATGACGTTTTTCTTAAAAGTGGGCGGGGTGGCGGTTATTTTTTTAAACTTGTGTGTACACGAAGAGCACGCACAAGCATCACATATACCAAATTTCATTATCCTTGCTCATAATTTAAGGCCAAAAAACCGATGACCTACAGAAGGACGGACAAACAGACATGCCTTAATCTACTCAGCTAGCTATTCGGAGTCGATCCAGATACTTTAAGGTATATCTACCTTAATTATTTCTCTCTATTGTCTTTCTGAATGTGTGTACATTAAACAGCGATTTAAAAAAGTTATTCTTCGTTTAATTTCTTGTTGTCAGAACTAATAGCGGAGCCAATGTAGACAAAGTCGAGTCCTACCTTAAAGTTATATCTTTCAATGATGATGTTCTGTCTAATTCGTCGAGATTGTGTGTCCTTTTGTGTTGAAAGCATATACTTAGTCTTACCCCTATTTACTGTTAAATGTGGCAAATGTGGCTATGAGTCCGAGCAATGATATCAATATCGTCGGCGTATGGTAGTAGTTGCAGCGATTTATGGAAGATTGTGTCTCTGGTGTTGGCTCGAGAGTTTTGCACAATCCTCTCAAGAACCAGACTAAATAAGTCACCTGATAGTGTATCGCCTTAGCTAAATCCTTTTTTTTGATATCGAATGTTTCGGTGAAGCCGTTTCTGACCATTCGGCTCTATATCATTTTAACCCACGCCCACGGGCGTTTTTCTAAGAAAAAATATGTAAGAAAACATATCTCAGAAAAACGTAATTTTTTTGTCGCACCATAAAAGATTAAGATAACTTTTCTGAACAAGATGTAGTGGCAGGCAATGCCATTTTCTGCAATTTATCCCCATTTAGTTTTTGCGACGCCCACTTTTAAGGATAGAATGGGATAGAATGTATGCACAACGATTTATACAACGGATTGACTTGATCAGTGGTGCGTTGGTTCGTACGATAAACTGCTGCGCAGAAGGTCTGGCTTTGATTTCTAGCCGTAGCAATACTTAAATGATTTTTTGCTGGCACTCCACTCGTTATGATCAGACCATTCATCCGAGTAGTATCAATGTCAAGAAAAACCTTTCTTAATTTCGCCGTTCGGAGTCGGCATAAAACTGGATGTTCCGCCAGCCTGCAAAAAGTGGTTGTGAGATAGCTCAGCCCTGGGTACTAACGACCCTGTTGCGAATACAGATATTAAGATTGTCTAAATATCTAGTTCAAATACTTCTTCGAAATCCTAACAGTTTGACAAAACAAACAACTTTTTCTAACAAGTAGGCATAGCAATGGGCGGGTTTTAAAATATTGTACACAGCTCAAATTTGTATTTTTTGAACCAGAAAATTGGGTGTTGAATGAATGATAATATAGACAAAATGTTCATGACATTATTCTTGAAATGTTTTCATGAAATATTTTATATATTTTTTTTAGATCGTACCAACAATTTTTTTTAAGAAAACTGTAAAGAATATAGATATTAAAATTGCCAAACATCTTCAAAATCCTGTTTGACAAAAAAAAAAAACTTTTTCTATGATGTGGACAAAGCGGTGGCCTGATTTTAAAATGTTGAAAGTCTAAAAACCGGTAATCTACAGACAGACAGACGGACGGACAGAAAGACATGACTAAATCGGCTCAGCCAGCAATTTTGAGGCGATCCATATACAGGGTGTCCGCCGGGAAGATATACTACTTTGAATTGCCGCCATTTTGGTAATCATTCTTCTTGAGAGTTCATATTTGGCAGTCGTGAAGTAGACACGTGGAAAATTTGTTATGGCAAAATATTCGATAAACCAACGTGTTTTAATCGTTAAAACATTTTATCAAAATCAATAATCGATAACGTAGAAACAACGTGCCAGCAAAACGCACTATTTATCGTGTAGTGAATGATTTCGAAGAAAGAGGGTCTGTAGGTGATAGGCCGAAGCATGGACCACAACTTACTGAAAGGTCGTCGGAAAACATAACTGCTGCTCAAGGAAGTGTTCAAAACAATCCACCACCCTCAATTAGACTCTGGCCACAATTTTTCACAAGGATTTGCATTTGTTTCCATTTAAGATTCAGTTGACACAAGAGCATCTTCCACAAGATGCCACCGTACAAATGCCAATAGGATGTTACAGCTAGCCTATGACAACCCCGATTTTCATGAAAAAATCATTACGAGTGACGAGGCACATTTTCATTTGAATGGATATGTGAATGAACAGAATAGTCGGTTCTGGTCACCTTCGCATCCATTAAAAGTTGCAGTCTGGTGTGCAATTTGGTCAGGAGGAATCATTTGACCTTACTTCTTTGAAAATGAAAACGGCGTAACGGTAACTGTGAATGGGGAGCGATATCGCGATATGATTGAAAACTTTTTAATGCCACAACTGCATTCTTTGGGTTTGATTAACATGTGGTGTTACAAGACGGTGCCACATCGCATACAGGCATGATTACAATGGAATTACTGTGAGACCTCTTTCCACAACAAGAAATGGTGATGTTGGTTGGCCTCCACGGTGGCCTGATTTGAATGCTCCAGAATTCTGTTTGTGGGGATATCTGAAAAGCAAGGTTTATGCAAACAAACCAGAAACGCTTGAGCAAATCAAACAAAATATTCGTGATGGAATCAATGAAATACGGCGTGAAATGTGTGAGACTGCAATGAAAAATGTGCTCAAAAGGGCTCGCATTTGTGAGACTATAAGAGGCGGTCATTTACCTGATATTGTATTCCATACATAATTACCGTCACTAAATAAAACATTTATCAATATAAGATCCATTCTCTTTCATTTAATCAAAAATTATAAACAAACAAAGTAGTGTACCTTCCTGGCGGATACCCTGTACTTTAAGTTATACCAAATTAAATGACTTGTCTATGTTACAAACTATGTATCAAAACTAATATATGTACACCTATGGGATAGGGTATTCATATGGCTAATAACATTTTCAACGGACAAAATGTAAGTGAGCCTTAAACTACGAATATAAAATGAAAGGGGTGCATACAACTTAATGAAAGGAGAGCATTATTTATTTGTTTGTTTCAAACGTTAACGTTTGCGATTTTGTGTTAAAACCGTACTAGTTACAAAGTGTATTATGTATGTTAAGGAAATACCCAGACTTCAATTTATTAAATATAGTTTGTAACATTCCCTGAACGCTCGTCCCGCCGATGAGAGGTATCTAGTGAGCAGGTGTTAGAGCTTAAGGCGGCTAGCCCTCTAACGGCACTATCACCCGTGCTGTTAAAGGTCTGACCACCCCGAATTAGACCGTACCACAATTGGAGACTCACATTCGTGTTACACCCTCCTATTACTATCTTCTACCTTTATGAACCAAGGTCACATGTTTGTACATGTTAACGTTCCTTTTTTCGATTGTGATTAACTCCCTCTGGATTCGAGTAGGAGTATTTCCGGGAGTATGGATGTGGTCTTCGCTAACGCTTATTGTGGTGTAGGCGTTGGTTATGAGCAGCAGCGAATGATGGATGAAATGCATCAGATATGTCGATGAGGACGGCTGGTGACGCTTTCCGTTGAAGCAGGTGCATTTTGCTTGGGTTTATTTCTCTTTGCGGTAAACATGGATACATATACGAGGGTTGGGGTGTATGTACCTTACTTCCTCTCACTGAGAAGGTACGCACTGGCGGTTTCATGTAATTTTCAACTTGGTTAATGGTGAATAGATGATCGCCAATGTCGTATTTACTATCCCTTTGTAATTTTCAGTTCGGCTTCCTTCTTTCAAAGAACACCGTAACACCTTACGGGTCCCGAAGGTCCTTCCCGCTGAGAGGTGGTATCTGGTAACCAGAAGGTGCAGGAAAAAGTCAAAAGTTAGCATCCTTGGCCGCCGCTTAGCTCTTCTTCCGATGACCCCTGTTCCGAAGAGGAAAAGAAATGCCTCAATAATCAGCTTCCACTTGGCTGCCTACTATTATCCCACCTGTATTCCACCCCTGACCCATCCTCGTAATGCTCTTTAGTGCCCTCCCATACCCACAAGATCAAATTTCAGTATATGTACGTGTTTCCAAAAAAAAAAAAATACCGGCATGCTTGCAATCAAAATTCAGTTTGTTATCACTAATTTAACAATAAACATTGTTGATTTTATTCAAAACAAATAAAAATGTAAGGATCATAACATTTTTAAAATTGAATTCAATTAATTTCATGAGCACGTTTACACAAAAATTAACAATAGCTACCAATATTCAAATGAATTGACCAACTACTTAACTATACGCTGACCCACCCTAGGGGCGGTTAGGGGAACTTTCTTTTTTGTGTAGTGCCTTCGCTGGCAAACGCTGTGGTGAGTTTGGTCTTCGGAACAGGTGGTGATTTCCTTCGACGATGCGCTTAATGTGGCGTGCGATCGGTTATTGGAAAAGCTCGACTTGTGACACTTTGCTGATTTCAGCTGATTTTGACGTTTAAAGCAGGTAGAACTTGTCAAACAGCTGCTCAGACGCTCCGATGTGCATAGCACGCGTATAATAAAGCCGAGAGTACAGATGGATGGGCAATGAAACTTGAGTTGAGCTTTTACCCTCCTCTGAGATTTTTCGCACTTTCCGACAAAGCTAATGCCGAGATGAATATGGCAAAAGGGGTTTTTTCTTCCAGAGTTTTTCCCCAAACCAAATATTTCACAACGTCTGTCGGTGGAAGTAAGGCACGCGGCAGACGATTAGCGTTGAATTAGTGTGAAGCACGTGACGCGGCGTGTAGGATTTAGGCGGCTCAAATTCAAAACGAGCTTTGTGCAAAATACACATTTCTGTGTACCATGATAGTATTTTTTTATTTTATTATTTTAGAACGAAAGCTTTTTCGTTTGACTCGCTGACTTTCACGTTCGCGTTATCCAATCGAGAGAAAAAAATAGCTCCACCACGTCCCAACAGCCACGCGTCTAAATATCAAATGTGCAAGAAATGTCACCTTCACCCATGACTCAACATGGTTCACGCATTTTAATTCCGCCGACCTATCCCTCTCACACATGCCACCCACACGATCGGTTTATAGCGAAAACATTTTATTCACAAAAATATGGTTTTGATCTATAAATTTATGTTTGAGAATTTCCAATCGGATGAGTAAAATATATAATTTTTGTGAATAAGGTATTTCTAACTAAAAGGATTTATATTTTTTCTATAAACCGATCGAAAATCTGACCATAGAATGACAGCTTCCGGTAAGTCCTTCGGTATTTTTGTTGGTCTCTAGGAACCATCTGTTCAGGCTTGTTCACAATACATTTTCTTTGCAATTTTCAGTCCATTTTTTCTCTTATTGGCTTACAATGAAAATAATTCTCACAAAACTTAAAATTTTTATCAGCCCTGACTTCAGAAAAGATCAAGACAATAGAATCCTCAAACAGAAAACAAAATAAATGTTGAATTCGACCCACGTCTGAAACAAAAAGATATTCTCATGGTAATCACTTGGGCGTATACATACTATTTACGCCCTTCAATGCAGTAAATACTATATATGTATGTTTAAAAAAAATTGTTTCCGTTATTGCGGAACAGAAAGAGTGGGTTATACCCATGCTACGACCAGAAAAATCGACTAGGTCGTTTAAATTATTCGCAACTTTCTTTCTGACTCAAGCTTTGAGGAACTTGGGGCAAAGCTTGCCATTGATGCTTTTGCAAGCATCGCTTAGCCCAAAATTGTGCCTGTAGACTTCCTCTCTAACAGAATATTTCACTTGGTTGAGCATTTTTGCAGTCGATTGTTTAGGTAGAAGCCTGTTAAGGACATAATGCAGGAAACTTCTCAAGCATAATCGAAGTTATGATAGTATAACCTCTGTAAGGTTTTTTTTAAGCTTCTGGAGATGTATGTTCATGAAACATACGTTAAACTGTTTCGGTAGAACTTCGCAAGAAACAACGTGCAAACAAAACGCACTATTTATCGTGTAGTGAATAATTTCGACAATAAGCTTTAAATAAAACATTTATCAATATAAGATCTGTTCTCGTTCATTTAATCTTGCAAGTTCGTTAACTTTATCACCTACAGACCCTCTTTCTTCAAAATTATTCACTACACGATAAATAGTGCGTTTTGTTTGCACGTTGTTTCTCCCAGAAATTTTACGTAACTCTCTCATCGTCACAGTAATCGCTGATTGATTTTGATAAAATGTTTTAACGATTAAAACACGTTGATTTATCGATTATTTTTCCATACAAAATTTGCCACTTGTCTTTTACACGACTGCCAAATATAAACTGTCAAGACTAATGTTTACCAAAATGGCGGCAAAACGAAGTAGTATACCTTCCCGTCGGACACCCTGTATTTCACGTTTATTTCGTCTCAAGCACTAGCTTTGAAGGTTGAAAAATACTTTTTAGAATTAAAAAAAATTGACATTTACTCGAAACCACTACCACATCCGAACAGCTTCTTGTCCTTTTGAAAAATTCAGGAAATTCCACCAGTCCACCAGCAAACACAATCCTAACCATCTCACTCTTGCAACTCGGGCATACCCTGAACGAAAAATATGGTGACATCGGCATTTCGTTGCTTGCCATTTCTCGGCTCGATATAAACCACATATGTAGCTCGTTTATCATAATTTTCGTAGGCAAGGTATTATTTTATTTGTTCGGTTTTATAATTTTTTTTTGATTATTGGCTCCATTAAAATATTAAGGTGGTTTCTCACAAGCTTATAACATTATTTATAGCATCATATTATATTATTTATTTGACAAGATAAATTGAATCTTTGAATTCTTTGCAGAACGACAGACATCCATGTTTTTTTGAAAATATACAAACTATCTTAAATACAATACTTCAGATTTTGGAGTCGGATATGATAAGTACGACACGACTTGACAATTTGAAAGAACTTTGTTCACATCTTAATCTTAATGCAATGGAAACTAAGGACTTAATACACCAATATTATGTAGATAATCTGCAGACCCAGAGCATGCCTAATCAAAACGAACATGGTCAACTCAGTATTAAAGCTTACTTCTTGAAGGATTCATTACATGTATGTATTGGATGAATTAACCCATTTAGTATTTTAATTTTATTGTGCTTTTTAGGTACATATACTTAATGCATACAAATTGTTGCCAACGGAGCCAGAAAATTCGTGCAATTCGTATGTTAAGGTTAATTTTTCTCCAATAGAACAATTTAGAAATATCCAATGTTTGAAAACATCAGTACAATACAAGACCCGATGCCCACTGTATGATGAACAATTTTGTATGTAAGTATTCATTTCAATTACAATTTATTTATTGAGACTTATTTCTGAAATCAATACATATTGTGTAAAGCATAATATGTTCTTATAGGTATGACTAAAATAATGTCAAATAAAAATAAAAATATAAAAATAGATTTTTTAACAATTTAATCTGATTAAAAGTGTTATGAATAAGTATATAAAAATATGACAAGATAATAAACGAGTGGTGGGAGCACGACTGGGTCGTACGCAACTTTCACTTTCACAGCGGGTAGATTTGACATTTTTAACAATTTGGCCAAAATACACAATAATATTTATTTTGATAAATGATGCCAAAAATGTTATAAATAATGTCGAAATGTAATTGTACGAACGTTTATTCCGTAATTGAAAGTAATCGGTGTCCATGTGAATAATAATAATTTTCCGTTAATGGCCAAAACAGAAAATTCCGTTTAGAGATAATTGGGCCAAAACTAACTCATGTGAAAACTGTAATTGTAGTAAACAAACTTAATTTCATTCAATTTGCCCATATAGTTTGCGAGGAATTGACAATTTTCTTTATATGGCCTAAATGTAAAAATCCGTTATATGGATTTTCTCGAAAAAACTGGGTATGCAGCTTTTTTGAAACTGATATGCTCACAGTACATATGAAGAAGAAAATTGAGGTTATGTATGATGGCAGGTACCGGTAACATGGCTAAAAGCAAACAAAAAAAATCAACCTTTTAAATCCAAAATCCGTACCCTTGCTTGGACCAAACGAAAATCGAAACCTTTCCATCCTCTTTTACGAAAAAGCATCACCGACAAACTTGCGGCGATAATTTCTTCGTTTTCTGATAGCTTAAAGGTTTTTTTTTCTATCCACTACAGCTGAAAGGTAATAATGTTCATCTACACTATCGTTGATATTTGAGTCCATTGAAGATCTAACAAGTGGGTTGGGATGTTCACGTACACGCTCGAGTTTTTTTTCAAAGGAAATTCGGTTTGGTATGTCATTAACGGTTTGATTTTGTCTTCCGCAAATAGCATTTTATTAGAAAACCATTTTTTATCCGGTCGCCTAAATTTTCCGTAACAGAATCTTAAGATTTTCCTTTCAAATGTTTGAAGCTCTTCGGCTAGGTTATACCGAGATGTTTTAATATCACATCCATTTATTTGAAGTTTCAGAAACTTACTGTCCCGTACTGCATGATAATGTCCTTTCCCGCTAGCGTTTCTGAAACATGTTAAGCCGCACTTATCGATGTTGATTTTTAATTTCCACGTTTGTTAATAACTTAAAAGAGTTGGTAAGTTCTCTTTTAACTTATTTAGTGCAACCCGTGGTCTTGTATCAATTGCTAATATCATAGAATCATCTGCATAAAGGATAACACTATGATCATCCTGTATTGTGTTTTGGAAAGGAAAGTCATGAATATAGATACTAAGCAGGAGATGTCCTAGAATTTATCGTTGGGCCACACCTGACAGGATTGGGAAACAGTTGGAGTACTCGGAGGCTATGATGACAGAGCTAGCTCTGTCCTTAAGAAAGCTTAAAACAAGGGAATTTAAGTACCTTAGGGGATTAAGCCTAATTAGCTTATAGAGCAAGCCCTTGGGCCAGACTGAGTCAAATGCTTTTTCCAGGTTTATATCAAAAGCTACGGTACATTACTTGTTTTTTAGGTTCCCAACAATTTTGTTGTGCAATACCAAAGACGCGTGTTCTGTAGAATGGCGCTTCTTAAAGCCGAATTGGTTATTTGGAACAATATTGGACTCATTGCAAAATCGATCTAACTTCTCTGTTATGTGCCTCTCAAATAGCTTTCCTATGTTGGGAAGCATAGATATCGGACGAAAGTCTTTTATATCTATTGCCCTTTTTGAGTTAACTATTGGAAGTATTTTTCTTTTCTTCCAAATTGAGGGGAAATAGCCATTGCTCAGATAGTGGTTAAAAATAGCAGATAGCGCCCCATCGAGGGAGTTAGGACATTTCCGAAGAATGTAATTTGATATATTACCTACACCAGCGGATTTCTTGTTGTTCAGAGCTGCTCGTTAGATGTTGACTGTATTTGGGTTTGCAAAAACCTGAGCGTTGTTTGGGCTTATTGCGGTATTTAAAGATTAAAAATTAGTAATTGGTTAATTAAACTCAGTATAACAAAAGGATTCTACTGTCGAGTTGACATCATGCTCTTCTGTTTGACCTGTAGGTTTTTTTCCTGGGGAAGAACTCCTGAATACACATGAGAGTAATAATCTCTAAACGCGCTCAGCTTCTCCCCGTTGTGGACCAAAATATATTGAGCATATATCAATATATCCAATTATTTTGACGGATTTTCCTTAAACTGCGATATTGATTTTTAATTTCCAAGTTTGTAAATAACTTAAAAGAGTTGGTAGGTTCTCTTTTATCTTATTTATTACCGGTACCTGCCATATAAAAATCAGACATTGATTAGACTTCATATATACTATAAGTATATTAGTTCCAACAAAACTGCATACCCAGTTTTTTTTTCGAGAAAATCCATATAACGGAATTTTTTTAAATAGGCCATATTAAGAAAATTGTCGATTTCTCGTAAACTATATGGCCAAATTGAATGAAATTTAATTTGTATGCTACTAATACTGTTTTCACGAGTTCCAAATAATTGGTTTTGGCCCAATTATTGCCAAACGGAATTTTCAGTTTTGGCCAATAACGGAAAATCATTATTATTCACATGGACACTGATTACTTTCAATTAGAGAATAAAAGTTCGTATAATCACATTTCGACATTACTTATATCATCCGCTTCCATTTGATAATTGATTTGTTTGATTATTTACATTTATTTTCATAGATAACGGCTTTGAAAAAATTTTATTTTAAGCAGCTTGCTCAGAGATTTGATATTTAAACTGTTTCTTACAACTGAAAAATTCCATAAACATTTCTTAAATAATTTTGGTTCGAAGAAAATTTATTAAATTTTAATAATTTACAAAAGAAAATGACTGAAAAAAAAAGTAAAAAGACAATGTATTAATAATTAGATTGTGATTAACAAATACATAAATAAATAAATAAATAAATTAATTAATTAAAGTTAAAGATGTCCTTTAGGAGGACTCTAAAAAAATGGGAACGCCCGCCGAAGGGCAGGCCTTACGATTCGGCTTACAATAAAACAAACTTATTAACACGTTATAAAAGATACGTTTATTCCGACCGTACAGGATGAGTTCCAAATCTAGACTAACAATAATTTAATAAACCCTAAACCAGCTCTCCTTCCATCAGCCTTGGTTCCCACCAATTTGTGCTGATCCGTTATTTCTTGCAATGCGCGTGAATTCAATTCGATGTCCATTACCTCGCGCGTGCATCGGGATAAGTGCCCCAGCCAATAGAATGCTGACTCATCTGAGAACAGGTTTGTTCATGTCGATACAGGTTTCGGGTGGAGCCTATGCGGTCGTGTTAACTCCTCCCCCTTTGAAAATCTACGCCTCGTAGATCTAAGGTCCTTTCAGGATCAGACTGGATTGTGTGGGAAGTAAGTGGACGATATTGTCGGTATGTCCGGTTTTGCGTAGATCTTCCGCCAGATAATGGTAACAGAGAATGCCATCAATATGAAGATTGCAGCATCTGTAATTACAAAAATATCTATTTTTTGGTTAAGATTACCTAGGCGTCTAACGTTCTGTACGCTGATGCCATGTACGAATCCGAGGTCAATCTCGTGCTTTTGCGTAGTGATGTTTGCCAGTGCAGGAGGAAGAACCTGAAGTGCTGTTGCAACAGAGCTTGTGAACATCCTGTCATTCAGACTTATAGTCTCATTATAAATCTGAATAATGTAAGTGCCTGAAAGAGATCTTGATACATTGTTAGAGATTAATTGACCCTTGAAATTGGTAATAAAAATGGTGTCCTCTTTGATGAGCTCAATGACCTCTTCCATGTTTGTCCGAAAGGTACATGTAGTTGGCCCACCCTTTAGCAGTTTGGCGACGCAGTCATCTTCAGGAATTTTTTCCAGTGCTTTGTCTTCGCAGATCGTTGAGTTACCTATGGAAAGACAATTGGCGACGATGCCGTATGTGTTCCTATGGTTCACCAATACTTTTCGAAATTTTAGGTCGATTTGTTTTCCGTCGTTTATCGATGGCCTTGTTACTAGTAGATTGTAATCGTAAACAATATCGCCCTTTACGTAAGACTTTGGTTTCGTTCTTTTTTCGTTACGTTTGGCATTGGCAGTTTTTTGTTTGCGCGCGATTTCTCCTTTCAACTCCTTATTCACTCTACTTGGGAAGTCTATTAAATTCTGATAGTTTATTTTCTGATATCTATTAAAAAATATATCAGATGGTTTCTTTCCGGTAACAGAGTGAATTGAGTTGTTGTATCTGTCAACGGCTATATTTATTAATTCTTTGAGTCGCAAAGATTTATACTCACCTGAAAATTTCAAGTATCGTCGAGTGGAACCTTTCGACTTGTCCGTTGACCTCACTTCGATATACTGGGGTACGATAGAGCTTAATACCGAGCATGCTTATGAAGTTTAGCACTATGGGGCTCAGAAAACTCCTTTCGTTATCGGTCACAAGTATTTTTGGAACCGTGAAGTAGTGTAATATTTTGGTTATTTTGTCCCTTAGGTGAAGTACTGCTCTGCTTTTGATATGGAATAGCTTGGCAAGTTTAGAAAATTTATCAACGCAACTTATAAATTTCTCATTTTGGATCTCTACAATATCCAAATGAAGAATTTCGCAGGGGTATGAGGGAATAGGGGTTGCCTGAAATTCAGGACTAATAGGATGCCTATCATACTTATTGAGTTTGCACACCTCGCAAGTTTTCGTGAACTGCTTTATGAGGCTGTTCATTTTTGGGAAGTAATACTTCTCTAGAAGTTGGTCCTTATTTTCCCTGGCGTTTCGGTGTGCTCTTTTGTGCTCTTCCATGATAAGCGTGGCTGCACGGTTTTCGTCGTTAATGTCTTCAACAACCCTCTGCGTAATTCGCAATTTGTAGGTGACGAAATTTTCTAAGTAAGTTTCTTGGAGCAAGGTCAAGTGTGATTCCGGTATCTTAATACCGTTCAGGATATTGGGTCTCAATTTTTCGTTGAGAACACGTGCAAGATCCTCCTTGGTCGGGTTTTCCAATGCGATGTAGTGGCGTTCATAGCCAGGATGAGGGTTCTCATAGATTTCAAGCCCTTTTCCTATTTTTATGAAAATTTTTAATTTTTGAATTAGTTTGCACTTCACAGCTTCCCACGTTCCTTTTTGGTTGATGAATATTTAATCGCTGAATTTGTCTTTTTGCACTATCATTCGTACTTTAAATATTCTAAATGATTTTTTCCTTTATTATCGACCTTTATTTTTTAAAGTTTTTTTTTTCGTTTGTTAACACTTTTTTGATTTTTTTCTTTTTTTACGATTTGGATTTTTAATTAAACTGTGAATTCCTTGATTTCACACTAGATTTGATTTCTTAAATTTCTTTTTTTTTGTATTCTTGATTTTCTTCACGCTTCTGGCTTCACACTTCACACATACTCACAGAAGTAGTTTCATTTTTTGTATTGTCGGCTGGATTAATTAATTTATTATGCGTTGAATTAATTTTATATTTTTTCACTGTAATAATGAAAAAAATATGACATTAATTATGGTTCTAAGAAACTGGTTTTTGAAGAGTTGTGTTAATCCCTTTTAGTCTCAAGCGTTTATAATTGCAAGGACCTACTCGTGGCACAATCAACTTCTTATCCGTATCCTGTCCTTCGACGATGACCATTGTGTTCCCATGGGTACAATAGTATTTGTTGCTTGGAGAGTTAGAAGGATTACTGTGTTCCCATGGGTACAGCAATATGAGCTCAGTAGAGCTTTCTAATCTCCTGTCCTGTATTAAAAGACACAACAATTCGCACGGAGAGGAAGGATACACATTTTTTTTTTTTTTGTAAATGCGAACGCCCGCCGAGGGGCGGGACTTACGATTCGACTTACAATAAAACAAACTTATTAACACCGTTATAAAAGATACGTTTATTCCGACCGTACAGGATGAGTTCCAAATCTAGACTAACAATAATTTAATAAACCCTAAACCAGCTCTCCTTCCATCAGCCTTGGTTCCCAACAATTTGTGCTGATCCGTTATGTCTTGCAATGCGCGTGCATTCAATTCGGTGTCCATTATTACCTCGCGCGTGCATCGGGGTAAATGCCCCAGCCAATAGAATGCTGACTCATCTGAGAACAGGTTTGTTCATGTCGATACAGGTTTCGGGTGGCGCCTATGCGGTCGTGCTAACTTTAATTAATTAATTAATTAATTAATTAATTAATAAATAAACAAACAAACAAATACATCAATAAATAAATAGGTAAATAAATAAATAAAAAAACAAAATTAATAAATAAATAAGTAAGTAGGCAAAATTTAAATGAAGTAAGAATATATATAGTTAAAAAGTTTATTGACTTATTAATTGTTTTATCAGTATTAGAATATTATTCTTAGAACCACCACATCTCAAATTAATTCTTTCATTGAGAATTTCAATTTTTCTTGCAACTTGATGTACACCATTTTATTCATGTAAAATTAGAGTGGAATAAAACCAAGGTAAATCTGCCATAATTTTGAAAGTTTTATTTTTTTAATACGAGTTTTTGCACAAGTTTCCAATACTGGGCATGCATACAAAATTATGGCTTGGAAAATTACTTTACATATTATAATCTTATTAAATTTACTCAGAGGTGATTTTCTACATATTAGGGGGTGTAAAATTTTGGTAGCTTTGCTTATTTTGTTTAGAGTATTTGTGATATGGTCACAAAACGTGTCAAAATATATATTTCCTCGTTCAGTATATTTCTTTCAGACGGGATGTTAAGGGTGGAAATACGATGGTGAAGTCCGAATCTAAACGCTAGCCAGTCAGTGTTCTTAAAACATATATACGTAGTCGGTGGCACAAACATTTTGAGAGAGTCGAATAAGCCTAGATGCAGTTTTATATATCGCTCTGGAAAAGAACTTCAGTGTCCTTATACCTATGGTCTACAACAACTGCTGTTCCTCCACCTGAGCGACGTGGGATAAAATTAAAGCCATCGAAAGAGGGCTTATGTTTTGTGGATAGCCTTGTTTCCGAGAGGAGACATATTTGGGTCTTGTGGGTTTTAAGTGTGTTAAACAAATCTTGTCTTCTTTCAAGGAAATTCTAGACCCTCAATTTATCGACATAATTTTTAAGTTTGTTGTCTGCATTATACCATAATAGAGGCCACAAACTCTAGATATGCAAATATTTTATCTTCTGTAGACTGCAACTGTTGATAAGTGGGCCAAAATTATCTTATTTTAGTTATCAGCTCTTTAAGAGTTAATTTGAACATTTTTTTTCGACTGATTAAAAAAACTGTTAAGATCACCAGGCTGTTTAGGGATCTGAGTGTTTTTCTGAAAAGCTTTTTTGCTACACAAATTTAGCGTATTATTCACTTCTACTTATACATCTACATCTCGTTTTCCCTTATATATAATATACGCTGGACAGCCTTAGTAACTAGCACCATGCCCAGTTTTGTTGCAATTAGAACATTTTAAGGCAGGCGTTTCCTGGTCTCTTTAAGCGATTTAAAAGATGCAAAAGATGGGATATATGCTTCCGAATCATGAGCCTCGCCACACAAAACGCATCTGTTATTGTAGGCGCAACATTTCCCGGAATGCCCAAACTTTTGATACCTGTAACATCGAATTACAGCTTCTTTTTTTTCAGTATACTCGTTGGCTTAGTAAATATCTTATACTTGTTAAATCTTTAATGGACTCACCAAGCTCCAATTGGACAATAAACATATTAAGTTTTACGCACATTTCTTTTGATTTAACTGTGGAAAAGGTGTAGTTTTACCAATTTTAGTGCTAGGAGATACTGGTTTTATGGCTTGTTCTATAACCTTAACAGATGTTTCACCATCAAGGCCCTTAAGCATTACCGAAACCCGTTTCGTTTCCTCAGGAGAAATTTATTAATAATAATCGAGTGAAGAAGATTAAAAATTGGTGGGCAGAAAGATACGTTACTAATGTTTTTTTCCAACGGACTGTTGGAATGATGAACTGCTGAGTGATTGTTATGTATTCACTTATGTTTGGCTCAGGTTCTCGAGGATCCATATCAGCGGCTAATGAGAATCGGTTTTGCGAATCAATTTGCTTAGGCGATGATTCAACGTCATTCACATTTCTCCTGTAGCTGCTTGCGGCGTGTTTAAGATTTCCGATAACAGTTGTCCACTCATTTACCAGCAGTGAGTGCGACGACTGCGCTTTCGTGATGCGGTTTCTCTATTGAGAGAGTGTTATTTTTATTATTGCGGTGATGACTCGCGTCATCCGATGGTTTTGTATTTGCATAAATTGAAAATTAATCTTATAGCTGATGACCTTTGTAGAGGCTGCGGTGATGAAGAAATACGAGCATGCAACCTAATTTTGATGCCACTACCCAGGCCTCAGTCAATTAAGAATAAGAACTTTATGAAATACTTGTTCCATGACCTCGAGGACCTATGCGAAATCCCTATCTCTAACCTTTTCAGGGTCGCAATATCATTTGGATGGTTGGAAAGGGATAAACAACATTGGACAGTGACGGTGTAAACGAAGAAACCAACCGTAAACGCAGGCCCTCAACGGGCATCACAATGGGTCTATCTTGACTTGAATATGATGGGAGAAAACGTATACCTCCTACCTCATCAACCCACCAAATTGGTTGGAAAGGGATAAACAACATTGGACAGTGACGGTGTAAACGAAGAAACCAACCGTAAACGCAGGCCCTCAACGGGCATCACAATGGGTCTATCTTGACTTGAATATGATGGGAGAAAACGTATACCTCCTACCTCATCAACCCACCAAATTGCCCTAACCCACCCCTGTGGGAAAAGGTATCAAAAATAATATTTTGACAGTTTATTTGATTGAAAATGTAGTAAATTGAATCTAGGAGTTATGGGTTTTGATAATTGCATAGTTTCAAAAAAGCTGACACTATAATTTAATCTGCTAACTAATCAATGTCGACATTTACGTTTTAATATTATTGAGTAATATCAAAATGTTTTTATACCCTATCCCACGGGAGTATACTAGTTTTGAAATTAAGTCTCAATTATCTCAATTATCTATCTCAAAGCATATGGATCAACTCAGAATCGCCAGCTGAGTCGACAACTTTCCTGTGAGAGTTCCAGCTCTCACCGCAATTTATAACGCGGTTTGTTAATATCGGGCCAAACCCAAGGGCTTAGTTCTTTGAAGACGCCGCAATAAATTTGTTTCATCAAGAATTCGGAAACGTTTTTTACCTTTGCGTGCCACATTTTTCGTTTCATCATTAACCGCGGGAATACCCAGATCCCTGCGTAGATCTTCATTTTTTATATACCACGGCGCATTGACGAGTGCTCTTAACATTTTGTTTACAAAAGTTTTTAAAATATTTAGATTCGTTTCACTGGTACAACCCCATAGTTGTATACCATATGACCAGACCGGCTTTAGCACTTGCTTGTATAAAAGCAGCTTGTTATCAAGGTTAAGCTTCGAATATTTTCCTAGTAACCAGTACAGTTCTCTGTATTTATTTTTAAGTTCTTCGCATTTCTTTTTACATGCGACTTCCATTTTAATTTTGCATCGAGTGTCATTCCAAGATATTTCGCTTCATTTGCAAAAGGAACTCGAACCGTATTAAGAAATACTGGCAAATTGCTTGTCCGCTTATACGAAAAATATACATGAATCGATTTGCTCTCATTAGGTGCAATTCGCCAGGATTTTGTCCATTCATTTACCTCGTTAAGAGCATTTTTTGATTTCATATTTGCTTCCTCTGTTGTTGTGCTAACTGCTAATATAGCTGTATCATCAGCAAACGTGGCAATTATTGTATCGTTTGTTTGCGGGATATCACGTGTAAATAGGATTGGGCCAAGCACGCTTCCTTGGGGTACTCCTGCCATTCTTTCTTTGAATTCCGAATATTCGTCGAGAAATACGGCTTTCTTTTCTTCAAAAGCTTTCTCAATTACATCAGTTATTCGATTTAAATGTTTTATGTTTCCTTAAGATGTGCGGCAAAAACGCTTTTTCCTTGCCGCTTTTTGCCCAAATTTATGACTTTTATTGTTTTCCAAAGTGAATAATTCGATTCTTTTCCAGCGGTAAGGCTTTGTAGATATGTCTCTATTGCATTGTTTTTAAAGTTTTTAATCGAATTTGATAGCATGTTACTCAACCGATTGAGATGTGTTTTATATTGCGGGGAACGAGTTTGGTGCCATCTTTTTCGAGCTTTTCTTTTTTGTCTTACCATATCTCTTATTTCCATGGATACTTGGTATTACTATAGCTTTCTAGTTTGCGTTGTTGAGGACTATTATTCCAAGGAGTCAACCGCGACTTCGAGCTCTAATGTGGATCTAAGCGATACACCCAGTCGAATATAATCTTCAATATCGTTTTTGAAGCTTTCCAAGTTGGTTTTTCCGTTTGTTGGTCTGGGTGGGTTTTCATTTCTAATGATAGACTTGCTCGTTGTTAGAATGTTCGGAGAATGATCAGATTGGACTTTTGTAACATTAGTTGGCTAGTAAGTTGGTTTTCCCGTAGAATAAAAATCGGCATTGTACTTTCTACCAACATAGTAAAGCATCCTTCCTCTCTGTGATATACATCTTAGATCTCCAGAATGTATGTTTTGCATTAAAGTCCCCTACGATGACAAAACGCTGTACAAGAGAATTAAGCAAGTTTTCAAAGTCAATTTTCTCAACCTTGCATCGTGGTGGGCAGTAAATAGAAGATATCTTCAGAAAGGATTGTCTGCTTTTGTATAGAGGTAACTTGCATAGTTTCGACATCTTATTTAAAATCAACTGAATGTTCGATACACTCTTTTGTATAAAGTGTGGAGCATCACTATATACAAAAGAGTATATAGTGATACTCTAGCCTTGTTTGGTAGATGTAGAGCATGATAATCAAAATAACCTTTAATCTTTAAGTGGGAATTACTCTTTGCATGATTTTCAGGTATTAAGCAGACGGCGATATCTTTTTCCTGCATAAACAATTCAAGCTCTCCAAGTTTTTGCCAAAGGCCATTTGCATTCCACGTTAGAATTTTAAGAAATCTTTTCATGTTGAAGGTAGATTACGTCTGTTGCGAACACTATTTTCAAGCTTTACTGGCCTGTTTATTCGTTTCACTTTATTCCTCAATTTTTGAAAGAATAATCGAAAAAACGATGGAAACGGGGTTTGGTGAAATATTTTTATCGGATACTGTAGCTTGGGCATATGTTTGTATATTTGGTTTTGGATGTGCAAGATCCGATCGTATTTCTGTTGACCGAGTTATTTGTTTAATTTTTTGTTTTTCGATTGATACCTGCTTTGTCTTTGAGATAAGTTTAGGCGAACTTTTAGGCTTTTTCTTAGTTGAATTTAATTTCTGTGAAATTTTATTAGTAAGTTTCATCCGTCTTTTTTGCAAGGGTTTAGCTACTTAGCAGCTGCGGTAACTTGCGGTATGATCGCCTTTACAATTAATGCAAATAGCACGGGTTTTCTTATCTGACCCTCAATCTACCATCAGATGATTTCGTTAACTATGTCATCCTTCAAGCACGACGCATGTAACCCTCTGGCTACAACGCGTAAATGCCTTTCAGATTTATTCTCAAATGAATACCATTCAATTTTATCGGTATTTAGCTTCCGAGATAATAGACGGTAACTTTCTGGATATTTTACGCAGACTTTCCATGTATTTTTATATTCTATCCCATAGGGGTATATTAGTTTTGACATTAAGTTTGTAACATAGTGAAACAATTTCGATTGATATAGCTCAAAGTACATGGATCGACTCAGAAACGCTAGCTGAGTCGATTAAGCCATATCTGTCTGTCCGTCCGTCCGTCTGTGTGTCACCGATTTTTGGGCCTTAAAATTTTTTCTAGAGTTTTGAAATTTAGTATACAGACTCTCTATTCGAAGAAGCAGAACATGTGTAAATTTTGTTTAAATCTGCCCACTGCCACGCCCCCTTTTTAGAAAAACGTAGTTGTAGGCCAAACCATTAAAGATTTTGAAAAAACGTCAGAACAAGACATCTTGACAATCCTAATGTCTTCCTTTCGTCCATACAAAGTTTTTGCCACGCCCACTTTTTTGGGGGCGTTTTCAGTAAAAAAAAATGTTGGGTAAAATTTTAAACATTTCGAAAATGTTTTGATACAAAATCATTAGTTATGATAATATAAATATTTCGTCTATATGTCATTTTAACCCACACCCACGTCTTGGAGGCGTTTGCATACAAAAACCATTTTGTATAACCTACGCCATGCCATATGCATACAAGTAAGATATTGATAAACTGCGTGAACAATATGTTGCGACAATTTCAATTTTAATATATCTTTGCCATAAAATCCACATTTTTTTTTTTTTTTTTTTTTTTTTTTTTTTCCGTGGGCTGGTGGAAATCTTCATAGACACGATGAGCACGTGCCCAAAGTAGTGTGAGATTTTTACTCACTAAAACCACCACCTATTTGGTATTTCTATTGCAACTAAGTATTCGACTTATCCAGCAATTTTTTTATCACGATTATATAATATGTTTGGCAGGTAACTTTCCTTTGAGAGTTCCTGCTTTTCCGCAATTATAGCGCGGTTTGTTATTATCGGGCCAAATCTAAGGGTTTAGTTCTTTGAAGACGCCGCAATATATTTGTTTCGTCAAGAATTTGGAGGACTGTTGTGTTAACGTGTCCTAATAAACGTTTTTTATGTTTTCGTGCAAAATTTTTTGTTTCATCTTTAACCGCGGGAATACCCAGATCTCTGCGTAGATCTTCGTTCCTTACGTACCACGGCGCATTGACGAATGATCTTAACATTTTGTTTTCAAAAGTTTGTAAAATGTTTAGATTCGTTTCACTGGTACAACCCCATAGTTGTATACCATATGTCCAAACCGGTTTTAGCACTTGCTTGTATAATAGCAGCTTGTTATCAAGGTTAAGCTTCGAATATTTTCCGAGCAACCAGTACAGTTCTCTGTATTTATTCTTAAGTTCTTCGCATTTCTTTTTTACATGCGACTTCCATTTTAATTTTGCATCGAGTGTCATACCGAGATATTTCGCTTCATTTGCAAACGGGACTCGAACCGTATTTAGAAATACAGGCAAATTGTTTGTCCGTTTATACGAAAAATCTACATGGATCGATTTGCTCTCATTAAGTGCAATCCGCCAGGATTTAGTCCATTCATTAACCTCGTTAAGAGCGTTTTGTAATTTAATATTTGTTTCCTCTATTGTTGTGGCAACTGCTAGTATAGCAGTATCGTCAGCAAACGTTGCAACTATTGTATCGTTTGTTTGTGGGATATCACGAGTGAATATGAGGTACAGGATTGGTCCAAGGACGCTTCCTTGCGGTACACCTGCCATTATTTCTTTGAACTCGGAATATTCGCTTCCAAGTTTCACACGGAAGAGTCTATGCTCAAGATACGACACGAGGATTTTATATAATTGTTCTGGCAAAACTTGACTTAGTTTATAAGTAAGGCCTTTGTGCCACACCTTGTCAAAAGCTTGCGACACGTCAAGAAATACGGCTGAACAAATTTTCTTTTCTTCGAAAGCTTTCTCAATTACATCTGTAATTCGATGTACTTGGTCCACCGTTGAATGTTTACTTCTAAACCCAAATTGATGGTCAGGTAAAAGACGTTTCTGTTCAATTATGGGGTGTAAGCGACCGAGTAATATCCGTTCAAAAACTTTTGAAATTATTGGAAGAAGTGAAATAGGCCTGTAAGATTTTATTTCATTCGGTGATTTTCCTGGTTTTGGTATGTATTCTAATCTGATTGCTGCATTTATAATAAAAAGAAGCTTAGTTAATGCTTTCCGAGGCAACATTTTAAGAAGTTCACCTGTAATCAGGTCATAACCCGGAGCTTTTTTAGGCTTTAGTTTCTGTATTTCCCGTTTAAGCTCGGCAATACTTGCATATCTTACTATGTTATTATCGGTTGTACTCTCGAATATATTAATGTTTTCATTTTGCGCCGGACCATCAAATGGCTTAAATGTTTCCTCAAGATGTGAGGCAAAAACGTCAGCTTTTTCCTTATCGCTCTTTGCCCAAACGTCTTGAGTTACCCTAATGGGCGGCACAGCGATTTTTGGCCGTTTTATGACTCTAATTGCTTTCCAGAGCGAATAATTCGATTCCTTTCCAGCGGTTAGGCTTTGCAGATAAGTTTCTACTGAATGGTTTTTAAAGTATTTAATCGAATTTGATAGCAAATTACTCAACCGATTGAGATGTGTTTTATCTTGCGGGGCACGAGTTTGGTGCCATCTTTTACGAGCTTTTCTTTTTTGTCTTACTAAATCTTGTATTTCACGGGGGTACTTAATTTTACTATAGCTCACTATTTTGTTCTGTTGAGGAGTATTATTCCATTCTGCTTTTTGGATGGTATTGATAAATGAGTCAACAGCGACTTCGAGTTCCAATGGGGTTCTAAGCGATACACCCAGTCGGATATTATTTTCAATATCGTTTTTGAAACCTTCCCAGTTGGTTTTCGCGTTTGTTAATCTGGGTGGTTTTTCATTTATAATCAGTGACTCGCTCATTGTTAAAATGACTGGAGAATGATCAGAGGAAAGATCAAAGCATTCTACAACTTTGATTCGATTGGACGGCAGACCTTTTACAATAAAAAAATCGATCAAATCCGGTATTTTTCTAGCATCAGTTGGCCAGTAAGTTGGTTTTCCCGTAGAATGAAATTCGGTATTGTACTTTCTACCTATATCATAAAGCATCCTACCTTTCTGTGATATGCATCTAGATCCCCAGAATGTATGTTTTGCATTAAAGTCCCCTCCGATGACAAAACGTTGTCCAAGGGAATTAAGCAAGTTTTCAAAGTCAATTTTCTCAACCTTGCATCGTGGTGGGCAGTAAATAGACGATATCTTCAGAAAGGATTGTCTGCTTTTGACTTGTATAGAGCTAACTTGCATTGTTTCGATTTCTAGTTTAAGATCAATCGAATGTTCGATACACTCTTTTATATATAGTGAGGCTCCACCTCTAGCCTTATTCGATGGATGTAGAGCATGATAGTCGAGGTAACCTTTTATTTTTAAGTTCGAATTACTCTTTGCGTGAGTTTCGGATATTAAACAGATGTCTATATCTTTTTCCTGCATAAATAATTCAAGTTCTCCAAGTTTTTGCCAAAGGCCATTGGCATTCCACGTAAGAATTTTAAGCAATCTATTCATGTTAAAGGTGTGGTACTTCTATTGCGAATACTATTTTCGAGCCTAACGAGCCTGTCAAAAATAAGTTTATTCGTTTTGCTTTGTTCCTCAAGTTTTGAAAGAATAATCGAAAATACATTTGAAACTGGGTCAGGTGAGATATTTTTTTGGGCGTTATTGGATACTGTGGCTTGAGCATACGTTTGTACATTTGGTTTTGGATGTACAAGATCCGAACGGATATCTGATGGCCGCGTAGTTTGTGGACACTTGTGGACACACCCACGTCTTGGAGGCGTTTGCATACAAAAACCATTTTGTATAACCTACGCCATGCCATATGCATACAAGTAAGATATTGATAAACTGCGTGAACAATATGTTGCGACAATTTCAATTTTAATATATCTTTGCCATAAAATCCACATTTTTTTTTTTTTTTTTTTTTTTTTTTTTCCGTGGGCTGGTGGAAATCTTCATAGACACGATGAGCACGTGCCCAAAGTAGTGTGAGATTTTTACTCACTAAAACCACCACCCATTTGGTATTTCTATTGCAACTAAGTATTCGACTTATCCAGCAATTTTTTTATCACGATTATTTAATATGTTTGGCAGGTAACTTTCCTTTGAGAGTTCCTGCTTTTCCGCAATTATAGCGCGGTTTGTTATTATCGGGCCAAATCTAAGGGTTTAGTTCTTTGAAGACGCCGCAATATATTTGTTTCGTCAAGAATTTGGAGGACTGTTGTGTTAACGTGTCCTAATAAACGTTTTTTATGTTTTCGTGCAAAATTTTTTGTTTCATCTTTAACCGCGGGAATACCCAGATCTCTGCGTAGATCTTCGTTCCTTACGTACCACGGCGCATTGACGAATGATCTTAACATTTTGTTTTCAAAAGTTTGTAAAATGTTTAGATTCGTTTCACTGGTACAACCCCATAGTTGTATACCATATGTCCAAACCGGTTTTAGCACTTGCTTGTATAATAGCAGCTTGTTATCAAGGTTAAGCTTCGAATATTTTCCGAGCAACCAGTACAGTTCTCTGTATTTATTCTTAAGTTCTTCGCATTTCTTTTTTACATGCGACTTCCATTTTAATTTTGCATCGAGTGTCATACCGAGATATTTCGCTTCATTTGCAAACGGGACTCGAACCGTATTTAGAAATACAGGCAAATTGTTTGTCCGTTTATACGAAAAATCTACATGGATCGATTTGCTCTCATTAAGTGCAATCCGCCAGGATTTAGTCCATTCATTAACCTCGTTAAGAGCGTTTTGTAATTTAATATTTGTTTCCTCTATTGTTGTGGCAACTGCTAGTATAGCAGTATCGTCAGCAAACGTTGCAACTATTGTATCGTTTGTTTGTGGGATATCACGAGTGAATATGAGGTACAGGATTGGTCCAAGGACGCTTCCTTGCGGTACACCTGCCATTATTTCTTTGAACTCGGAATATTCGCTTCCAAGTTTCACACGGAAGAGTCTATGCTCAAGATACGACACGAGGATTTTATATAATTGTTCTGGCAAAACTTGACTTAGTTTATAAGTAAGGCCTTTGTGCCACACCTTGTCAAAAGCTTGCGACACGTCAAGAAATACGGCTGAACAAATTTTCTTTTCTTCGAAAGCTTTCTCAATTACATCTGTAATTCGATGTACTTGGTCCACCGTTGAATGTTTACTTCTAAACCCAAATTGATGGTCAGGTAAAAGACGTTTCTGTTCAATTATGGGGTGTAAGCGACCGAGTAATATCCGTTCAAAAACTTTTGAAATTATTGGAAGAAGTGAAATAGGCCTGTAAGATTTTATTTCATTCGGTGATTTTCCTGGTTTTAGAACCATAATCACTTCCGCGACTTTCCACTGTCTTGGTATGTATTCTAATCTGATTGCTGCATTTATAATAAAAAGAAGCTTAGTTAATGCTTTCCGAGGCAACATTTTAAGAAGTTCACCTGTAATCAGGTCATAACCCGGAGCTTTTTTAGGCTTTAGTTTCTGTATTTCCCGTTTAAGCTCGGCAATACTTGCATATCTTACTATGTTATTATCGGTTGTACTCTCGAATATATTAATGTTTTCATTTTGCGCCGGACCATCAAATGGCTTAAATGTTTCCTCAAGATGTGAGGCAAAAACGTCAGCTTTTTCCTTATCGCTCTTTGCCCAAACGTCTTGAGTTACCCTAATGGGCGGCACAGCGATTTTTGGCCGTTTTATGACTCTAATTGCTTTCCAGAGCGAAAGCTTTGCAGATAAGTTTCTACTGAATGGTTTTTAAAGTATTTAATCGAATTTGATAGCAAATTACTCAACCGATTGAGATGTGTTTTATCTTGCGGGGCACGAGTTTGGTGCCATCTTTTACGAGCTTTTCTTTTTTGTCTTACTAAATCTTGTATTTCACGGGGGTACTTAATTTTACTATAGCTCACTATTTTGTTCTGTTGAGGAGTATTATTCCATGCTGCTTTTTGGATGGTATTGATAAATGAGTCAACAGCGAATTCGAGTTCCAATGGGGTTCTAAGCGATACACCCAGTCGGATATTATTTTCAATATCGTTTTTGAAACCTTCCCAGTTGGTTTTCGCGTTTGTTAATCTGGGTGGTTTTTCATTTATAATCAGTGACTCGCTCATTGTTAAAATGACTGGAGAATGATCAGAGGAAAGATCAAAGCATTCTACAACTTTGATTCGATTGGACGGCAGACCTTTTACAATAAAAAAATCGATCAAATCCGGTATTTTTCTAGCATCAGTTGGCCAGTAAGTTGGTTTTCCCGTAGAATGAAATTCGGTATTGTACTTTCTACCTATATCATAAAGCATCCTACCTTTCTGTGATATGCATCTAGATCCCCAGAATGTATGTTTTGCATTAAAGTCCCCTCCGATGACAAAACGTTGTCCAAGGGAATTAAGCAAGTTTTCAAAGTCAATTTTCTCAACCTTGCATCGTGGTGGGCAGTAAATAGACGATATCTTCAGAAAGGATTGTCTGCTTTTGACTTGTATAGAGCTAACTTGCATTGTTTCGATTTCTAGTTTAAGATCAATCGAATGTTCGATACACTCTTTTATATATAGTGAGGCTCCACCTCTAGCCTTATTCGATGGATGTAGAGCATGATAGTCGAGGTAACCTTTTATTTTTAAGTTCGAATTACTCTTTGCGTGAGTTTCGGATATTAAACAGATGTCTATATCTTTTTCCTGCATAAATAATTCAAGTTCTCCAAGTTTTTGCCAAAGGCCATTGGCATTCCACGTAAGAATTTTAAGCAATCTATTCATGTTAAAGGTGTGGTACTTCTATTGCGAATACTATTTTCGAGCCTAACGAGCCTGTCAAAAATAAGTTTATTCGTTTTGCTTTGTTCCTCAAGTTTTGAAAGAATAATCGAAAATACATTTGAAACTGGGTCAGGTGAGATATTTTTTTGGGCGTTATTGGATACTGTGGCTTGAGCATACGTTTGTACATTTGGTTTTGGATGTACAAGATCCGAACGGATATCTGATGGCCGCGTAGTTTGTGGACACTTAGGTTCTTCGATTATGGCCTGCTTTTTCTTCGACATATTTTTAATCGGAATTTTAGGCTGTTGCTTGTTTAAATTTAATTTCTGTGAATTAATACTATTAAATTTCGTCCGTCTTTTTTGCAACTCTTTAGCTACTTCGCAGCCGCGATAATTTGCCGGATGATTGCCTTTACAGTTAATGCAGATAGCAAGAGCTTTTTTATCTGACATACAATCTACCGTCAGGTGATTGCCGGCACATTTTACACACCGCGGTTCTTTTTGACAATAGCTTTGCGTATGATTGTATCCTTGGCAGCGCTTGCACTGGGGAACTAGTTTGGAATCCTTACGCATAGGCTCTATTTTTACAACAATATTAAGTATTGTTTTTATTTTTAATATCCACATTTAAGGGATATTAATAAGGAGAGAATGTGATTAGGTATAAAACGACAGTGGATTGTAGCCTTCTCATATGTTTTTTTTAATGAAGTTACTTGGTAGCCTGATAATGGTAACGATTTCTTTAGAATCCAGTCGGTTTCGTGGCTGAGTTCTTCTTCGTCGGTATGGTATTCTGATATAACCGGGCAGTTTGCACTCGGTTTTGGTTCCATAATGAACTCTTTAGGGTCATGTTTTCATCCTTAAGGTGCATAGTTCGGAGAACATTGTTTTCGTCCTCAAGGCTTTTTATTTTCTCAGAGTCTCATTTTTCGTGAGCCGACACTTCTGGTGTTGTTGAGCTCTTGGAGACGCATATAAGTTTTTGAGGTCCAGATGTAGGTGACCTCGTTACTTTTGAACTTTTTCCGAAAGGGTTACAAACTTGCAATAATTGGTTCTCCCCAGAATTCGTAGAGCCGACCTCCGTAGAGGGTGGATTTTTCAGTGAAACTAGATAACCAACTGGGGTATTACATCTTTTCGTTTTATTCATTGCATTTTTTTTGTTTGTTTTTTGTAAACACTTTAAGCTCGGTATAAGGACATGCCTTACCTCGGGTATATTCTAACCCTTAGCCCGAAGAGGGTCATGTCTGTCCGCCCCTCCTTACTCTCTATCTGTCACCGATTGTTGGGCCTTAAGCTTTGAGCTAGTTTTAAAATTATTGTATAGACACTGCCCGATAAAGCAGAAGAAATGCAAGCATTTTTCAAATCCACCCACAGCCACTTTTTAGAAAAACGTTGCATCAATTGATATATATTCCCTGTGATACATAGGCTTTGCAAAGTGCCCCAAGCTATCCAAATGCACAAAACTGTCATGAAAAGCTTCTCAAATTGCTGTTGGAAATTTGTGTAAAGCCGAAGACCATATTCTTTGTGGTGAAAATATACCTTGACACGCAGCAAACCAATGGAGAAGCTAGGCTTGAGGCACTGCATGGGCTGTTAATGAGAGATAATTTATTTATTTCTCCTATACGTTACTAAAAACGGTTAATCTTTTGAAGCCCATCATTCAGCACATAATTCCTAACCGGCAATGTAGTTCACTGAGGGGTGTTGACAAATTGTTAACACTGCAATTAGATTTTATTACAGCACTTATAACAATAACTTGAAAAAATGTAAAAAAAAATTGTTTGTATATCTATTGTATTTTTAACATATTTATGCGTTTCAGAAATCTTGGTTCAGAGCACCGATGTAATAAAAATTATATACTGATTTTTAATGTGAAAAACAAGGATCTCTTTGGACTATCAAATCATTACATTGGGGAATGTTATATCTCATTTGCAGATATTGAGAAGGAAAGCAACAGACAGTTGCGCTTAAATTTAAATAGACCAAAATATTCAGGTAAATTAATATTATTCCGACTGCAATCCTTTTAGACAGGTTGTTAGTTTCACGTGACTAATTTAGTATAGATTATTTGTGTGTGGGAGGAAGCATTAGTTATTAGAATTTATTCTTGATGTTTATGCAGCTGCAAGGAGTTGAAAATTATATGTGTATATAAAAATGATAAAAATAATGTGATTATGCAAACGTTGATTCCGTAATTGAAAGTAATTGGGGTCCATGTGAATAATAATGAATTTCAGTTATTGACGAAAAGTGAAAATTCCGTTTAGGGATAATCGGGCCAAAACAAATTATAGAGAAATCATTAAAACAGTAATATTAGGATACAAATTAAATTTCATTCAATTTGGCAAAATAGTTTGACAATTTTCTTTATAAGGCCTAAATGTAAAAATCCGTTACATGGATTTTCTTGAAAAAAAACTGGGTATGCAGTTTTGTTGGAACTAATATGTTTATAGTATATAAAAAGTTTAATCGAAATCGTTAGAGCCGTTTTCGAGAAAATGAAGGTTATGTATGATTTTTATATGGAATTCCAAAAACCACTTTTTTGGGTTCCAAATCATCAATCGAAAATAAAAAACTCGAAGTCGAAAATTTTCACTGTAAAAACAATAACTTTCTCTTTGTGAGAGAAAGTTTAAAACATATGAGAAGCCTACAATCCGCTGTGCGGAGCGTTTAATACCCAATCACATACCATTAATATCCGCAAAAAGTGGGCGTGTCAAACAACTCAACTTTGTATAGACGAAATATAGACATTGGGATTATCTACATACTTTTTTCAGACGCTTTTTTAAGAATTTAACTATGTACAAATGTCATCTTAGCTGAAAATGTAAGGCCCTGGTGACGTACGGGCGGACAGACAGGCATGGCTTAATCGACTAAGCTATCGAATCTGATTCGACCCATATACTTTGATTTATATCTAGCCAAATAGTTTCTTCATGTTGCAATCAATGTATCAAAACTAATATAACCCTATGTGATAGAGTATGAAAAATAATTTTTTGTTTGAACAATAATAAAAAAATTTAAACTGGCTGAACAATATATGTTGTGACAATGCCATGTAGTGTATTTCATCTCGATAAAACCCACATTTTGGCGATATCAATTTAGAGGATTATATGGGGTAGCGATGTCTACATTATTTGTTGAATAAAACTGTACAAACTAATTCACAACCTGTGAGAAGGCTATAATCCGCTGTACGAATAGTTAAATATACTATCCAATCCTATTCTTAAAATAAATGTCACCAAAAGATGTGCGTGGCTAAAATCTGAATGTAAATGAAATGTATAATATGACATTGTTGCCACATCTTGTTCAGGCAATTTTTCTAAAAGATTTGCTATGGCATATGCTGAGAAAGGATTTACAAATCGTTTCTTTGAGGAATTATTAGGAATCATAGAAATAGTTTTTCTCAAAATATATACTATTTGGATACTTTTATCAAGACTCCCAACCGTTTGGGTAAATAAAGAGTGTTGGGTGCCCGACTGGGCACCCAATTTATAGGGAATTAATTTGACGATATTAATAATTTAGCCAAAATACACAATAACTTTTATTATGACTAGTGATGCTTAAAATGATAAAACACTTTTCTGTTTTATGTTTAACAATAATTTATTTAAACGCACTCTTATTTCTAGGATTATATTATTTACAGAACGGTTTCTCGTTTAACAATTCAATTACACTTATTTGAAATCAAATACCAACGATTAAATTCGCGCACTATTATCACTTTCTAAAATTCACTTGGGTAATTCAATCAATTTAGACTAACTCGATGGTTGCTGCTTCATCTCTATTTATACCACTCCACATACTGATCTAGAAAGGAATGACATGTTCTCTTAGGTTCCAGCCGTTTATTGATTGTACGAGAAGTGGTTTTGACTGATACCAGTGTTCCAGTCATTCATCAGTGGGTGCATCCAGTACCACTAATGGACACTAAATTTATCTGTTCGATTTTCACATATCAGTGTATGTTGGCACACTGCAATCACAATTTATAACAATAATGTCGAAATGCAATTATACGAACATATATTCCTCAATTAAAAGAAATCGGTGGCCATGTGAATAATAGTGATTTTCCGTTATTGGCCAATACTGAAAGTTCCATTTAGGTGTAATTGGGCCAAACCCAATTATGTGGAATTCATGAAAACAGTAATAATAGTATCAAAATTGAATTTAATTTAACCTAAGCTAAGTTAAGTTTTAAGATTTCTTATAACCATTTGTATGTGTGTGTTTACTTCTTGCACGATGGTGGGACCTCCTGTTGTATGCCAACTCCGATTGGTGAATTTGAGATATGCTTATGTTGACAATTGATACTGCTCGGATGATTTGCCAGAGCTTCACGAGAGGAGGACAACGTTAAAAAAATGTTTACACTTGTTCTGCTTCGTTGGGCAGACTTTCTATATGTACCAAATTTCATCACTCTAACTCAAAATTTAAGGTCTGGAAATCGGTGATACACAGACGGACTGACGGACGAAACGCAGGCATGTTTATATCGAATAATCTAGCGATTTTGAGTCGATCCATCGAAATTATAGCCCTGAGGGTATATTTTATTCGTACGTTAATGATTTTCCATACATTGTTAAGCACTGTGGATTGCACATGATGACGTGCAAATGAACTTGTTCTAATAGAGCATGTGCATCAGGTGCTAATCATTTTAAGTAAATGAAAGTCGGTTTCTACATGTGCGCGCCACTTAAGGCGAGGTCTTCCTCTACTGCGTTCGACATCAGGCTGGGAAACGAAGACTCTGCCAGCCGGAGTATTGGTGCCCTATAAGACCTCGTATAAGTCTTGGTTTAATCTTCGTTTCCATAGCCCGTCAACGCAAATGGGACCGAAGATTTTCCAAAGAATTTTCTTCTCAAATCGACCAAGGATTTCTTCATCCGCTTTTGAGACGGTCCATGCTTTAATCCGTGGAGAAGGACTGGGATGATAAGGGTCTTATATAGGATCTCCTTAGTAGTTCGAGTGAGGGCCTTACTACTAAATTGCCAGGAACAGTAAATGGCGTTCTGTCCAATTCGTCGATGTTGTGTGTCCTTTCGTGTTGACAGCATGTACTTCGTATTGCCCTCATTTACTGCTAAACCCATTTTTGCCGCTTCCTTCTCTATACTAGCAAACGTGGCTATGACATCACGTTGGGTCCGACCAATGATGTCAATATCGTCGGCGTATGCTAGTAGTTATACCAATTTTTAGAAAATGCTGCCTCTGGTGCTGGCTCGTGAGTTTTGCACAATACCCTCAAGAATCAAACTGAAGAAATCACATGATAGCGCATCGCCTTGCCTAAATCCTTTTTTGGTATCGAATGTGTCGGTGAGGTCGTTTCCGACGCTGATGGAGCAGCGAGTATTCTCCATCGTCATCCTACACAAATGGACGAATTTGGGCGTTATACCAAAACTAAACATGACTCTGTATAGGTCGTCTCTATAAATGCTGTCGTATGCGGCTTTGAAATCGATGAATTGGTGGTGGGTATCGATTTGGACATCTTGGGTTTTTGCCAGGATCTGCCGAAGAATGAAAATTTGATCGGTTGTGGACTCTCCTGGCCTAAACCCTCACTGATAAGGGCCGATCAGGTTGTTGGTAAACGGTTTCAGGCGTTCACATATTACTGCAGATTGGAATTTGTAGGCGATGTTGAGGAGACTAATGCGCAGTTTAGGAATCTCCTTTTTAGTGGATCGGACAAATGATGCTGAGGTTCCATTCTTCAGGCTTATGAGTTGGTGGATGTTTCTTTCCAAGTCATCCCATCTTACCAAGGAAGACCGTCATTTTCTGCATCCTTGTTAAACTTGAGGGTGGTTGACAGTTTTTGCTGTCGTTGCTGATATTGAATGGTTCGTTCTGTCTGACAGTGGAATGTTGCACGTCATCGCCGTTTAACAGTCTGCAGAAGTGTTTCTTTCCTATTCTCAGCATCGACTGTGTCTCAAATACGATATTTTCTTGTCGAGCTCGACAGGATTCTGTTCGAGCCTTGTATCCTTGGGTTTGACGTTTTACACTTTGCTAAAACTTGCGAACATCGTTCCTGGAGTGGCACCTCTGTATATCCTCGATCGCGAGCTTTTCTTTCTCATTTTTCTTCTTTCTGGAAGCCGGTGTTCTTCCCTTTTTCTCTGCCAATAGAGCACAGCGGTACCTCTCGTCTTCACCTGCAGCTTAGCCTTGTAGGCCGCGTCCTTGGCTGCGAGCATCTGTCGGCATTCCTCATCAAACCAGGGGTTTCTTGCTGGTGGGCGCGGGAAACCCAGCACATCAGTTGCGGCTGATCTAATGTCTCGTTGGCATCGTTGCCAGTCTTCTTCGACATCCCAAGCTGGTGATGTTGTGTAAATCGAGAGGTAAAGGGATCTGGGTTGCGCGAAGGTCTTGGCGCTCCTTTGCGATTGCAGCCTTTTAACATTAAATATTTTTTCACAGTATTTTTGGATTGTTGTGGCGTGGTGGATATCCATAGTCTTACTGCAACAAGGTAGTAGTCCGAGTCGATGTTAGTTGCTTTTAATGTTCAGACATCCAAAATACTGTATGCGTGCCTCTTGTCTATCGCAATAGGATCAATTTGGTGGATCTGGAGACCGCCATATCCCCTTGTGGATATCGAGGTGAGGAAACCGTGTGCTGGCTATAGTGACATTCCGTTCCGTAGCGAAGTCAATTGGCCTAAGTCCGTTACCAGAAGTTTTGTCGTGTAGGCTTTGTTTTCCGACTGGCTGTAATGTCTGCTTTGTAGCAGTTTATGGTTTCTGCTAGTTTTTCGCTTGCACCTCTCCTGTTTAATGTTCTCACATTCCAGGTACAGATATGATCGTCGCTGTTCATTTTTCGTTGAGCAGGGTCATAACAATAAAATCAGTCCTATCCGAGGCCATAGGTTGCTTCGTAACCGTTAGTTTTTTCCATGGTTGGGTAGTTAACCCAAAGCACAACCCCCAACCTGGCGGGCCAGTTATAATTTATTAGACAGCCCTAGGAGTCGGGGCCAACAGTATCCACTACGGGACTGAGAGCTGCCGTTGTCCTTTCGGTTCATCCGCCACCATCTTTGTTCAAGGGGACTGACTAGCCTTTGAAATTCCTAGACAACCTGTTGTCCGAATATGTCGAAACAGCTTGTCTAGGTTCGCCTGGCTATTTATAGTTGCTGACTTTCGTCGTGTTATCAACACTCGCGCTTATCGATTAGCAAATCAAATCCGGTTGGATGAGACCAGTACCCGATGGTTACCACTTGGAGGTTAAAAATAAGCCTTCATGTGTATTCAACCACTGGGCATTGCCAAATTAAAGTCCAGCAGAGTCTACCCTCATTCTAAAACACCCAAACCATTTGGACAATGCACTAATTGAATATGTCGAAAAGGGAAAAATCTTGGTGTGACATTTAACCGCACTCTGACTTGGGACAACCAATAGAAGTGCAAGCTCATGGAGTGCTTACTCCATTAAAGACGCTCCTCATGCTGGTACGTTCGTTGGTTACACCTCTTCTTTTGTATGGGTGTAAACCTTTTGAAAATCGTAGCTATCCCAGTATTTGGATTAACGATTTACGATCCCGTATGTAGATTCGTGTTATGCAGACACGAACTCGGCAACCTTGGTATTATTATGATAAACTAGTTGTAGCCTCCTCAAACAGAATAGGTCAGTTAATTCACCTACTCCTTTCTTGGCTTACCTCCGAGCCTCAGTTTTATACTTTCTCTTACAAAGAAAGATATTGTTTTCGTGAAAAATTTCGACCTCGAGATTTTGATTTATTCTAACATTACGATGATAGCCGAGATGATAGTGGAATTTATTACCGGTACTCGCCATATAAAAATTATACATACCCTCAATTTTCTCGAAAACGAGTCTAACGATTTTGATTAAACTTCATATGTACTATAAGCATATTAGTTCCAACAAAACTACATATCCAGTTTTTTTTCGAGAAAATCAATATAACGGATTTTTGCATTTAAGGCATATAAAGAAAATTGTCAATTTCTCGGATATTTTTTTGTCAAATTGAATGAAATATTTATTTTTTTTTATTTTGTAATTAAACGCAGAAAAAATGTATAGGCAAAAATATTCAGATCAGAGGCAAGCGACCAATTTCTCGTTCTACTTATCTGCTGAGCGAATGCTAACTGACTGCACATAAATTCATTTATTCATTCGTTATTTTTGTTGAACTTTTATATATACAATTATCTTAAATGTTACTTAAATATATAAACTGCAATATAAATGTGTCGGCTCATCTTTCGGAGAACAACGGTCTACAATGACATACATTTTTAATTTTTCTATAATAATATAATTGGCTGTTATAAATATAAACATTGTCCTCATTTTAACTCGGGGCGTTCAACTCCGGTT